>OX451395.1:15739545-16175200 GCA_949629135.1 Eremobia ochroleuca | reverse complement strand
GACAATTCGGCATGTAATGTCTTTAAGTTATTTTTTTTTTTTTTTAAATTTATAGATTTAGTTATTTTAGTTAAATAATTTAAATATTTAGATTAACCAAGCAGTCATTAATTTTAAATAAATTTTATAATTCTGCTTCAAAAGTAGGCTGAAGAGTTCAATATTTTTGCCACATATAACACAATAATAAAAATCCTAAATTTGACGTTTTGTGATTGACATCAGAAACTTCAAGTATGACACTTGACAGTTTTAGAGGTGGGAATTATCGACGTAATCGAACATTTAATTATTACTTTAAACCGATTGATTATGAACTTAGTAACTCGATTACAGTCAATCGACTATAGTTACAAATTTTGTATATTATTAATATGTCCTTACTAATCGTTAGATATGCGAGTTTAGTACTTTTGTCGAGTGAAGACGGATAGTATCTAGGTATCTACTATGTACCTAGTGGTGCACGGCTCTTAATGATTTCTTTCAAAACTATTATCAAACCAATCAACAAGTAGCTATAGTAAAATAGTTATATTTGCAAGATTCCAATAGCATTAGTAGTTACAAAATAGGCAGTTCGTATGATTTTATAATTATTATTTAAAGGGAATGGATTTTCTTTAAGCTATCCTGAAGACGGATAGTATCTAGGTATCTACTATGTACCTAGTGGTGCACGGCTCTTAATGATTTCTTTCAAAACTATTATCAAACCAATCAACAAGTAGCTATAGTAAAATAGTTATATTTGCAAGATTCCAATAGCATTAGTAGTTACAAAATAGGCAGTTCGTATGATTTTATAATTATTATTTAAAGGGAATGGATTTTCTTTAAGCTATCCTTATATGGATTAACGATCATTCAGAACTCGGAATTTCGATTTTTTGAGTGAATTGATTTTCATCATTTGCAAATCAGACGTTGAAAATCAATCGATTCAAATGACGAAATTTTCGCATGACTGCATTATATTGTTATGGTCATCCCTAAAGTTGACATTACAATAACTTGATTTTTTTCATCATAAGAGGCACCGAAAGTATTCCCAATCTGCTTACTTTTGACGTCATTTGGAGGTTATGTTAAAATAAACTCCATCTTTTTTAACCCGTGAGAAGGCGCGCTATGAGCAATTTGCTCACACAAAAATCTAATTCAAAAATTTTTTGTCTTTCCCATGCCACACCAATTCAAACACTTAAGTACCTTCCTAAATATTCACCCCCTCTCCCCTGACGCAATTCTCGATCCGCTCAGTGGCGTTGCGACCGCGCAGCAAGGCGTTTGTGGAGGCCATGTACCAACGTGCGGCAATTTGCTCATCACGCGCCCAGCAATTACTTTGCACCGAACATGTAAAATACATGTTTTCAGTGTGTTTCGAGAGGCACATTAGTGTAGATTTAATGGATGAATAACACTTTTTAGTTTTTGTTATGGAACAGTTTTTATTGTGATTTTTATGAAACGTGCCAAAAAAATTAATTAATACTAGGTTGTTTTGTTATTTGCGTTAGAAGTTGCTATTATGTTCAATAGTTTTGATTAAAATACTTGTTTTCTTACTTACTAAACGTTGTGTTATTTATTTAAATACATTATAAGCCAATAAATATAGAAACACTAAAAATATAAACATTTTATGATAGTGTGAGCAATTTGCTCGCACGCGCCTACTCGTGTAAGAAAATTAGGCGCGCCTTCTCACGGGTTAAGCGCTAAAAATAGAAAAATAATGTTAAGAAACTTATAAACTCGAAATGATTTTGGAATTAGCGTAGGACTTTCCTTGTAAAAAAACCATTAGATACAAATGCTATCTTTAGAAGGCTGAAGGATACCATTATATCTAGTTGTTTCATAAAGTTTTACTAGATGGCACTTACTTAAGATAATGTTGAGTTTAGGTTAGCGCCATCTAGAGGTAAATTTTGGCAAATACAAATTATGAATGTTTGGTTGCGAATACGTTCATATGGCGCTATTAACCTCCTGAGTCCGCCATATTTATACCTCAAGATGTCGGAACGACCGGTTGACCTTAATAACGGACAAAATGGGAGATGGCACTAAGTCCTGAGATTATACAACATTTGAATTCTCATTGGTTGACTAAATCAAGTGTAGCAGCGCTAATTTTTGAACGAAAAACTAATATGTGTTAGGAAGTACGTCCGGTTATTACAAATGTATATCAGGACTTTATGATATACGATAATTTGTCCGTTATAATGACCTCAGGGACTCAGGACGCTAAATTTCGAAACACTAGATGGCGACACAATAACAAGTTCATCGCCGCGGCTTAAGAGGGTTTATCCGTTAGGGCCATGTTGGAGATTCAAAATTGATGATTTCTGACGGACAATAAAACCATAATGCGTTTAATTTATAGATGAGATATTGACGTCATATTATTGTGAATTTTATAATCTAGTGCATGGCTGAAAAACATTTTCATTTTTTTGTATAGTTTTCTCATCAGAACCGTTTTTATGCAAGCCTTTTTTTAAACTAGCGATCGACGGTCTAAGCAGATGCGAGATATTAGTAAAACCATATACGACAAACTTATAACAACATTACTTTATAAAAAATAATAACATTTATTAGTGACAATGAGGACGTCGAGAGGGACAGGGACAGATGGACAGCGCAGGGCGCTGTCCATCCGGTGTAATATGTTGGCTCGTAGGTTTGCACGTTGCACTAATCAAGTAAAGATAACATTATTCAAGGCATACTGTCAGACCTTCTACACGTGCTGCCTATGGACTAATTTTACATTGCGGGGGTACAGTGCTCTGCGTGTCCAGTATAACAATGCGTTTAGGATATTGTTGGGGCTACCACGCTTTTGTAGTGCTTCCGCTATGTTTGCTGAGGCGCAGACTGATGATTTTTTCGCCATAATCAGGAAAAGGTGCGCCTCGCTGTTAAGGCGTTTGCGTGGCAGCCCGAATGGTATTCTTAGCGCATTGTCCCAGAGGTGGGACTCACCAATGTTGATGAGGTGGATGCGGCTGCACGCTAGCGGCCCCTCATACTTATAATAACTTGTAATAGGTACTATAATATTTTATGTGTTTTTGACTATTTATTTCTGTTTAAATTATATTTTTATTATTATTATTAGTTGACAGTTTAAATTATATTTGATTATTATTATTATTTGACTTAATTTATTCTTTTATACATGTTTTTGACATGCACGATTAATTTTTATAATATTTTTAAATTATTGTATTTTTAAATTTTATTCTTTTTTATGTTCCATATTGGTTTTATGTAATGTTATGGATTTTTATTATCTGCAATAAAATAAATTGAATTGAATTGAATTGAATTGAGTGCATGGCTGAAAAAAAAACACGATTACTGTAAGTTTTCATTCAAGAAAAGTATATTCAAAAGTGTCAATTGTAGCCACTTTTCGAGATATTAAACGTGTTAGTTTAGGATGAAATCTCAAATATTTGTATTTTCTTTTAGACCTAGTAAATTAAGACATTTATGTTCTAAAACATGGTTTAAATATTTTTTTAATAACTTATATGTTTATTTTACTATGAATTATTTAGTATTGCTAGAGCGGCGCGCTGAGCGGTGGCGTGAATCCGCGCCGATTATATAGCAATACTAAATAATTCATAGTAAAATAAACATATAAGTTATTAAAAAAATATTTGAACCATGTTTTAGAACATAAATGTCTTAATTTACTAGGTCTAAAAGAAAATATAAATATTTCAGATTTCATCCTAAACTAACACGTTTAATATCTCGAAAAGTGGCTACAATTGACACTTTTGAATATACTTTTCTTGAATGAAAACTTACAGTAATCGTGTTTTTTTTTCAGCCATGCACTAATAAATGTTATTATTTTTTATAAAGTAATGTCGTTATAAGTTTGTCGTATACGGTTTTACTAATATCTCGCATCTGCTTAGACCGTCGATCGCTAGTTTGAAAAAAGGCTTGCATAAAAACGGTACTGATGAGAAAACTATACAAAAAATTGAAAATGTTTTTCAGCCATGCACTAGATTATAAAATTCCCAATAATATGACGTCAATATCTCATCTATAAATTAAACACATTATGGTTTTATTGTCCGTCGGAAATCATCAATTTTGAATCACCAACATGGCTCTAAGGGATGAACCCTCTTAATGGGTTTGACGGTTCCCTGCATGAAAGTATTCTGTATAACTCCATCTCTTTCTCAACCATAATTGGTTGAGAAAGAGATGGAGTTATACAGAATGTATAGTACCATCCCTTTCTCGTACAGCAACAATGATGAATGCCTTATTATAAAGTGTACACCACTTTTACCATTTTATAATTTGTCATTGAAGAGCGGGGCCTCCTAGCACAGGTATATCTTTACTTAAGGTGATATGTAAAAAATAAATCATCGCTCGAGGGGTGTGGCTTAACCGAAGACGCGGGGAGCGCCCACACTTTTGTATAAGGTTGATAAAAAAGTTTTGTTGCAAAAATTTCAACGATGTTTTTTTAAGTATTGACACAATGTGACATCGAGCTATGTAAAGGATATTCTAGAATGTTTTCTACTCTTCCGCGTGACAGGGTATAAAAGAGCGAGCTTGCGTTCTAATGGACAGAATTGGCTTCGATCTCGCAGGTGCAACTTCGGGCGATCATGTTTTATGTGTGGCGGCGCGGCACGAACGCAAGCACTACTGCTAAAAATATACAGGATGCATTCGGGGAGGACGTAGTTTCTCATCGAACAGTCCAGCGTTGGTTCAATCGTTTTAAATCTGGAGACACAAGTTTTGAAGACAAGGAACGTTCCGGACGACCCTTGAGCATCGACGACGACGCATTACTCTGCTGCATCAAAGCAAATCCGGAAGCAAGTACGCACGAGCTAGCCAGAGAACTTGGCTGCACCCAAGCATCAATAGTAAATCACTTACTCAACTTGGGATACAGGACAGTTCTAGCTCAATGGATACCACACCGTCTCACCGACGATAATAAGAACTGCCGCGTGACCATCTGTCAGTCTCTGCTACTTCGTCATCATCGCAAGGAGTTTTTAGAGGATCTTGTGACGGGGGATGGAAGCTGGATCTTGTATGATGACAGAAAGCGTCTAGGCTATTGGCTTCCAGTCGGAGAAAAACCGCCACAGCATCCGATTGATCCTCACCCACAAAACATTTTGTTGTGCTGTTTCTGGGACGCAAAGGGAATGCTGTTTCACAATTTTCTCCCTGCAGGCACACGATCTCCTCTACACAATACATTGAGAATCTCCAGGAATTAGCAAAAGCTATAAGAGAAAAACTGCCAAGACGCGCAACTGTCCACCTTCTCCACGACAACGCGAGACCCCATGTCGCAAAGGCAACCCACAAAACAATCACCGAACTTCACTGGAATACCGTTTCTCATCCACCATACTCTCCCGACATGGCGCCACCTGACTACCGTTTGTTGAAACATTTAAAGGCATATTTGAGAAACAAAACTTTCAAAAACGTCGACGGTCTCAAGAAGGATGTGTTCATATTCTTCGAGTCACAGCCGCCGTAGTTTTGGGCAAAAGGAATAAACGACTTGCCGGCTAGATGGTCCAGTGTCATAGAATTAGATGGCGAATATATTGTTGATTAGAAATTTTGTGTATAAGATATATGAATAATATAAATTAATTCTACTGAAATTATTGCGACAAAACTTTTTTATCAACCTTATATTTGTGACGGCTTGTTGAGGTTTGGCAAGCGTGTGGATCCATTGCGTAATTTAGAACTTTATGGAAAAACATTATGAAATAAAAGATGTTGAATTTTTTTTTGTCATAACTTTTGCACCAACCCGATATTTTCTTTGTTTGTATCCTTGCCCCTATTTTTATTAATTACATATTCGAGATAAAAAATATAATCACGATTGCGGGAGGAACGACACAGGTCCGTTACTGACAAAGCCCGCAGGCGATCTGGGCGGGCATAAGAAAGTGACAGAGTCAATTACTTCCACATGCGAAAAAAGAGATCGCAACAATGCGCTGGAACCAAAATAAAACAACGTAAGCGCCAAACCAAATAAAAATTGTTTAAAAATAAATTAAGCTATGTATCAAAAATTTGTTCAGTCTGAGTTTTCAATTACCTATTACGCATATTTTGAATGCAATTTTGCAATGAAATTAATTAGGATTTTAGAATTACAGGAGAAAATATAAAAAAGTAGACTTCTTTTCGGAATTAAATTCTATCGAGGAAATTTGAAGCAATTGCGTTTTCCTTCAGTCAGAGTCTTAATCAAATAGTCAATAAACATATAACTACAAATCAAATCCAAACATGCTGTAATAGTGAAATAAATGGATTCGAAAAAACACCCAATTTATTTTGATATCGCCTTAAAAGGAGGTCCCTATGTAAGATTTACTGTAAAAGTTGTACATGTTACTGCAATAAACTTTTTTGTATTTGTAAAGCTACGGTTTCTTAGAAGAGCGGTGACCGCAAACATAGCGTCCGCTATTTATCGACGAATGACTTCACTTAAACGTAATTTATGAAAGTAATTTGGTGTGTTTTACTAGAGACCATTTTTGACACCGTAAACTCTAACCCCGCTGCCAAAGATTTAAAGCGCTAGATTTTTCCTCTCCGTATTTAGTACGCGTAAAACTGTTCATACTGAGAAGAGCTTACACATATTTATATAGCGTTTCCATGACAGTCAAGTCAAATAAAGATCGCCCGAACGAGTAATCTAACGATTAAAATCTTTGCCGCTCTCATGATTTTCATGACAGCTGTCACTGGAGCCGTTATGTGAAGGTCACCTTTTCTATGAAACCGTAGCTTAAAAGAATTCATTGTTCCGTTGCGAGAAAGGGATGGCGCTTAACATCTTATAATACCTCCATCTTTTTTAGGCACAACGAATAAGGCAAAACCGCCAGGGTAGCCCATGATGTTGTGTCACTAATTATTGTATTTCTCTTTACACATATTTCTTAGGGTTTTTTTTTTATTTTTTATTTTTTTGTTGAATGGGCCTGCTCTTGACCTCGATCGCGCCTGATGGAAAGCGATGGACGATGCCTAAGGCACTGGAACTCCCACGCATCGACGAAACACAGCAGGCTGCTTGACGGCGGACTCCGGTGGGCGGGTTGTCGCAAACCAGGCGGGCGTTAGCCCTACCACCGCAAGGGAAGAATTGACCAGTCAAATAAGGTGTTGGGTGTGACTGTCCGGGATGCGCCGATCGCTGGGTTCCGGTTAGTAACTGGCGGAACAAACTGCGCTCCAAGAGGGGGCTTGGCACACTTTCCTGTTAATTTCTTACATCGGACTTTACACTTTTCATTCGATTTTTTTTTTTGTTTTTTATCTGATGTACTGAGGTGTACTGTGTGTCTTATAGGTCTGTGCTAAATAAATATTTCGTATATGTATTTTCTTTCTTTCTGTCTTCATGCATCCCAAAATGGTCGCGAATCATATTTTAATCATAAAAATTGCAAGAAACGTAAGAAAAATTGAATTTAGCGGGCTACCTTAGCACATCCCGCATTTCTTTTCCTATCTTACCAGATGTACCAGCATCCTCGAATATGACAGCTCGTCTGGGCTGTTGTTCCTCGTCCTCTTCGTCATCAATGTTCGCTGTATTCGAGATTACGCCGCGGTGACGGCGACGAGTGTTGAACTTCTTCAGTTCTTCCACTGTGCCCGCTAGGTGGTTGCGCAGCTGCTTTTCGCGGTCCTGAGGAGTATTATACTATTAATATTGAGTAGTAACAAATAGCATAAGATGGTAAATATAATGTTTATATTTTAGTATCATTATTCACATGTTTGATTACCACGTCTAATTTTTTTCACAGATTTTACTTACTGTCAATTCGAAAGCCAATCAACCTAAGTCTGTCGGTTCCATAATTAGTGCAGAGTTTTACAAACAACGACGGAGAAATAACAAGCATCCACAGATGCACTAGTGCTGACTGGCTTCTTTGAACTTTATGCCAGTAATATTAAGGTTGATTATTAATTTTATTTATTTATTTAAACTTTACGCACAAAGGGTACAAAGGCGGACTTAATGCCTTGGACATTCTCTACCAGTCAACCAAGGGTGGTGAAGAGATTAGATGGCAGGTGCTTAGGTTGAGAGGACAATGATAAAACTAAAAAAATAAAAAGTAGACAAATAAAAAAAACCATCAAAAAAATCCTCTACTCTGAATCCTTTCGGTCTGAACTAGCCCGAAGGGCGTTTGTCCATCGCAGCCGTCACTAGGACGTCGCCGAGAAAGGAGATTTTTCGAACCGAGTGTGACGCACCGGGAGGTGACGGCGATCGTGTATCCACCGCAACCGAGCTCGGCGGTTCAGTATGATAAGATTGACAAAACGAAACCGGGCGGCCGGCGACGGCAGTCTGTGGACAAGATCAAACGTGTTTTATATTGCCGGAACACCGGCCCGTCACAATCTCGGGCCGAGTTCTAGCGGACGCACCGAACTACTCGAAACTGCGACGGCCGGGATGTCGGCGCTCCGGTGACGGACTTGCGGTGGTCACGCGGCCATAGTAAATGTATGCTTCGCTACTTCGACACTGTCAACTCGTTTCAGTGACGTCCCGGTGACGGCTGCGGTGGACAATTGCACTAAGACAATAAAACGTACCCTTATCCAGCGATGGTTGAGGACCTCCTGTATGTTGATTCTCTGGGTATGATCGACAGTTAACATTCGCTGCACCAGATCCTTAGCAGCGTCGCTGACGTCGTCCCAGAGAGGTGCGTCGAACTGCCAAGAATATAAACAACATTGACTTAAACAATACCCGTGCGTTGTGACGCTCAGCAATTAAAATTTATTTTTCTGGATGTATACCAAACGAAACGGTTACAATATTAGTATTGGTATAATGGGTTGATATTCGCAAATCCACGTCTAAGCGCAATGTTGCTTCAGCAAAATGAGTATAGGTAGTATTGTTCAGAGAAAATCTAATTTCTGCAAAATCTGGAGACGAGGATAATATTCCCTCACCACCTGCGGGGTAATGCATGATCTTACATTTTGACAGTTCAAAAACTTTCATTGCGTTATTAACGTTCTTAAGCACACAATTTTTTTGAACAAATGGATTAGCAATTTCCTTCAAAATTTTTTGTGATTGAAAAATTATGAATGAAATTGTGTGTTACGCAATTAGGGTTATATTTAGTAATCTTATAAAGTCATCACCACTCTGGCAAAGCTCACGGATATAGTGTGCGTTAGAATGTGATGGACAGATTACATAAGGTAGAACGACAAAAATCTCTAAAAAATAATTATCATCTTACCCTTAACCGTCCTCGGCAAATAGCCTCAAACAGTCGCTCCTTAGTTCCAGTAAAGGGCAGATACCCGACCAGCAGAACGTGCAGCAATATGCCTGCAGCCCACACATCAACTGGCTTGCCGTACAGCTGGCTGGAAACCACTTCCGGGGCCATGTAGTGAGGAGTTCCGATGCGACCTGGAAATTCTTTAAGTTGAGGTATGGTATTTATTTGGTCATCATAGGTGTGGTCAAGTATACGGGGTGTAAGGGACAGCCCTACACAAACTGACAGGGTGCATTCAGCTCCTTATTTTGAATCATATTCTACCGATTTTTTTCTCAGGAAAATTTTATATTTTTTTTATCGATTTTTCAGTTTTATTTCAATGTAAAATTACATTCTCTGAAAGCCATCCTCCATTTATGTATACAGTACGGCTAAAATCAAAAAACCAGCAATGCATGTTGAAATACTCTAACGAATACGGCGTAAAATCAGATGTTCACTTTTTTCCTAGCTACAGAGTTCACCGAACTCGTCGGCGATATTGATAAAATTAAATGCGAATCTATTCGTGCACTTAATTTCTGTAGGAAAATCATTTCTCCACAAAAAATGACACAACTTTTAGTCCATTTAGTAAAGCTTAAAATGTTACCGGTAAATTATTATGTTCAACATCATTGCACGAAATTTCGTGTAATTGGCTACACAATCCCGTGCAAAGCGCGAGTCACGTGCAGCCGACGCCGGGCTGTCTGTTCTGTTTGTCTCATTGCATGTTGTGGCGCAATCGCATGTTGGTACGAACCGCACGCGCAGTCGCGTTGTGGCGTTACACACGTCTTTATTACGTACGCTTCTGGACTTATTTTTGTTGTGGTTTTATTGTGTGTGAGAAATGGCTACATTTAGTGCTCGTAAATATGGAGAAATGATGATGTGTTACGGGGAAGCTCGGGGGGCTAGGGAAGCGCTGAGAATTTACGTTGATAGGTATCCTGACCGGCAGCATCCATCAGACTGTCGGATAGTTACCAATGCCTATCAACGCGTGCTGGAAAACCAGCCCATAGTTCCCCATCAGGAATGCTCCGGAAGGCCACTTCGGCTGAAGACAGAATTTTAGACTTGTTTCGTCAAAATCAAGGCAAAGGCACACGCACGACAGCTCGGTTATTGCGGCGGAATCATGGGGCCCGTGTCTCACACTGGCCCGTGCAAATGCGCCTTGTCAATGTGTGCGAACGCCTCGGCGGAGGCCACTTCGAGCCCTATCTCATACGACCGGAGCGATTCTGAGGTAAGAGTAATTTCTTTAATTTTTTTTTTTTTAACTTTGGTCGTGTTGTGATGAGTTACGTGTTCGTTACGCACCGGCTATCTGCTCAAATGTTCGTTCTCGCTCGAATCAATGTGACGTAATAAATCACGTGGCGCGAGAGCGCTTGACTTGGCGGGGCGGGCGGCTGAAGGCTCGCTGCGCGCGCTTTGCCACGGTAGCGATAAATTGCGTATGAGGAAATAAATCAGGTTTATTGGATTTCCATAACGTTCCTGAAATAATTTCTTGTACCGGTTATCTTATTATGATATACTGAATTCAACCCATCAGTCTGCGAAGGTCCCTTACACCCTGTAGGTAAGAAACAATCCGGTGGTACCAATTTTAGGTGTTTTAGGTCAAGAGCTTAACATGTATACATGGTGTAATTTAAATAACGCAAAAGCTAATAAGGGGTCATTGTTCTCATCATCATGAACAACTTTTACCATAGGACCAAACCTGAAATCGCGAAAAAAAAATCGGCTGTTCCCTACATTTCAGTTCGCATAACTCGTCAAAATGTAGGGAACAGCTGATTTTTTTTTTCGCGGTTTCAGGTTTGGTCCTATAGTATGTAAAAGTTGTTTGTTGTCATGAGTAGAATCATGTGTTTAAGTATCGGTCACTAATTACCAGTCACCCTATATACAATGGGTGGCCTTATCGCTTTCTGCGATCTCTTCTAGATAACCTTGGAATGGATAGCGATTTGCCTGGACATAAAATGGGACTGTCGTTGGTGCGAAATATTAACGTTCAAAGTCGATCACGTGACATCCACTATTTTTTAACTTAAACATCTTGCTGCATAGATGTTTGATTACTTCTAACTTTCAGCGTTATTATCAGTGATCGGAGTAGGTAGATTGATTTTTGGTACTTGTATCATAAATGCCCACAGAAAGAATAACATGGATAAGCTATTTTCCCGGAAAGCAATTCCGGTATTTCCGGATCCGATTAAATATTGTTAATGTTGGTAGTGATATTATTACTACTCAATTCAAAATTTAAAGGTAGGTATCAAAACTAAATTAATTTATTATTTATTTGAATAATAAAAACAATTTTGTTAATAATCAACCAATTCCGAAATTTCGGAGGAAAGTCCATATTAATATATACGTTTTGGATCAGTGATCCCATTTCAATCTACCTACTCCGATCACTGGTTATTATTTCAAACATCTATGCAAAAATGGCGCGAAAATTGGTATGCCAGGCTCCATGTAAAAATCATCAATCCGATTTGAATTTCGGGGATACCCCTCGCTTTCGCCTTAATAAAATAATTTATTTTCTAGTGTGATAAGTGCATCAGTAACATTTATACGAATTTAAGTGCAGAAAAATTAATTGACTGCGTGTTTTACTACGTTCTGTAACACAAAATCAGTGTGTACAAATATTAGCTACGTTGATTTATTTAAGTATTTTATATACAAGCACATTTAATTTTATAACATCAATTATCATTTATTGCTACTTTAAAGCTCGTGTGTTAAGCATTGAGGACATCATACGGGTTAGTGACGTCATTTGTCACTTTATGACGCTACCACAAACTACGTGAAAGTAGTACTAGTGATACAGCCTTCATCGTGATACTCTCGACTGCTCGATTATACGTCATCTGATATTATTTAAACCACAATGTGAGCAGTGTATTTATTTTCACTGCTTACAGTCGGCAAACGCGAGTGCATTCAAAGAGCAATTTTGAAGAGGGTAGCAGAGGGAAGTGGGCGGAGCCTATGTCATGAATTTTGATATTTCTGTCCTGTCAAATGTATGGGCAACTAGATTTTGGATGTCGGAAAATATACCACGGGAACGTACTACCGAGATTGAAAAAACTATATGTGTGCAAAACATCCAAATCCGTTCAGCCATTTTTGTGTGATAGAGTAACAAACATCCAAACATACAAAAAATCACATTTATAATATGTATGGGCGATGAAACACTGCAAGCAGTAGATATTCTGTGGTATTAGTTTGAATTTGCGAGTGGACAGCATCAACACTAGAACAGGGAGCGATGATGAAAAACAATGTGTTATGAACAAAAAGTGCCAATACGTAAAATCGGTTAATACTGTGATTGGAAGCGACATGTCTGTCGTACGAGACACATGGTGATATCGCAGACTTAGAAGGTATAGGTCAGTTATAACAATGCGCGATAAGTTGCTACGCTCTTAACCTAGAGTCAATGTGGTAGGAAATAGTTACATGGACGTTGAGGCGGGTTAATATTACAGACTTGTACCGCTTGAGGTACACATGTGTTAACCGCTAATCGGTGAGAGGTAAACTACCTAAAATGCGAGATAAGGTGTACCACATGAAAAAAAATTAGCTTAGGTGTTTATTAAAGTTGTATATTATTTGCAAGTTAAAAATACCCGGAACTTTTAAAGATGAAATCCGTTTTTCCATTTTCTAACTCCAAGTAAACCCGCGTGCAGTACTTTTTTTCTGCGGAATGCCAGGCACATTGAATACAGCTAAGAAAAATTTGAAGAAATTGAGACTTCAATTAATTTATTTTTAAATGAAATGGAATTGACACTGCACGCTTTTCTGAGCAGACTATCGCGTGTTAACGCTATTTTATAATATTAACAGACGTCTTTCATGCGAGTCTTACGACATTTGAGGAATTTATTTAATCATATTCGTAAACTATTTTAACCCTACCACCGGTCCCTGGGACCGCAACGGCAACTAACAAAAATAAAGCTTAAGGTAAGTTTACTTTCATTACACACACTAATGCATTTTGTGACTTTGGTAAAAAAAAAAAAATCTCTTCTTTCTGTTTCTTTTTTTTTTTTTTTTTTTTTTTTCAAAATTTTTATTTTATATGTTCAATAAGATACGTAAATTCATTTTGGGATTATTGTACTGTCATAATAGAGATATTTAATTTGTAACTCAGGGGGATCGGCGTTGAGGGCTGAAATACAGGCTATGCCTAGTTCGGCCTCAAATGCTAATACTTTTGTGTACCGTAAGTCTAGATTAAGCACTCTAATTGATAAAAAATGTACATCTTTCTTGTGAATAAATATTATTATTATTATTGTTTTTTTCCTGAATAAAGGATATGTAGAAAAGGTATATAGACGCACACGGTCCTACGACACTTACACATCGAAATATTTGAATACAAAAATACGTTGCGGTCTCAGGGACCGCGGTTGTAGGACGTTAAGGGTTAAAGATACTCCGATGTGGCTCAATAAAATGTAGGCATAAGTACACCGCAAACAATTCTGAGTAAAAACCGCGCAACATTATTTCCTGCAACATTTCATGTTACAAGATGTTCTTACGTTTACCATGAATACGGAACAACAGCGTTTTTCCAGAATCCCTGCAACATTCCATGTTTCACGCAACACAAAAACATGTTGCTGAAACAATGTTGCGCCACTTTGTTCCACATACGCGGTTTAAGAACTACTTTAAGGGTTGTTGTAGAATTTGTTAGCTTATTATCACGCATTGTTACTGACCCTACACCCCTCTAATCCGTGATGATATGAAGACACAGTGCTGATGGTAAAGACACATATTCCATGCAGTTAGGGCACGGTCTCCTCGTCTTACCGTACTCGTCAGATTTGAGATACGCTTGGCCCAATGGACCCATTAGCGGGCGAGTGTCCATCACCAGTTCTGTATAATACAACCTACTGTCATCAACTTGGTAGATAAAGAATGTATAAAAACTAACGCTAGTAGTATAGACTTTTAAAATGTACAATGTGATCGGTAGTATATTTTTAAAATACTTTACGCCACAACGTCGCTTTGCTTTGACGTGTGTTAGTCCTAAATAATTAGATAATTTGGCGAATTTGTTCGAGATCTGTTAACAGATCACATTGTATTTTGGTCAAGTCTTATAGATGAGTCAACTTTTAAAATAAGGCCAACGAGACGAGATACAGAATGTAAACAAACTTTCAGGGGTTCATAACATTTTTATTTAAAGAAATTATATACAAAGGGAATGGCTCAGTTTGTTAGGGTGCTCTGGCTTGACGTGGACAGTAAGTATTATAATAAATAAGTTGCGTTATTAATATTTCATTCCTAGTAGAAACGAAATTTTATAATAAAGTTGCAGGAAGTTTGAAAAATGTACCATATTTAGCATGTGCAATATTGTGATCTTGTCGCTGAGAAACGTCTAATAACAGTATGTATTTTCCAAATTAATAATAAAAATAGTAAAAATGAGTGTTTCTTTTCTATTATAAATTATTCTCGTTATATATTTAATAATTAATAAAGTTCTACCAATGAATATGAACCACTTTCACTATAAAACCAACTCTGAGATCACGAAAAAAAAAATCTGCTGTTTCATACATTTTGGTAAAGTAGGTATTGAACGTTTGTACTAAACAGCTGATTTTGATTTCGGGATTTCTCATATTTCATAGTCATGAGTAAAACACCCTGAAAAATTTAGAGCCTGTAAAGAAACATCCAGTATATTAGACGAAGATGATTCATCAGAAGAGTCCTAATCAGTGGTATTACAAAAGTATCTACTGTATTATTAATCATGCTGCTGCGGCTGTGATTTCATAATTAAAATCCACCCCCAATAACAGTAAAAAACAAAAAGAAAAACTAAAATACCGGATTAATAACAACAAAAAACGAAACAAATACCGAAACGAAAAAAAATCGTATCACTCGAACGCAATCCAGACAGGGATGAACAAAAAGTGCGGACCAAATGTTGATAGATGCCATAGTATAAAGAGGGGAAGTAGGCTATCTCCGGCCTAATCCGCGATATAATTGCCTACTGTCTTAGGGTTGTCACTTTTAGGAAAATTTTAATTCAGTGCAAACCAACACAGAAATGTAAAACAAATACAGAAATGTATTCAAGATTCAGAGCAGTATTATTTAAGTATAAAAAAAGGGATAAAATAAAACGGCGGCGCGCGGCGGGGCGGTGGGTGCGCGACTGTCCGCTCTTCGTCAGATTCGGTTGTCGCCCAAACCGCTAACATATATTTATAGACTAAGAGCTCGTATATCATATATAAAATCGTAAAAAAAAAATACAAAAAATTGTTTAGTATAATTATATACTAGCCAGTTTTTTGTATTTTTTTTTGATAGGCACAATGTAGTATTTGTACACATAAAGGACCATATTTAAGTTTATTTTTAATTAATACAAACATATCTATTGAATCACACATTTATTACAAAATTACAAATTAGCTACAGAAAAATACTTTCTTCGGTTTCGACTATTACGAAACGCCTTGTTATTAAACTTTAATGTGTAATATATCCGCATCCTTATAAATAACTTTTGGAAATATAATTTCGGAAAGCATGGGCAGGGCGGTGAAAAATGTAAATCTTTTATTTGTTCATAAACAAAAGCCGCGACGCGCGAACCTCGTGCGGTGTTAGCCCCGACTGGCGCTGTGAGAAACGGGTCGAGATTTTGTTTAAGTGTGCGTGCGGCGCGCATAGATACTTTGGCGTACACATACAAGCCGCGCGCGGTGCGTTTGTATGAAGATAACTTACTTCCCCTCTTTGTACTATGTAGCTGCTGTACCGACCGCGTTCCTGTACTACGAATCACAAAACGAAAACCGTCGACCAACTGACGTCATTATTGCGTGTGACAGATAAGGCCAGAGCGGGCCTCCGTCACTCCATGTACTTGCGCGCTATAATTACCTACCGCCCGGCCGAGCGGTCTCGGGCCGTTTGCGGGCCAGATTCAATGCGGTTTTCGCAAGCGAAGCGCACGCACGTTGTTCAATTTTAATCGTTAAATTCATTCGTACATAGGCACATTTTAGCATGCAGCGGTTGGCGAAGCGACGTAGTAGACTATTATAGCAGTAGGTATAGAAAATTTTCTGAGTGAAGTATATGGTAGTAACTATTTAGTAATCTGTGGCCAGAGGTAATAATCGCTCGATATCGTAATGCAACTCAGTAAGGGTCGTGTTGTTTACCTATGGTATCTCGTCTCGTTGGCTGCACTTTAAAGCTACATACGAACCAGAAATGGTTGCAAGTACTGCTATTACATCACAATATATACTTTCAACTATCATGTCCATAATTTTTACAGCAGTAAATAGTCTATTAGCAACGAGATTAAAACTGATTAAGATCTTATTGAGTCATCACGCCGCATCGGACAAGCTGAAGTTGCGTTTTAATTATTAATAAAGTTTTTTTTTTTAATTAGTAACCCAATTTCGTTGTATGCCTGGTGGCGTATTATGATGGTTTAATGTCATCATGATTCCAGCGTAAGAGAGAGACGGAGCTACACATGACCGATAGCAGCATCCCTTTTTCGCACTGGAATAATGACAGCATAGTACTACGTAATACGGCCCCCGGTTCTGAAAGTCAATGGAGAATTTCAGAATAATGCACCAGTCTGTTGACAAGGGCAAGGAATACGTGCCTCTCGTTACTTTTAGCGACACCAGCGCGTTTTAAAACTCAACACAATACTTGCTACAATGCAGCATGATAGTTCAAAATAATACATTTGCTTACCAGGCGGGACTCGATTGGCAATCGGCGCGGGCAGCTGAGCTGCCACGCCGAACCCTCCGAGCTTGACCGGCGCGCAGTTCTCGTTACCGGCCAGTAGCACGCACTGCGGTCTGACGTCACGGTGCACGATATCATTCTCGTGGCAGTAGCGCAGAGCTTCCAGAATCTGACGCATGTAGTGGCTGGAAACAGGAAGAAGTATTCCTTATGCTGGGGATGCGCTAAGGTCGACCGGGAAATTCAAATTTTTCATTAACTATTTTTAACATGTTAAAAATAAAACACTGGTGCCGATTCTGTTGTTCACAAAGTAAAACTAAATTTAAGTTCAGTGCATCTTTTTCTTTTTATTTCATTAAGAAAAGGAGACAAGATAAATATTAGTTTAGTCCTGTCAAATAAAGATACTCCATAGACAAGTTTAGACGTGATAAAAAATTGGTTATTAAAAATACGTCAATTTACATCAGGCGCCGACTAATTTGACAGGACTAAACTAATATTTATCTTCTGTCCTTTTCTTATGGAAATAGAAAGAAAAAGATGCACTGAACTTAAATTTAGTTTAGTTTGTGAACAAGGGAATCGGCGCCATTGGGATATTAAACCTAATATTTATTGAAATTTTTATGGTATTTTGCATTTGACACACTATTTTGCTCTTTTTTCCAAGAGCTTAACTGCTGCATTTGTCTAGCCGCGATCGTTTAGTTTAGCCGCGAAGATTCAAAATTTATGGTGTCCAATATATATTATTATTATATATTATTATATTTATTATTAATATATATTATTTATTATATTATTTATTTATTATAGACAGAGCCCCATAAAGGTTTAAAGTAAATACCTAACAAAAATAGGAAGTTGTTTAGGCTTTGTATGTATGTCGCTTAATATTACGTGTTCGCCATAATCCGCTTATGGCATCGAACGGAAGTGGCAAACACGTCTACTGTAATTCACTAGTAAACATAGTTTTTTTTATTTCAATATAGCATTGCAGTGGTTTTGGGGTAAATTGCGATTTGCAGTTCGTAATCACCATCCTTGGCAATTGGACTGGAATTAGAAATAATCAAACTCACCATGCAACAGCTTCACTGTAGACAAATCCAGAAGTGGCTCTGCGGACCACCTCAAAGCAGAGGTCAGAGCCATCCATACTGAAAATGTTAAGGAATCACTTTAGTCTATTTTTGTAACTGAGAAAACTAAGGTACTTGATATGACATAATACAGGCAAAAAATCCCGAAGGTCGTTAAAAAAATATATGTTCGCACATCGCCAACGATATCAACAAAAGATAAGATTTGTCATTAACATGTTATGTGAGTTCACATGACTTTTTTTTATATATTTTTGACGTGATAACGTCTTATAAATCGATGAACGCCGGCTGCACGCACGAAAAACCATGACTCATTGTCACGTTCCGCCTGAGCCGAGCGTGCAAGCGAGAGCGCGGAACAAGCGATAAAGAGGCACGATCGGCCTAAGCGTTCGGCTTGTGACGCATCTATCTCTTTTCCACTCCATCGTTATCAAGTAAAATTATCGTCCGTAAACCGACTTTACAGACAACCAATGTTTTTTTTTTGTGGTATTTGATCTGGATCAGACATTCATAGTAGCTTAGAGTATAAAAAGCACTGACCTGATATTATACAAGTATGCTGAACATCATAATATCGATGACAAAACGAAGACATTTGATTTTCGCCATTTTGGCGCTGATAACAACGTGAGCGTCTGTGGAACTAATATTTTTGATAGTGAGTTTTACAAAATGCGCATACCCTCAAGATCAAAATGTTCTAAATATCTCGTCATAAACACAAAATACACAAAAAAGTATTATTCCACGATTTAGACCTAAATCATCAGAGACGTATCTACCAAAAGCACACAACGAACATTTGCAAGTGTGTCAATTTTATTTCCTGAGACGCTCGAGCGGGGTGCTTTGAATCGGCACAAAAACAACTGTCATTTGATCATTTCGTATAGTATATTTAGTCCAGCGTACTTGTTATTTAGAGGTTAGTGAAGTTAAAAAGCTAGTGGAAACTGATAACTTTAATATACAACATTAATTGTAGTATATTGCAAACCTGAATATAGTTTGTTCAGAATAAGTAACTGAATCGATTCCAATAATTTTTACACCGTGTTATATTTTGTCCCAAAAATATTTAACACTGTCCATGGGGTCATGTGTGTCATTTTGGGTTGGAACGAGACGTCCTTGACACATATGGGTCACTGTACTTTTCATACATAATGTGTTCACACTTCGTGGACGTAAAAGAAACATTATAGTAGTAGTAGTAGTAGTGATATAAAGGTAAGTACCTCAGTACATACGAACGAAAAAGTAAATTGGACGTGAGAGCTAATTTCGACATTTTGCCTGGACAGTGAACGTGTTAAGTATTGAATATTAAACTTACTATTCAAACACCATGTAGAGCATTCCTTCGGAACTGTATGTCTCCAACAGCTCCACAATATGAGGATGCTTCAGCATGTGGCATATTGTAGCTTCACGTTTTAGGTCTGAAACACAATCCAATCATTTTATTGATAAACAGTGTTAGTATACAGGGTTGCTGGGACATCGATGCGCAACCTGTTGCCATGGGTTCAGTACATGATTTCGAACCCCTTGCGTTGACATTTTTCATCGCCTTTGCCCGTTTGACAGTCAATCTGTATTATATCTAAATATATTATAGTGCACAAGTGTGCGTGCAGACACAGGTGCACTCCCTCTGTCCTCACTCTCATAGTCCGATGGGACGGCAATCCGACACGACCGGTGGGAGATCAGGCGCAGGACAAACGGCTTAACGTGCTTTCCGAGGCACGCGGGTATCACACCGCCGACTTCTAAACTCCGGGCTGTTACCTACTAAGAAATTCCTAATGGAAAAACTCGAATAACACTTCGCCCCTTCGCCCGACCCGGGAATCGAACCCAAGACCCCACGCTCAGCAGCCGCGCTTGCGACCACGAGACCAACGCCGCCGCTATAATATCTCCCGCGCCGAAGGCTAGTCTCCGTTGAGATTAGCCGCCGTGGCCGAAATTCGGTTTGGAGGACTGGATACACTGATATAGACTGATAGGATATACTGGATGATTTTTTTCAGGCTCCAAATTTTTACAGGGTGTACTAGTCATGAATATGAACAACTTTCACTATCGGACCAACTCTGTTATGACGAAAACAAAATCAGCTGTTTAATACAAAAGTTCAATACCTTGGCCCAAAATGTATGAAACAGCTGATTTTTTTTTTCGTGATCTCAGAGTTGGTTCCATAGTGAAAGTTATTCATATTCATGGGTGGAACATCCTGTAAAAATTTGTAGCAAAAAATCATGCTGTATAGGTATACAACATTATTTTTAGTATATTGCAAAACTGAATATAGTTTGTTCAGAATAAGTAACTGAATCTATTCCAAAAAAATTTACACCATGTTATATTTTGTCCCAAAAATATTTAAAAAAGGTAACAAGTTGGACACCGGGCGCAATCATATGCGCACAACACAGGTCACAACCGGTCAGGCGACATCCAGGTAACATAACAAGCTTATAACTTTGTGTTTTTTCATGATACAGTTTTGAAATTTCGTACATAGATTATTTATATAAAAATAGCACGTGTTTCGGGTTTCGCATATACTAAAAATAATGTTGTATGTATTATATCTAGAAATTATACTTAAATGGCCTCTAGTTTATCTATCACACAATTCACAGAGCAAGATCAGAATAAATACAGACTATTTCTGTTTGAATGATTTCCTTACACATCACTCAACTTAGGAATCAACAATCATTTTAGAAAGAAAGAAAAGAAAGAGAGCTTGAAATTGCTATCTTTCTATTTTTAGCTATTGCTTTAACCATGACCATTTTAATCACTCATCCAATGAAGGGATAATTCCATTTTTGTTATAATTCTCTTGGGAAAAAAAACCCTTTTAGATAGCATAAGTAGATAACTATTACATGCCCACTTCAATATTAATACTAGTGTAAACAAATAAAATAGATAAGAATAATATTACCTGAAGTACTAAGTCCAGGGCTGGCAGTGAAGCGGGCCACATCCACAATCTTCACAGCAAACGTCTGGCCAGTCTGCCGGTGCGCACAGCGGCGGACCAGGCTGAATGGTCCCCTTGAATGAAACAAAAGATGGTATATTAAACTCTGATACAGCGAATATATCCTAATAATGTCATGTTGACAAAAAAAAGGTTGATCATTTTACTCTAGCAAATTAAAAATCGAGTTTAGAAACATTTCATTAATATGGAAAACTATTTCTTTCACAAATAGTTGCTTGTTTTTGAGATTGGCTAAGAGTTGCCGTGTTATAGGAAGTAGAAAGATACAGCGGAACTTCAGTCGGTAAATAAATTAAAGTAGATATGCTTTCAGCATGAGAAACTAATATGTACACAATTTTTTCTCAATAATCAGGCTAATTAGAAAAAAAAATTATAGTGAGTAAAATGCCTTTTTCACAGCTGTCACTAAAGTATAAGAATATAGATTTAAAAAATATTTTGAGTTCATGCAAAGTATGCAAACAATTGATCACAAAGTGTCTACAAGAACATTGATAATAATTTTTCCTGTTCAGCATTGAGATTTAAAACACCAATGTAATTTAAATACATAGTCTGTCAGTTTTATATTTTTCTTCTATTTTTAAGTTTTGGCCTGTTCTTGAAACAAGACGTTGAATGTTTAACCAGATTATACATCATTACTTAAGTGTGAACCACTTACAACAATATTAGCAACAAATAAGTCAATTTATGAATGCCTTCAGTAAAATACAATTCAATTTTTTTGGGATATTCATGACATCTCACCTGTAGAAATTTGGGCACTAATATAATAGTAGTTGAAGAATTCAATAAACTATCCGGGTATCACTTTCCAGCATTTATCAATATGAATATTCATTAGTTCTGTCATGCCAATTTACAATCTAATTAGTGCAACTGAATATGATTAGTTGGTAAATTCGCATTGTAAATGAAATGAGTGAATATGTATCATGAACATAGAGGCAATTATAGTATTTTAATGAATGTTCACAATCTAAACTCAGTCTCATTCGGTTTAAAATACTATGTAAAACTATTGAGTGCTATTGAGTTGCTGATATGAGACTGCAACTAGATTTTAAACATGTTTAATTGCAAGAATTTGTCTTCTGATGTACCTTGCAACTGTCTATTGTCATGGAATTATGATCCATTGTAAAATAGCTTACTAAGAGGGCTCTTTTTTATTTTAATACTAAAATATGTGCTTTGGAATGTTACAGAACAATTGAAACTTGGCCAAGATTTAACTAACTCCTTAGAACTTCTACAGTTGATGGGTCAGATAAAATCTGATCAGATCAATTTTCTGGCATGTGTGCAGCGCTTTTGCTAGTGTTCATGATATATGTGAATTGCAAAAAAATGCTAAATATTCAACAGAATTCAAACTATCCAGTCTTTGTATAAACACTTTCTCATATAATTATTGTAAACATAACATTTACCAGCAAAATCAAATAAAAATAGAGTAAGATTTAGGGTTATAGAGAAGTTAATTCCTCAGAATTATTCTTGATCTAGTGTTTCTGATAAAACTGTTATTTTAGAGTTGAAATTAATTAAGTAAATACTTAAAGGAGGGTTTAATCTCAGAAGTAAACAAAATTGACATGTGACTTTTTATTATTTTATATTTTGAAAATATTAATTACACCAATTCGAATGTATGTCATTCTGTTTTCTGATAGTTACTTATTGCATTCTGATGAAAACCAAAAAAAAATAATTAAATTTAAAATGTAATTTTAATGTATTTGAGTTCTACAATGATCGTTTCATGCAGGAAAGTTCCCAATTTCCCGGGTCAAGTACACCTGAGGCGGAAAATAGACGATTACTGAGCGAGCGCGAATGCACATCACACGACAATTCTCACACACACGAAGTTAAATGCAATATTTACTTACTTGCCAATAACCTCGTACAACTCGTACACATCGTCGAAAAGCACTTCGTCCTCAGCCATTTTTCACACAAACACAGTTAACTACGTTTCAGAAAATATTAGAAAATATCATTTTAAACACAGCCTTCAAACCGCCTGAGCCGTGGTTACGCCCTCAGACTATCGCACGTTTTATGGAAACACTAAATATTAAATGAACACCCAATGATATTTCAGTAGTAAGTCTTGTACTTGAAACTGTAGTAGGATATTAATATCTGAGCCCAGACATAAAATTTTCATTTTACACAGTAAAATGATCTCATTCGCGAAATTTTCCGATAAGACTTGTAAACGACACTATTGAAAAACACTAACGGTGTGAAAGATAGTAAATGAAACACAATAAGTGCAGGTCAGTAAATATTAGCAAAAAGTGTAATTATTGTAATAAATCTAATTTATTTCACAAAATATTCTTCTTATTTACTTTTGACATTCTGAGGGTTGCAAATGTCCTGAATGAAGTTAGTCGCTAGTGGCGAATTGCGGGAGCAAAATTGCTGCCAGTACAAAAAAATAAAAATCTTAAATAATTTTAAAATAATTATACCAGTCGATATGTATGAGCAGGTCGTATGTGAAAAATTAATTATGTAGAAGAGGCATAAATGCTCTGACAGTAAGTCAAATAACATAATTGTGGGTAAGAAATTAGAACAGAAGAGGTTATCCGTCAATTCTATAAAACTCACCGTGTTTCATTTACCTGGCTTTTCATCACTGACAGTGGCAGCAAAATCTGGAGGTAGATTCTGGCTTACCAACAGGAATAATTAGGGGATTCCCTGTATAAGAATAGTTAGTATGGATAGAGTGTGTTTCTAGTCCAGCCTAACTATAAAAAGTAGTGTGTCATTCCCGCGTAGATTCTATTAGATTCTCCTCTTATCAGCATACGTATGTACATAATCAGCCTTTAATGTTCCCTCTGCTGGGACACAGGCTTCCTCTCGGTAAAAAGGAGTGGGCTGATATTATGTATTGATATTATGTTAAAGGTACGTACTTACACTATATGTGCTCTTTAGTAGTCAGAATAGAATAGAATAGAATAGAATACTCTTTATTATGTACACCATTACAAACGTAAATATAGAAATTTTACAAAGGGTAACAGTGGGCGGTCTTATCGCTAAGAAGACTGATTTGCATCAGACAATGACTGCGTTTCGTCTGAGTCTGAGATTTTGTAGGACTGATATTTACAAGACAGTGTAGTCTGAGTGCATTTTACTATATTACAGAAGATAAATAATTAACGTTCTGCTTTTTGTTCATTTGCCTAATATGAAGACTAGGCAAATAAGTATTAACCTTCAGTGGTTCACAATTTGCAACTTGAGCTGGCCTAGTTCAGTACGGAATTTCGATAGAATAAGATATGTTATTATTTGTATATTGGAAATAACAGACCTTTTGGAGGTAATAATTTTATTACTTAAGGTACAATATCTTTAATAAATAAATATCATAGTCTTGTATTTAATCATCCCTAAAACTCATAATAACATTTTAATTTTCGTTCCAAAAAATATTGAATGTCTCTTTTACATAAGTGGGTATGTTCTACTTGCTAATAGGTATATTTTTACTTACAATACTAAACACTTAAATAACTTCTGAACGTCCATGTAATAATACGAAATAACTAAAAACATGATTCGGAAACATTGCAAGAGATTTCTTAAATATTTCTTTCTTCGTGACGTTTTTTAATTACAGATTTGACACAAATTAAATGTTCATTTTCAGTCAATACTTCTACTTACAATAATATGTTAATCAGGCGTCACAGTTTATCGTAGTAGTATTTACTTTTCGCTTAAAATATTCACAGCCTGGAACATTCAAAGTAATTTCTGAATCCGGTGTTTTTACTCGTGGCAATGAATTGACATTCACCTTATAACTGCATTGATAATCCAACTCATAAAGTTCAAACGTAGTTTGCTGTAAACAGAAAAAATAATTATTTTGATAAATCTTTTTTACTAAAAACGTTTCGGCCGTTACGTGTGGCAACACTAAATTTTACCGCACTTTTTACTCGGTTCTAACTTCATGCTACTTCCAATTTAAAAATAATGTTACAAATGCGCGTAAATGTAAACTCAGAAAGTAACATAGTTTAGATTGGTGTTTTGCTTGAATTAATTGATTTTCAGGTTTCATTGTCATAATTATATTTACCTCGGTAGTAGCGGTTAGGCCTTCTCTGCGTAGTTTTTTGGGGTTGTTACATTTAGTCGCTTTCCAGTGGACGTAGTATCTATAACGTAATAAATTATTAGAGATGAGAGAGTAATATTTTTGCTTGGTTTTACCTATTACCCCTTTTTCTAGAGTTCTGCAGATAGGTTAGGTATACAACGTGTAACGTTAAATGCGCAAAACCTGAAAATAGTTTGATCAGAATAACAAGCAGAATTAATTGAACCACTTTTTAATATAGGTCACATTTTTCAAAAAATCTTCATAAAAAACGTTGCCGTGTCTGTTTATTAATAGGTCAAGCAAGCCAATGTCAGCGCGGCGCAGCGGCCCGGTGACGACTTCTCCCTCGATAAAGCGCCGTCGCAGACGCAAGAAACGATCAGAGTGGCCAGTAAAACTAAAACAGCACATAAAACCTTTACAATTTTTTTAATGACTTATTTTCTCTCTGAAATAGGTCAATTGAATTAAAAATCAGTTGGGGTGTCTGTGGTTTTGCGCATTTAACGTTACACGTTGTATGTAGTTCTTATTGGAAAAAATCTTATGTATGTTACGTAGGATTTTTTAATAAAAAATATGAACAGGTGAAACAGATGTGATAAAGGTAGGTAGGACGAAGCACGCTTGCACATTAGCATAGTAGGTAGGGGATTGTTACTCCAGATATCTTCTCCAATAGGTGTACCTGTCTCGATATCAGTATGTACCCAATCATACTGTAGGCAATAATTAATTTGATAATAAAAAAAATACCTTCCGGGTTGCTCGTAAACGTTAGGAAGAGGCTGCCAAGCGATTCTGGCTTTTAATTTGTGGTTGTACCATACAATTTTGTGTAGGCTGAGACCTTTGATCTTTTTATTTTCACGCCTTTGGAGCGGCTCGGGTGCGGCCTCTGAAATGTATTGAACAGTTTGGTATAAGTATATACAGCGTGTAACGGAAGGGGGGTATCAACCCTGAAGGAGGTGAATGTGCTCATGAAACTCAACAACTTTCCCCAAAGAACATAGGCCGAAATATGAAAAAAAAATTTGGCCCTCCCTTACAAAACTGACTACCAGCTGATTGATTTACTATGGGAGGGCCAAATTTTTTTTTCATATTTCGACCTATGTTCTTTGGGGAAAGTTGTTGAGTTTCATGAGCACATTCACCTCCTTCAGGGTTGATACCCCCCTTCCGTTACACGTTGTATATATACTTACACATTTTAATCAATAAGAAGGATAGATAGGGAATAGCTTGCAGTGATTAAACTAGAAGGTTTTTAACTTTGAAGTAGGTCTATGTTTCTTTGATAAGGTCAAATAAAATTAGCTAGCGAAACTTCACTTAATGGGCCAGCATCATCATTCTCCTGCCCTTAGCCCAATTTATTTGGGTATCGATCTCTAGTGACGATAAAACTAACAAAAAATATTTTCTTAACTTATAATTTCTAATAGGTAACCTCAGGTGATTACGGGGCCAACGGACTCTGGTAGTAAAGTTATTTTTTTATTATTATTTTTTATTCGGAAAACTTAGAGCTAATATTAACAGTGTTCTTAAACAATATGCATTTGAAGGCCATTTACAAGTTTACACTGATAAACACTTGAAACAGAAAAATAACAACAAAAAAGTCGGTACAAAATACCTATAACAAACATAAATTAGGAAACAAAATAACACGATCGATTAATACCTACAAATAACTAAAAGCAATTACTCTTCCGTAAAAAAAAAAATCCCCAACAAATGCTTAATCCGAGAAACACTGTTATTGAAAATGTCCAAATCTACTGAAATTACTACTGAAATTAAATAAGTTTATGAGTATACTAAAACTTTTTTATCGATACCCACCACATTTGTGAAGTTTCGCTAACTTATTTAATTTGACCCTGGATATTTGAAGGTCTTTCTTCCTTTCGTAACACATCATCATCATTGTCATGACCATTAGCATTTCAATGCTGGATACAGACTTCTCCAATGGGACGCCATTGAACTTGATCCTTGATTACACCCACCGATCTTCGCATTTACACAGAAAATATTTTTATAACCTTTGTTGGCTCTGCTCGGAATTCAGTAAGGCGAAAAGCACCCTAATTGGATAATATACTTTCAATCACAATATGCATCGTACTGAAGGATATTGCTAATCCATTGCTTCATAAGTTCGAAAAATTTGCCTGCTCAACAACGTGAACAACGCAATGAAAGTTGTTGAACTGTCAAAATGAAAGCCATTGCAACTGATAGTGAGTTACGCAATTATCCCGCAGATTTTAGCTACAACCCTGTGTTGTTTGTATTTTGAAATTTCTACGATAGCTACCTAGGTATGTTCTCCGCCTAAACCTCTTCAATTTGTAATTCGGCGGCGGAATGACTGCCTAAATTATTTAGATGGCGCGCCGCCCTGTACAGCATGCCAATTCTGTAGAAATCTCACCGTGAAAACTTGCGTGGAGTGAGATGTCAGTTGCTAGGGATTGACCTACTAGACATTTACAATCTTAATCGGGATTTTAATAATATTTTTTACTGATCATTTTACATAATTTGAAAACTAGTGTTTTAGTTGTCAAAACATTACTATTTTGCGGGGTTTTTAAATAAAATAGCAAAACAGAAACTTAGTCAGAATAACAATCTAAATATTTTTTGCTTGAGTAATCCTTATATAAGGTCTAGTCTTTTTTTCCTAGATAAAACCCCACAAAATAGTAATGTTTTGACCATTAAAAAGTTAGCTTTGAAATTATATAAAAAGATCAACAGAATTAGCATAAATAATATCATTAAAATCTCGATTATGATTGTAAATGTTCAATCTGTAGTATCAGGTGGGATGACACTGACAGCTCACTCCACGCTCACCTCACCTAAGTTTTCACCGTGAGATGGTTACAGAATCGCACTGCAGCACTTCGTTACCTGCTATATGTCTATTGGAGCATGGAACTAGGTCGCTGCTGGCACGTTCCACGAATCAGGTTGAATTTCTAAGTCTAGCCAATTTTCCAGGAGGTACCTACACATTGTCAATGAGTTTTCTAGGAAGATATTGATTATTTAAAACAATTTCTGATAATCAAAAACTACTATACTATTGATGAATATTTTAGCGATAAATTTTAACAACAATAAGTACACAATTAATAATAACATTCTACAAAACTCGAAAATACGATTTTATTGTAAACATTTAGCTCATTTTAATTTACATAAAATTAAATAATACAATTTTAATGATACTATTTTAATTTAATATTAATTTAATTTTTCTTAACAATAAGCGCCTTCATCCTCTCTCCTATTAAATATTAACTTTGCTGTGCCCGACAGGGTCCATAATTGATTCGATGTTAAACATTCAACCATTATGTACACATTATGGAATTCAATAAAGTATTGAGTATTGAGTATTTAATATTAGCGGGAATTCGCTAGGTACGGACGGTCTAACAATCTGAGTGACATGGAATTACAGACATAACGACCTTCATTGGATTGATTGGATGTTTCTATAGAACAGCTGATTATTGAAATTTCCTCGTATTTTGACTTGCTTGAGTCGCGTCAGGGGGCGTCAACCCTTGCAGAATTTTCCGTTTTGTCATACTACGAGTAGGTACGTCATGAGCTTCACGTTCCCACCTAGTTATCCACCAAGACGATTTTTTTTAAAGGAGGATGGCGAGTTTGGACCCACATTATTTATAAATTAACCAAGTGACGTTCACTTGCAAGTTCATATTTACTATAATTAACAGTTTATAAGAGCATTATATAAATATTGAGTCACTAGATGATGGGAATTAAAAGTTAGAAAAGATTTTTATTTACATAAAAATAAGTCATCATGCAGTAATTAAACGCACCGTGTTTCGTATTAGGAGTAGAAGTCGGTGATTATACGAGTAGTTTCATCCTATATCAATCCAGTCTATGCTTACAGTATTAATTTCATTTTCATATCTCGTTTTGACCATGTCACTAGTTCCTAGCTTCCAGACATATTTTTTATTTTGAGTAGGTATGTAAGTACCTACCTATATTTTGCCAGAGAGACTGATACAGAAACACGATGGTAGTGTTGGTAAATATTTCTATTCTGTCTGATCAACTTTTTGAGACTACATAATACATAAACAAGATATTGTATTATATTATTAAATAAGCACTGTTAGATTCGTTTTAGGTTATAATCTTTTACATTGCATATCTTTTTTCTCCCAGCCTCTACGACTTACTGCCCATTTGCTTTTTTGCTAGTTTTATATAGTTCTACAACTAGGTATAAGTTTCCGTACTGCACGATACTCCTAACAGTGGGTCCCATTGTACATGCAACCTCGCCATCCTCCTTTTGACTGCTGTGTTTGGCTAGTGGTCGCAAGTGCTACTATTGAGCATGAGGTCCTGGGTTCCATTCCCAGGTCGGGAAATTTTATTGGGTTTTTCTATCAGGTATTTCTCATTAGTAGCCCGTAGCCTAAATTTGTGCCTAGATGATGGGAATAGGCTCGCCCCGTATTTTATGGGATTTAACTGGCGAAACGATTGTGTAATATACAGTTACAATTGAGGAGCGTCGGAACAAAAACCGATATGTCTTAAATAAGACATTATTATTATTATTTTTTTCTGTTACAAAATGTTTAATTATACACCCTTCAGGAAAGAAATCAATTAAAAAACAGTTACATCCATCTTAAAAAAAATATCAAAATACTGTGGTCAAATCAAAACCCGACAAATACATTTTTAAATTCAACATGTTCTTGTTGTTGGATTAAAAACCGATAATTCTTATTAAGTTTTACAGAATGCAACAATGGTCGGTTCAAATTCAATTCAGTTCAATACCGACATATCCATTTTGGTTTCGTCAAAAACCGATATATCCAAATGATCGCGTCAAAAACCGATATATCCATACTTGTCCGCCAAGTATCTCCCTAAATTAAGTATCTACCCTCCGTCAAGTTTCACACATCAATCGATGTCACTTTAACTGCAAATTGACATGCTATAATTTTCCACTTTTGTAACATTAAAAAACTTACAAGCTTTTTTTTAATTTGTGAAAAATATGGTAAATTCGATATATCGGTTTTCCGACGCTCCTCAATTACAAGCGTGATGTTGTGTTATGAATAAAATAGAAGAGACATACGATTGTTTTTTCGTTTCGGTCGTACCAAGGGAGGGAAAGATATGTTTTAGTTACCAGTTCTTGCTGTGCTCGTGGTGTTATAGAAAATGGACGCCTTATCACTGCGAAGTTTTCCCAGCCCGAATTGACTGATTGTCTGCACTTGCAGGAAATACATCGAGTTTGGCTGTAATTCTTTTATTTCGATGAAGTTTTGATCCTGCAAAAATAAAATGTTTTTTTTAAAGTATATCTATACAGGATGGCCAAAAAGTCGTGGATCAAACGAAATAGGAGGCCATTTCCAACAAAAAATCTTTCTACAGCATAGCCATAATTCAATTGCCCTAAAAGTTATGAAAAAATTGCTCTTGAAGTTTGGTACCCAGAGCCACAATAGAACTTTTGTATTGTTGCTTTATATCACTTTTTTTTTAATTAGTCTAGTTGTAAAAGAACTCAGTATTTTATTTAAACTAAACAAAAATATTCATATCTTTTTGGGCAACTGAATTATGGCCATGCTGTAGAAAGTTTTTTTTGAACTATTTCGTTTGATCCACGACTTTAGGCCACCCTGTATATACAGCGTGTAACGGAAGGGGGTATCAACCCTGAAGGAGGTGAATGTGCTCATGAAACTCAACAACTTTCCCCAAAGAACATAGGTCGAAATATGAAAAAAAAATTTGGCCCTCCCTTACAAAACTGACTACCAGCTGATTGATTTACTATGGGAGGGCCAAATTTTTTTTTCATATTTCTACCTACATATGTTCTTTGGGGAAAGTTGTTGAGTTTCATGAGCACATTCACCTCCTTCACGGTTGATACCCCCCTTCCGTTACACGCTGTATACATATATAAAATTCAAAGTCCAGACTGACTGACATATCAACGCACAACCTAAACCGCTGTTTCTGGAGACATGAAATTTGGAGGGTGTGTTCTTTGTGAAGAGTAGGTATCCACTAAGGGTTTTTCGAAATACCACCCCTAAGAGGGTGAATGGGGGAGGGTGACACTTCACGCGGACGAATTCATAGGCTTCCTAGCATCGGTTCAGTGAATAAGAGTAAGTTTAAATAGAGTGTATAGAGATGGAAGAAATGTAGGCACAAACATTCTGTAATTTACCTTGGGAACCGTTTGATGGTTGACGAGCACCGAATCCAGTTCTCCCCCTAGACCTTTGACTCGCCTACTCCAAAACACTTTATATCTCAGCACTGGCAAGTCTGAATGCGGCTCCTTCCATTCTAGTTTCACGGTGACAGTGCCTGAAACAATCGAAGATCTATTGCATTCGACAGAAACAAATGAAGCATTGTAAGATGATAGATGTATTTTTTTTAGCAGTATTCATAATCTCAGATAATTTAAATTTCATCGAAATTAGAGGTATATCAGAATTAGAGGTAAGTCTGTTATTGAGACTGATTGTGAAATCAGTCGGTCGATTCTGTAAAAATCTCACCGTGAAATCACAAGTGAAGTGAGCACTTAATAGTGTTAATCCCTAGCGAATGACAGCTCACTCCACGCTCACTTCACCCAAGCTTTCACGGTGAGATGGTTACAGAATCGAACGGCCGACATCAGACTGTGAACGTTCTTAAAATAACGGGAATTGCGTCTCTGATTTGCATCCAAACACTGTTTAGACGGTGCAACTCTTATTGTTGCTCTAACTTATTGCATGCCACTGGCATTTAAATCGATCCGTGTAAATCAGGCTTTAGGTCAGCCGGTGCTTACGTCAAAGATTTGACGTAAGCAGCGGTCGAGTTCGGGGACCATAATTAGGATCAATCGTCGCGTCGTGTGCATTGTTCCGGTCTATTTAATATCCATTCTTGCGAAGGGAGTTCTTTATTTAAAATGTCAATTAGTCTGGGGTCATGTCAGTATAACCGAATTTCAAAAACATGTAGGTAGGTACACATGCTTGTAGGACTTTTTTTTTGGGTGGGAAATTATCAAATAACTTCTCCCGCTCTGGGCGGAGCGGGAGAGTGTGTCATACTTTTACTGACTAAAACCCACCCGTGTTCCTTCAGTTGCCTGTGCCAAGGGTCACGGTAACTCTTTCGAACAACCCGCGACCCTGGCAGAATTTGACAGGACTAAACTAATATTTATTTTCTGTCCTTTTCTTAATGATATAGAAAGAAAAAGATGCACTGAACTTAAATTTAGTTTAGTTTATGAAGCAGGGAATCGGTGCCACTGGGTAATACGATACCCATATCTCTATTCATTATAGGTGTACACAATGCGTCTTTAGTTTCCGTTCTATATACATATTTGACGTCATCTTGGTAGCGCAGAACGGAGACAGTACTCACGTTCTGTAGAATGGACTTCCTTCCTTAGCATTTCCACACAATCCATCCATCTTATCTTTCTAGGGCTGCCTCTTTTGTTATACAAGCAATATAAACATGTTTTTTTGTACTTAAGGTATACCTTGGTACTTGCAACAAGAAACTTCGTACCTACCCTTGACTAATCAACTAAACTTGCCTACCATCAATTCTGCGGGGTAATTGCGGAACACACTAACGGTAGGAATAGCATTGATTTTGACAGTCCAACAACATTCATGGGGTTATTTACGTTGTTGAGAAGACAAATTTTTCGAACATCATATGTTCGAAAAATTTGCAATGCATAAGGAAATTCCACCAAAATGATTCATAGTGTGTTATGCCATTAGGGTGCTGATTGGTTTCATAACGTTTTTTCAATGGGAGAAATTTCACGTACCATTACTTTCCTTTACAGGACGAACTTTAAGTTTCTTCGGCGATGGTGGGGGCCGAGGTCCTCGGCGGGGTGTGAAAGCTGGACTAGCCGCTGAAAACCCTCGCGTGCCGGAAGAACTGACGGCAGCTACCCGGAACCGGTACCAACGCCCCGGTTTCAGAGCGTTGCGAAGAGATACCTTGGTTCTGTAAATTTAAATTGTGTTTTTATTCTTTATCTCAATGACTGAGCTTTTACTTGAACCTACCACATAATCTGACATTGTGGAATACACTACATAAATATATTGTGTACTAGCTGTTACCGATGTGTCTGTACAAATTATTTTTCTAAAATAAAAGTAGCCCTTACTCCTTACAACATCAGCTCTCTCTGCCAGTGCCGTCAAAATCGGTCTAGCCTTTTGGGAGCTATTAGCCGGAACAAACAGACAGACAAACTTTTTTTTTTGTCATTAAGTATCGTATATTACATACTTTCTTATGCATTAAGTAAAAAGCTGTTACGTTTTTTGACATAACAGACACTTCAATTTTATTTGTTTGTAGTATAGTATATCTATATAGGTATCTACGAGTATATACAAGGTGTAACTTAAATAACGCACGACCTCTTAAGGGGTCATTGTACTCATCATTATGAACAACTTTTACTATGGGACCAAACCGGAAATCGCGAAAAAAAAATCAGCTGTTCCCTACATTTTGACGAGTTATGCGAACATAAATGTAGGGAACAGCTGATTTTTTTTTCGCGATTTCCGGTTTGGTCCCATAGTAAAAGTTGTTCATAATGATGAGTAACTTAAATAACGCACAACCTCTTAAGGGGTCATTGTATTCATCATTATGAACAACTTTTACTATGAGATAAAACCTGAAATCGCGAAAATAAATAAACCAAAGTCGGGTTAGTTACACCATTTATAACTAAAGAACGGTTGGACCGATTTTTGTGATCTTTGTTTGATGGATTTGTCTCCACCCCGAATAGCAGAATAACTATTCAAACAAGGCGGAAATTCAGGAAAATCAAAATATTGAGATTAATTAGTTTTCTCTAACATTTGTTCTTGTTGATTCTGAGGCGTTGCGAAGTGCGCCCGGTAAGCTAGTGTAGATTTAAACTAGTATGTATTTAAAAAATGTAAAAGTTGAAACGTATAAACGTTGATGAAGTCCGATATTTAAAGTACGTTGGCAGTAGCTTATCACAATAAAAAAATGTAGTTACGAGGCTTTTGACTGCGTTGTATGTGTATATTTTATGTCTTTTTTTAATATGTAACGTGCGTTTTGTTTGTGCAGAATAAACAATTTTTCTTTCTTTCCTATGCCTCAATTGTCCAAAGATTATTATAAAACTAATCAATTGAATGTGATTATAATGAGTGTCATCAGTCATCATAACATTACAAAGACAAAGCCTTCTTTGTAAAATAGAAAGCCATGGAAAATGTTTTCCATTATTGTATCGTTTCAAACACAGTAATTTGTTGCTTTTTGTTGAGCAATTAACAATGATCTCCAGTTTTTGTTTTGTCTGTACTTAAAGTGCTTACAAAGAGAAATGTTCCCATTTATTATATTTTTTTTGGGTATAGATTTATGCAAATATTTCCACTATTTTATTAATCATATAATACCTAAGTACATTACATATATGTACACCATATTAATTACATTATATTTATTATATTATATTATATAGGTATATGTAATATATAAAACGTGTAACGTTAAATGCGCAAAACCTGAAAATAGTTTGATCAGAATAACGAGCAGAATTAATTGAACCACTTTTTAATATTTTTGAAAAAATCTTCATTAAAAACGTTGCCGCGTCTATTTATTAATAGGTCAAGCAAGCCAATGTCAGCGCGGCGCAGCGGCCCGGTGACGAATCCTCCCTCGATAAAGCGTCATCCTATACGCAAGAAGCGATCAGAATGGCCAGTAAAACTAAAACAGCACATAAAACCTTTACAATTTTTTTAATGACTTATTTTCTCTCTAAAATAGGTCAATGGAATTAAAAATCAGTTGGGGTGTCTGAGGTTTTGCGCATTTAACGTTACACGTTGTATACTATAAATAAAACAAAGTCGGGTTAGTTATAACATTTATAACTCAAGAACGGCTGGGTGGATTTTTATGACTTTTGATTTGTTGGATTTGTCTTTGCCCCGAATACCAGAATAACTATTAAAACATAAGAAAATTTCAGAAAAAAAAATTAAGATAATTCATTTTCTCATACGTTTTCATTTATTGATTCAGAGGCGTACGAAGTTCGCCGGGTCATCTAGTTAAAATATTATAAAACTATATATTATATATCATAAAATAAAACCATATATTATAAAACTAATCAACTGAATGTGGTTATAATTATTGTCATCATAACATTAGACAGACAAAGCCTTCTTTATAAAATAGAAAGCCTTGGAAAATGTCTTCTACTATTGCATTGTTCCAAACGTGATATCCGTGTTCCAAACGGTTCCTCGTTGAGCAATTAACAATGTTCACAAGTTTTTTTTTTGTTGATACTAAAAGTGCTCACAAAGAGACAGGGAACATTTATTACTACTTATCATCTCTTGAGAATCGAGTGAATGGTCGTAATCGTAAGTCGTTGTAAAATTATAGGCGTTTTCACTTCAGAGTTGTTCGATTGCTATAATTTTGTCGGTGCTGTTAGCAAAATTGCTCTAGTTAGCGCACTTTGGACGATAATGATAGCTGTTGTAATTAGCACAGGTACTTATTTTCCATTAAACTGGTACCTACTTGTGAATACCAGTTCAGTATTCACCGTACCTGCAAAAAACGGGATCTTGCCGGCGTGGGCCCTATGTGGATTGTGTTGTGAAGGTCGAGATCGTCGTTGCTTTATAAATATTGATGTTCTGTCGCATCTGCGGGGTAATTGGGTAACACACAAAAGCAATAGCTTGCAGTTTGACAGTTCAACAACATTCATTGCGTTATTTACGTTGTTGAGCAGACACATTTTTCGAACATATGTAGCAATGGATTAGCAATATCCTTCAAAATGATACAGATATTGTGTTACGCAATTAGGGTGCTGGTAACATTGGAGACCGAACCCAAAGTCGACAACTAAACCAATAATTTGTACGATGACTTGTTTTCCAGCCACTGTTGATCGAGTATTTCTTTTTTTGTTCAGACAGACGGAAATGGAATCCAGTGTCGTAAATATTTATGTATACGAGTACCACTTTACAGCAAGTCACAGCTGAACGAGGGTAGTAATTGGGCCGATACAAAAACTTCAGTGTTTAACTTTTTTATAGCAGAATTGGTACTATTTATTGGGGCCCTAATAAATACTGAGGGGCCCGTAGCTATATAATAACAACCGCACAGGTCGATCGATCAGGTTAAGCTACGGTTGCCGCGGTTGGTATGTGGATGGATGACCATCTTTACATACCTAGACCCCTCCGTGCCTCGGAAAGCACGTTATGCCGTTGGTCCCGGCTGTCATTCGTAGATCTTTGACAGTCGTTACGGGTACTCAGAAGCCCGAAAGTCTGACAACCAGTCTTACCTAGGGGTATCGTATTACCCAGTAACTGGGTTGCGGAGGTCAGATAGGCAGTTGCTCCATGTAAGATACTGGTATTCAGCTGCATCCGGTTAGACTGGAAGCCGACCCCAACATAGTTGGGAAAAGGCTAGGCAGATGATGATGGTACTATTTATTGAACTGTTACACTTTAATAAAATCGTTACATGAACGTAAGATTTATGTTCAAATTGTAATATGTTGTGACTTGGGGTGATAAACTAGATTCTGTACATTCATATTGCATAATAGAGAACTCGATTAGGTACCTACTTTCTACTTCGCGCTATCGTTACGTGATAACAATGAAATGGATACCTAATATCAACCTAACACTGATTCTTCCGTCCAACATAATACATACCTACATAACATTTTATAGTTGGGAAAAATTTAGAGGATTTTGTAGAAATCTTGGATTAAGCTACAACATTTTCTATTTTGGGCTAATGCCTGCAGATTTACCTGCAACCTGCAAGACTGGCTTTGACAACGTTAAAAGTGGTCATTGATGTTCTATTATTTTAAAATAAAAATAATTTGAGACTCTCAAAATAAGCCCTTTCATATGTTACACGATACAGTTTAAACAACTTGCTTTTTTAATTTACTTTAATGCTTCCCATAACTGACCACCATATTCAAAACTCATTTATATATGATACACGTTCGTGTTTGGGTCACTGAAATTCATATGTGTACCAAAGGAGGATGGCGAGTTTGGACCCACATTATTTATAAATTAACCAAGTGACGTTCACTTGCAAGTTCATATTTACTATAATTAAGAGTTTGTAAGAGGATTATATAAAAAATATTGAGTCACTAGATGATGGGAATTAAAAGTTAGAAAAGATTTTTATTTACATAAAAATAAGTCATCATGCAGTAATTAAACGCACCGTGTTTCGTATTAGGAGTAGAAGTCGGTGATTATACGAGATTACGAGTAGTTTCATCCTATATCAATCCAGTCTATGCTTACAGTATTAATTTCATTTTCACATCTCGTTTTGACCATGTCACTATTTTCTAGTTCCTAGCTTCCAGACGTATTTTTTTATGTTGAGTAGGTATGTAAGTACCTATATTTTGCCAGAGAGACTGATACAGAAACACGATGGTAGTGTTGGTAAATATTTCTATTCTGTTTGATTACCTTTTTGAAACTACATAATACATAAACAAGATATTGTATTATATTATTAAATAAGCACTATTAGATTCGTTTTAGGTTATAATCTTTTACATTGCATATCTTCTTTCTCCCAGCCTCTACGACTTACTGCCCATTTGCTTTTTTGCTAGTTTTATAATATATAGTTCTACAACTAGGTATAAGTTTCCGTACTGCACGATACTCCTAACAGTGGGTCCCATTGTACATGCAACCTCGCCATCCTCCTTTCAACTTAATCGCTCCATTATATTTAAAGCAAATTGGCCGTGACAGACGGACAGGGTTCTGTATTTCATTCGAACGTACGGAGCCCTAAAAAGAGAAGAACATCTTCTTCTGTACTTACTTATTCGTCCTCAACAGTAAATTCCAGTCTCCTAATCTCATTTCCTCATACTTCGGTCCCAGATGGTGTTGTTCCTCTAACACGTAGAAGACTGGACCAGGAACCGCTCTGGCAGCGTCTCCAACGCCGTCAGACCATCTGATTACTACTGACCGTTTTCTCTCTTTTGGCTCTTCAATCAATGGCAGGGCTGGGAGACCTGGGGAATGAAAACCATTGAAAGATATTTCCAGAATTTTTCATTGATACTCAAACTCAAAAAGCATTTTTTTCAAATAAACCAATTTTAGGCACTTTTGAATTGTCAAGGGGTCGGTCAGTCAGATGAAGCTAGTTGCCCATTCCAAAGCGTAGTAGGTACCTATGGAGAAGAACGGGCAAGAAACTCCACGGACACACTTTTAAATCATAAAATTATTACAAAATATTGGTTACATCATTCATGTTGAAATTATACATGTGAGAACGATGTAGAAAGACGTGCACGTTAAAAGCGTCCGTACTAAAAATATAAAAGACAAAAAAAAAAAAGCAATTCAGAAATGAAAATAAGCCGTGACGGTTAAGAGATGCCCAGTCCCTACTGACGGCGCCCGTTCACGCACATGACGTATGGATCAGCACCATTTAGCTCAACCATTTTGAAGGGAACTTAATGATCCAACACACGCCACCACCAGCGAGACATTTGAGTGAGCATGACAAACTCTCAGCCGCCAGAATATAATATGAATGCGAAGCTCTTATTGGAAAACAATAACTACATAAGGATATTCCATGTGGATTTCAGTTACGCTGACTACTTTTGCTTCCAGCAACTTTAGGTTACGTTCATGTGCTCTGCAGGGTAATTGAGTAACACACTATCAGTAGTAATGGGTTTCATTTTGACAGTTCAACAACATTCATTGCGTTGTTTACGTTGTTGAACAGACAATATTTCGAACATATAGAGCAATATGCTTCAAATTTATTCAAATGTGTGTTACGCAATTAGGGTGCAGATGTGGCCAAGGTAATCTATCTGTGCGGACACGTTAGAATGCCACTGTTGTAATGAAATTCTATGTTGTAGAAAACAATTACTAAGAACCTCATCAATGGTCGTTTCTAGTACCTATACATACCCTGTTATATGAGATGTGTATCGATACTGAAAACAGACCCTTAGTTTCCATTTCCATCAATATTACAAAGAAAAAATCCACTATTTAATCGATCATTAATCGATACAGAAACTGTACGTACATAACTTACCTTTAACAAGAATAAAACATACATCGTTAACAAAACCATAAAAACCTGCAGGGTAATCGCGTAACACACTATCAGTAGCAATGGGTTTCATTTTGACAGTTCAACAACATTCATTGCGTTATTTACGTTGTTGAATAGACAATTTTTAGAACATATGAAGCAATCCATTAGCAATGTCTTTCTAAATCATTCAGATTGTGATTGACTCGTGTGTTGTGCAATTAGGCTGGTGCATCTTTGTTATGGTTTATTGTGGCGTTTTGAGGACCATGTTTTATCCATAAAGCCGTTCTATATTTAGAATGATCATTAATCATTCTAAATATAGAACGGCAGTTCAGCACGTTGATTTCATTCTACAGATCTAATTTAAAATCGTTGAGCTGTCAAAGATTACGTGAAGCACTTAGTGCTAATGTGATTCAGGCCTTGAGTTTATTAGAATGAGATTGAATGAATTAGTTCAGTTTCTCATGTTACTATTTTGCATTGTAGAAGAATTATTATCTGAAACTAGTCGTTATTTAGACGTCTCTTATCTTGTCTTTTAGCCTTGGTTGATATTGGCTTAGAGCCGAGCGGGCATCGTTGCACCTCTTTTCATACTTCGGTTCACACCGCTGAAGTGATTACCCCTACTCGTCAGGACTAGCCTATGAAAAAACTTCACCTCAGTTTTCACGGTGAGATGGTTACAGGATCTGACGAAATATCTCACTCACCTAAGTTCAATATTATCGCTATTGATTTAAAAGGTCTCAGTTTAACATCCCAAATATCAGTTCAATCTAGTTCAAAAGAAAACTAGCTGTTGTCCACGACTGCGTGTATTTTATATTTCACCAGTGGCACGAATATCTAGGATGAGAAGTAGCCTACGTACTTCTCCAGGCGGGACCTGAAGAAGTATGATATAAACAGAAAAGCTGGCTGTCAAATTTTGTAACAATTAGCTCAGTGGTTTAAGTGTGAAATGGTAACAGACGGACAGACAGAGTTTCACCCGCATTTATAACATTAGTATACAGCGTTTAACGGAAGGGGGGTATCAACCCTGAAGGAGGTGAATGTGCTCATGAAACTCAACAACTTTCCCCAAAGAACATAGGTCGAAATATGAAAAAAAAATTTGGCCCTCCCTTACAAAACTGACTACCAGCTGATTGATTTACTATGGGAGGGCCAAATTTTTTTTTCATATTTCGACCTATGTTCTTTGGGGAAAGTTGTTGAGTTTCATGAGCACATTCACCTCCTTCAGGGTTGATACCCCCTTTCCGTTAAACGCTGTAGATGGATAGTGTAATAAGAATTACCTGATACAGTCAAAAGATCGACAGGCTCACTGCACGTCGACCCACAAGCATGGCGGCAGCACCGTTGCGTGCCGTCACATTGCGAGTCGGAGTTGCATGCCTCAACACACGCCGCTTCCCACTTCGGCGTGTCGGATATAGGACACGTACCCGGTTTCTTCTCGTTTGTACGGCATTGTGATTTGCACTGTGAATAAGATTTTTTTATATGAGGATATAGCAATTGAACGTATACTCGTATCACATAGAAAATTGTTGTAATCGCTTGTAATCGACCGGTTTACGTGTCAGGAGGGACGTGAATACCAATATATATTATAGAAGCTGTAACTTAAATAACGCACAAGCTCATAAAGGGTCATTGTACTCATCATTATGAACAACTTTGAATATGGGACCAAACCTGAAATCGCGAAAAAAAAGCAGATTTTTTTTTCAGGTTTGTTCCCATAGTAAAAGTTGTTCATAATTATGAGTACAATGACCCCTTAAGAGGTTGTGTGTTATTTAAGTTACACCTTGTACTCGTATATATGGTGGAAGGAGTTTCTGAAAGATGATGCGGTTACGATGACTGATATGCTGGCTGATAGAGGCGTTATTGGCAAAAGAAAAAGCAAAGCATATTGTCCAATATGCTTGGATATTGCTGCACAAACTGGAATTACGTTGACGATGAATCACACAGAGACAGCTTTATCAATGCAACCGTAGATGGTATGAAGATGTTGTCGTATTTAATGTTAGAAACAAATCATGATTTTAATAGAATTCTAAGAGTGTTCTCAAAGTATTCCTAGACCAGACAGTATTGTTTGACATGAAGAAAGACACTTGTTCAGTTTTTTGTGCCCTGTCTGGGAGAATTATAATGCTTGTAGTGCACACACAGGTCACGCTGTATTGTGAATAGGGGCATTCATTTAGTAAAGTTCTGATACTCAAGACTCATTAGTGACTTCAGATAATTAGCGAGTACACCATAGTTACAAAATAACAATGCCTTTGAAGTGTAGTGCAGTACCATGAATCACGGCTTGGATGTTAATTTCTATCGTACCTACGATAGAAATTACTTAACATTTTTCACACTACTAAGGACGAAAATCGTTTGTCGGTCCTAGTATAAACAAAACAGAGAGCTCTGGTGTGCTTTCTAAAAAGAATAATTTATTATCTTCAGTCAGAAAGAGGAAGCCATCGGCATAACCATGTCTGAGTTATAAAGTTTAGCTTTCATTTTATAGCTTTAATGTTGCCTTCGAAGCTTAATTCAGTTATTTCCTAAGGATTTGTCTCACTTTTTGATAAATTTGATGACATCTCGAGGTTTTTATTTTTAGTTTTATGTCAACTCTTAAAGATAATAAGAACACAATCATTAAAAATAGTCTCGGGTCAAATGCTGTTGACTTACGAAAGAATCTAGCTTATGATTCAAGCACGTTTACTCCCGACATACGACGTGATCAAAATGCGATTGTCCTCTGTCACTACATCTTGTCGCAAGAAATTTTTTGCCCTGACACAAGCCCGTATAATTCCTTTTTGCAAGATACAAGATACAAGATACAAGATATTTATTTTGTAAAACATGAGTGCAGAATTATACAGGTCTTAAAAATAATAAGAGGTAGCTACATGTTTTGCCAATCATGGCGTACGAAATTAGTCGCACTAAGACAACTATTACAAAAAGATAATTATAAAATCGTTAATAATAAATTAAAACAATGACATACAAAGAAAAAAAAAAAACATAGGATTAAATTAAAATGTCAACAATTTAAATTCAATTTAAGTAAAATACAGATTAGAAAAAATAATAAAAAGGTACACAGTCCAAATTCTATTGCAGAAGATTATCATTTAAAAAGTCATCTATGCTGTAATAGCACTTTTCTAGTAAAAACCCCTGAACGGACTTTTTAAATTTGGTTAAAGGTAAACATTTAACAACATCAGGTATTTTATTATAGATAATGGGTGCCCTTCCAAATAAGCTCTTTTTCACTAAGGCAGTTTTGCACTTGATTGGACACAACAAATTCTGATATTGAGAACGAATTGGGGTTTTTTTCACGTCTGAAAATTTCTGAAAAAATTGCGGATTTGCTTTTACGAAAAGTGCAGTTTCTAAAATGTACAAAGATGGTAAAGTTAGAATGTTTGATTTTCTAAAGTAATTTACGCAACTATCCGTTGTTCTTAGACTAAACATTGCTCGTATACATCGTTTTTGCATCCTGAATATAAGTTCTTTATTAGTTGACTGTCCCCAAAAAATAACACCATATCTTAAAGTAGAAGCGACTAATCCATGATAGGCTGTTAAAAGAGCGTCAGTATTTACTTTCCTTGACAATTGGAATAATAAATATGCAGATTTACTAAGGCGCTTACAGATTTCCTCTGTGTGATGTTTCCAAGTTAGTTCACTATCTATAGTGATACCTAAGAATTTTGCATGTGTAACTTCTTCTATCACAGAGTTATTGTAGGCAATGTTAACTGGTGAATGCTTTCGGCGCTGGTGAAAGTGAATAACTTTTGTTTTATTTAAATTAATTATAAGGTTATTTTTGTCAAGCCAATTTATAATGTCACTCAGAGAATTATTTATGTCATTTTGATAATTATTAGGATTAGTACATTCCACAATGGCTGTGCTGTCATCTGCGAATAGTACCATTTTATGATCTATAGTTTTAGGGAGATCATTAATATATATTAAGAATAGTGGTGGCCCCAGTATGCTACCTTGAGGTACACCATATTTTATATATCTCGGTTTAGACACATATTTTATCTGCAATTTAGTAATAGGACAGATTCTAGTAATTTCTGTACATTGAGTTCTGTCACTCAAATATGATTCTAAGAGTTTCAAGACGTTTCCTCTTATGCCATACCCATGTAATTTTTGCAGCAGAATTTGATGGTCCACGAAATCAAATGCTTTGGTCATATCTGTTAGAATAGCGCACACAGGATTACCTTTATCTACAGATGTCATTGCAGTAGATAGCAGGTCAAATAAAGCCATATTAATATTAGTATTTTTCCTGAAACCTTTTTGTTGACTGCAAAGAAGTTTGAAATGTTCTAAATAAGAATAAATTGAATTATAAACTACCTTCTCGATTATTTTTGAAAATATCGATATCTTAGCAATAGGTCTATAATTTTGAACATCACTTTTATCATTTTTTTTATATAGCGGTTTAATAATGACATTTTTTAGGCTACTTGGGAATACACCATCTGAAATACAAAGATTAATGATATGAGCCAGTACAGGCGCTATAATTTCCTTAACGTATTTAATTACTTTAGTTGATATGCCATCAAATCCTACCGTGTTTGTGTTTTTCAGGCTGCTAATTATTTTGATTATATCAGAATCTGAAACAGGTAGCATAAATAGTGATTGAGAATTCGAATTTTCAATGTTATAACTATTATTAAAAGTTCCCTTAGTTTTAATATTATCTTCAATGGCCTCTATAAAATAATTATTAAGTTCATTTGCAATACTCAAAGGATGTGTTAGAGTCAAATTATCTTTGTTAATTGACAGTATTGGTTCTTGAGGTAAATTAAATTTAGATTTATTAATGACTTGCCAAGCAGCTTTTGATTTATGTTTTGAGGTATTAATGAAGTGGTTATTTTGAGATTTTTGAGTTAATGTTATTATTTTTCTATAAATTAAAGAGTATTTTTTAAACGCAAGTCTATTTTTTGTGTTAGGATTGAATCTATATGTCCAAAGTAACTGCCGTTGCTTTTGACTGCAAATTTTTATTCCACGAGATATCCACTTATTTTTTTTATTGGTATACACAGTAACAATTTTATTCGGAAAGCATAAATTGTATAGCAAACAAAAGTCATCCATAAAAAGATCATAAGATTCATTGGCGTCTTTGGCTTTATATACTTGTGAGAAAGATAAGCATTTAAGATGGTTTTTAAATTTTTCTAAGTTGTCTGGTGTGATATCATGTTTATTTGTTTTCCAGTATTTTAATATACAAGTTTTTTTGACAGGAAACTTCAATAATTGTGAAGTATGATCCGAAAGAACTAAGTCCATTATTTCAGCTTTACAGTTTTTGCGGTAGGTGTGAGCAAAATTATCTATGCAGGAGTTACTACTTAGTCTAGTCGGTTCATGTAGTTCTAATTGTAGATGGTATTGCAAAAGAAAGTTTTCGAATTCTAATGTTATTTTATTTCTTTTTATCACATCTATATTAAAGTCTCCAGCTAAGATAATATTTTTACTACTGAATGAACAATATTTTCGTAGAATATAGTCTAGTCTCTCATAGAATATGTTGTAATTATATTTGGGTATTCTATATATACATATAATAATAACATTAGAAGATGTCAGTTCTACACCGCAACACTCAAAAGTACCTGTCACAGATTGCTTAGCAACATCCAACAGTTCACGATACTGCAGTCCTGTTCTAACAAAAATGCAAGCGCCACCACGCTTAACATTTCTAGTGAAGAAGGCAGCTGGGACGAAATTAGGTATATGTAATACATTCTCGTTGCCTGTGTCAATGAAATGCTCTGTAATACAAATCACATCCACTCTGGTTCCGTTATTTTGAAGCTCATCTAGTTTTACAATCAGCAAATCCGTTTTATTTATAAGTCCTGCAATGTTTTGATGAAGAATATTAAGAAAATTATTATAGAAAAAACTGAGATGTGTTTTGTGTTATTTCAGGTTGTTCTTTCTGGGAACAATCAACTATTGATTGCACGGTATATATGTAGTCTAGATCCAAGATGAGGTCCTGCAAGTCAGATATTACGATGCTAAAACCTTTATTATTGAGATTACCATGCCAATGGTTGTAAGTATCATGTGTGTAAGGGAGATTCAGATTCGAGTCTAAGATAAACGCATAGCTGTAAGTTTGAACGTCCATGTAGATTAAATTATTAAAAGTATCGATCCTGCTATTGAACATAATATTAGAATTATCCATGTATTTAAATGTAGGTAGACATATAATAAAATTAGTATGATTTAATTGTAACAATTTTTCACGAATTAATGTCACCAGTTCTATATACTTATTTGTTTTTTTGAAATCCTCCTCACCAATAATAATAATACAGTAATCTGAGCTAGTAAAATTACGGACTTTACTTTCAAGATTTTTTAAGATATACTCAATTCCACATTTGGGCGTACGATAATGACACATATTATAATTACGTAGATGTGTGCCTTCACTCATTGAATATATTCTATTGGACAATTCGCTGCTCACGACACACATGTTACGTTTCAAATAAGTGGAAGATGTACTAGGAATATTTTTACAAATTGGTATTTTTTTAGAACTTTCAGTATCAATTTCAATAATTTGAGGAGTACTCTTTATATTATTATTAATATTTTCCAAAGTTGAAGAAGTTGGAGTCTTTTTTGCTTGATGTTTCGTTAATGTATTCTTCTTTGGAGTTCTGATTTTGTTCCTGACTGGACTGCTACAAACGACTTTATATGTTTTATTTAATTCTAATAATTCAGCATTACTTTGCTTCAAGTTTCCATTCTCTAGAGACAACTTATCTATTTCTTTGTGAGCGCTTTGTAATGCAGTTTTTAGACTTTCTATCTCTTTCTTTAGTATGTTTAATGTTTCAACATCTTCATCCTCAGACATATTAGGCAGGGAATTTGTGGTACAATCCAATGTTTGCGACGTCACATTATGACTCTCATTATTGTCAACATTGGAATCCGATTGAGTGCGAGTACGTCGGAAAGTAATATTTTCCAAGAAGTTCATGGTGGCGCGTATTGACTTATTTTAATATAGATTGTGTGAACTCAAAATAAATCCCAAAAGTATTTCACGCGGCAGGATTCGAACGCAACGCTCCTCGATCACGTACTCATAGGTAGGTCTCTTAACCACCAGACCAATTGCTCAGTTACGACACCGACTAAAATTGTGATCTTATGTCGTTACGTTGTAGTGATCTTATCCATGTAGTTCTTCCTCCAAACAATAGATGTCACTTTCATCAATGTTAAAAAAAATCAATTGGAGCTTTAATAGTCTGACGACACTATTAAAAGTTTGGTCACACAAAAATATGTCGTTGTTTGTATGTTTGGTACTAGATGGCGCTTTAGACAGAAATTTTCAAATGTTATGATGAAAAAAAACGACTTTTTTGCGTCCAAAGTTTTTAAAAAAAACGTCACTAGCACTTAATTATACTGCTAATTATGGTGAGTGTATTGTACTTAAGCTTAGATATTTGCACAGCGAAATATCTGTCACTCAGAAGTTCTTGAGTAATAGAATGACAACAGTTTCGAAATTTCACTGATCACTGTTTTAAAATTCGTTATTGAAGTAGTCACTCACTAGAATTTACTTATAACACTGTCACTACTGTTCCGCAAGTCAGGCTTAATAATTAATTACTTTATGCAACGAAATACTGACTTTCTATAGTTTTAAATTATTTTTTTGTTGGAGCACAACTTATTGCAATGTTTACTTAACAGCGCCACCTGGCGGATTGCGTTTCACAAATTAACACATTGTGTCCTTTTGAGGCCGGAGCCTGTTGTGCTCCGGTTATATAACAGACTCCAGAGCCGCAGAATTATTGTTGCTAACTACATTCGTTGCAATCTTGATTGTATTTCGCTTTACGTTCGTTTACTTTTTTTGTATCGTGTTTATATCTGTTCTGCGAACTTGTTGAATCGTGTTCGCTTTGACAGCTATCTTGCCTTTTTTTTTATTCGGTTGTAACGTAAACTATTGTCAGCTCCACGTGAAGCGTAGTTTTTTTAGGCTTAGCTTAGCTTAAGCATGCAATTGTGGGTGTCAAGACTTCTTACATCAGCTGGGCACATTGAACCTCGATGCTAGTGTACCTATGACATTTTCAAGTGTTTACTTCTTAGTAACGTCGAGGCAAACTGGGATTTCCCTGCCTCGTAAGACATTGTATCGATTGTTTATTACTGATTTCCTGCCTGGTGTTTATCGATTGATCTAGATACGTGCAAATTTAATTTACTGCTAATTAGTACCTCATTGTTTGCCTAGCCTTTTCCCAACCATGTTGGGGTCAGCTTCCAGTCTAACCGGATGCAGCTGAGTACCAGTATTTTACTTGGAGCGACTGCTTATCTGACCTCCACAACCCGGTAATACGATACCCCTTGGTAAGACTGGTTGTCAGACTTTCGGGCTTCTGACGATCCGTAACGACTGTCAAAGATCCACGAATGACAGCCGGGACCAACGGCTTAACGTACTTTCCGAGGCACGGAGGGGTCTTGGTATGTAAAGATGGTCACCCATCCACGGACCTACCGCGGCAAGCGTAGCTTAACCTGATCGATCGACCCGTGCGGCTGTTATTATGTAGCCACAAGCCCCTCGCTAATTAGTACCCCAATGCAAATTAGTACCTAATGGATTATATTTAATATGAGTGCTATTTGTTAACATGAATTAGGTACTGCTTGGTGGATTCGTGGAGTACTTACATGCTATTTTGTTCATTCTTACTATTCAAGCAAGTTGAATATTCCTTGGATTGGATGGCTCCGTTATTTTTAAACGTTAAGTGAAATAAATGAATAAATGAGTCAAAAAAAGCTCCATAAGTTCAAATCTCTTATAAACTAAACAGTCCAGCAGGGTGATTGCGTAACACACTATCAGTAGCAATGTGTTTCATTTTGACAGTTTAACAACATTCATTGCGCTATTTACGTTGTTGATCAAACACATTTTTCGAACATATGGAGCAATATGCTTCAAAATTATTCAAATTTAGAGTAATAGTGTGTTACGCAATTAGGGTGCAGTTCCTTTCAGAGTTGGTGGTATCATGTGAAACATCTTCTTCATTCTTACATGAAGACATCCGCCTAATATTTCGCTACAAGGTATCTTCCAATCCTCGTCAGCCTTATCTCTTTAGTCAAGATTTTCACAGTTTACTTAGTACAACCTATGCTGATGCAGTTTAGCTTTAATATTAACAAATCTAGTACAGACGCCAGCACATCAAGCTACCCGAGACTGTTAAACTTTCCCAATCAACTTTGAACCTTATGATTTAGCGATAAAATTAAAAATCTATTAAAGAAATTGGACATATTGTAGTAGCTTGATATGCTGGCGTACATACATAACATAATCAGCGTTAACGTTCCCACTGCTGGGACACAGGCCTCTTCAGGAAAGGAAGGGGGCTCCACCACGCGGACCCAGTGCGGGCAGGTGGATGTCTCATGTCTTCGAATTTTTGGTTCTAGGACATGTCGGTTTCTTCACGATGTTTTCCTTCACCGTTTTCATAGTAGTGTGGTGCAATAATTAAAACAGAGTAAAGTGTCTGCTTGGGTTCGAACCCACGACCTACAACTCGTAAGTTACCAGTGCTCGTTAATCTGGTATACAACGTGTAACGTTAAATGCGCAAAACCTGAAAATAGTTTGATCAGAATAACGAGCAGAATTAATTGAACCACTTTTTAATATACTCGTAGTTCACATTTTTCAAAAAATCTTTATTAAAAACGTTGCCGTGTCTATTTATTAATAGGTCAAGCAAGCCAATGTCAGCGCGGCGCGGCGCAGCGGCCCGGTGACGACTCCTCCCTCGGTAAAGCGTCGTCGCAGACGCAAGAAACAATCAGAATGGCCAGTAAAACTAAAACACCACATAACACCTTTACAATTTTTGTAATGACTTATTTTCTCTCTGAAATATGTCAATTGAATTAAAGATCAGTTGGGGTGTCTGAGGTTTTGCGCATTTAACGTTACACGTTGTATAATTAACAAGAAGTTTACACTTACCATAGGTTTAGCCTCCTTACTAATATCAATACACTTCAGATCACATCTGATCTTGTACAATGTGTTCGACTGCATTTTCGTATACCTCACTGTCCTGGACAGGACCATAGGAATCAGCGACACCGCCATCAACACCAGTAACACTTTTGAATACATCTTTACAGTCTTGTTTTTATCACTATTTGTCATATAGTTCTTTTGTTTATGCATTTAACATCTGAAAATTACGTTTGTTTTTTTTATTATTAATTATGGTGAGCCTGTATTTTCCCGTTCCCACTGCATGGCAGAGGCTTCTCTACTCTCCTTCCACTTCTTTGTCAGGTTTTATTATTATTTTATTTGTAGCCTATGTTGTCACACTGCATGGTGAAGGACTCCCTTTCTTCTTTCCACTCCGCTCTGTCTTGAGCTAGTGTGGACCAAGCCTGTCTCTAGGCGTCAGGCTCGTCTCGTCATTATTGCTAACTTTAAAATCTATCTTTGATTTATGTCAAACTTATAGTGCTTTGTTCTAATCTATTTATATATACAGCCGATCGATTCTGTAAAAATCTCACCGTGAAATCATAAGTGAAGTGAGCACTTAATAGTGTTAATCCCTAGCGAATGACAGCTCACTCCACGCTCACTTCACCCAAGTTTTCACGGTGAGATTTTTAAAGAATCGCACGGTAGAATAGATGAATGAGATTAAATTTTTTGTTCACCGGAAACATTTAAGTTCTTTAAATGACTTTAGCTCCACCCATTTGATGAGATTTACTTAACTTTTTCTTCAAACTGGGCGTAAGTTGACGTAGATCTATATTGTTTATGGAATCTCGTGAGTCAATTAAAAATGATCAATGAAATCCTTCATTATTCGACTGTGCTAATCATATCTCGTGAGTATACTTATTGTTTTTGGAAAAATGTTATAAAAATTTGATATCCATTAAATATGTTGATACAAAATTTGCTTTAAAAAAGTAAAATTTAATAGCTACCTTATTCTTTAATGTTCTGGTAGTGGGTTTAGGCCTAGATTCCATTAAAATTACGTTATAATGCTCTTATATGAATATAATCTAAAGCGGTAAATGTTAAGCGTTCACATAACTGTTTTAAAGTTTATAATATGCAAACGAACTACCTGCCACAATGAAACCAAAAGCTGAACTAAATGTTTTCTTTTCAACCAGCCGGGTTTATATACTAAGGTCTATCCCTATCATAGTTTAACCAAAACAAAGCACCGTTTGACAAACAAGTAAAAGTATATCGATTAAACAATCGCGCTGTGCTATTCCAATTACCTTCGCTAAAAAAAACAAAGCACTACAATATCGATATCCACCACAACAAATCGATCATCAATACGAGAATCGATTAGAAACGTAACATGTCGAGTCCTTCCGAACTTGTGTCATCGACCTCGGGGGTTTTGGGAAAATACATTTGCAGTTCGCGAGTGTATCGTTTGAAATGCGCGGTAACACTGGCTGTGCGCGCGCGCATACCCAGCCGATCCGTGCCTCGGCTTCATTAATACACATCGATGGTGCTTTCCTGTGTCTGTACGCCGATGACGGAAGGCTGCTTTTACCGAGACGGTTTCCTAATTAAAAAAATGTACGGCGTCTTCCTGGAGTACGCATTTTGCTATTCGATAGTCGTCATTAAGTCTACGTCTGTTTCGTGAATTGTAAACAGTTAGTGCTTTAATTGCACGTGCATAATGTTAAGTTGGGTAAAATTTTTCACGCAATATTCAACTTTAAAATATTGCCAATAGCGACTATATTAGCCTAAATTAGGGTGATGAATGGCAATATTATGAATTTATTATAGTCTTTAACTCAGTGATGTTTAATGACTGTTTTAATTCAAATAAAAATATATTACTTGTACACACTCATTCATAATTTCTCGGCAGCAATACAACGTAATTTTGCATTAACCCTCATTATACCTACATTTGTAAATTTACATTTATACTTTATTATTTTGGATTTATACGTGTTTAAAGAAAAATCCAGTTAATCAATTAATTAAATGCTGAGATTAAGAATAATTTAGTGGGAAGCATTTAGATAAATAAAACTCCAAGTTTCTTATTTATTCTCATCTCTTCTGAGGCAACCTTTCCACGTATAATTTCCGACTTCTTAGAAGCGGTTCACGCGACTTCACCGAATCGAACGAAAACAATCGATTTAATTAGGCGTTCGTCTTTAAAAGCTAATAAAACAAAATGGTGGAGATAAATCGTTCACAAAGAAGCTGAGGAATCAACGACCGGTTGATTGCTCGGTGCGTTTGCGCCGGATGCCCTTCAAGAGCTTAATTAGAGCTGCAGTATATCTAAAAGTAGGTACAGTTGAACAAGCTAATTGGCAAACAGGCAACTAACTTATAACTACTTTTAAATAGTATTATATTATAATATTGTATAGAATCTCAATATTTTTTTTTAAATTAGCCTATTCTGGCCCACTGCTGAACAATGGCCTCCCCAAATCCTTCCAGGCATCCTTTCCAACTCGATCCAACTCTTAGAGTACGCGTCTAGGTTTTCTCACCACCTGGATAGTCTCCGGGGGTTATTCCCCCGGAATTCCGGGGGTCTGTTTGCTAACTGGCTACCATTTAATATTAATAAACGGAATTATAAATACAATAAGTCTCTCTAAGTAAATAAATCTCCACACGGTGGGTACCGACAGCGCTGCCGGAGACGGGTTATCCCCAGTTGTCGCCACTGTCAACGCCACCACTGGTGACAAATGGGATTTCTTTCCATAAAATGTGAAACCACCAGTGGTGGCGTTGACAGTGGCGACAACTGGGAATAACCCGTCTCCGGCAGCGCTGTCGGTACCCACCGTGTGGAGATTTATTTACTTAGAGAGACTTATTTTATTTATAATTCCGTTTATTAATATTAAATGGTAGCCAGTTAGCAAACAGAACATAACATTATTATGCTACGATTAAAGTATCTCAATTGACTAAAGTCATACTCACAAAACATTGAAGTTACTGACGGCATTCGTGTCAAGACTGGCAGCATTGGCACGTTGGATGACAATGCTGATTCTTTGACCTATAAATAATAAAAATGAATATTAGCAGCACCCTCATTGCGTAACACACTTTTAATCTGAATCACTTTGAAGGATATTGATATTTCATTGCTTCGTATGTTCGAGAAATTTGAATGCTCAGTAACGTAAGTAATGCAATTAATGTTGTTGAACTGTCAAAATAAAAATCATTGCTATTATAAGTGTTTACGTAATTACCCCATAGGTCAGTGGAAAGATAAATAGTTTTGCCTGCATACCAAATAGTTTGTTCGACTGTACACGAATAGGTACACTACTGAGATTAAAAATATTCTCTTAGATAGATGCGCCGTAATTAAGTAGGATAACGAAGAACAGAAATAGTTCGTAGACCGTAAATCATGTTGAGATTTCTATTTCAGGATTAGAAAGGGAACGGAGAGAAAAACTTCGGTTATAAGATTGTATGGTTTGTTAGCTTGTAGGTAGTAAAATAGATGAGCGTCATTATTCAGCACCCTGATGGCGTAACACACTTTTAACCACTGCTGATCTATTGCTTCATATGTACGAACAATTTGTCTGCTTAACAACGTGAACAACGCAATGAATGTTTTTGAGCTGTCAAAATGAAAGCTTTTGCTACTGTTAGTGTATTACGCAATTACCTCACAGTATCCTTTCTTTATGAACTGTTTCATCATCTTTGGAAAAGTTAGGTACTAATTAATTTAGCAGATTTCATGCAATGTTTTTTTTTAAGGTGGATTATTTTTGTGTCAATTGAATTGTGAAGTTGAATTTTTTTTTGGTGGTCCCTTTTTAAATAATTAGTGTCATTCGAAATTACTTTTTGTAAGCTCTAATAACTTATTTTGCGAAGGCTAGGTACAGACGCCAGCACATCAAGCTACCCGAACCTGTCAAATTTTCCCAATTTTGAACCTAATCTCCTTAGCGATAAAGTTGAAAATCTATTAAAGAAATTTGAAAGATTATGTGATAGCGTTTGTATACAAAGTGTAACGTTAAATGCGCAAAACCTGAAAATAGTTTGATCAGAATAACGAGCAGAATTAAATGAACCACTTTTTAATATAGGTCACATTTTTCAAAAAAAATAATTAAAAATGTTGCCGTGTCTATTTATTAATAGGTCAAGCAACCCAATGCGAGCGCGGCGCAGCGGCCCGGTGACGACTCCTCCCTCGATAAAGCGTCGTCGCAGATGCAAGAAACGAGCAGAATGGCCAGTAAAAATAAAGCAGTAGTTACATAAAACCTTTACATTTTTTTAATTACTTATTTTCTCTGTGAAATAGGTCAATTGAATGAAAAATCAGTTGGGGTGTCTGATGTTTTGCGCATTTAACGTTACACGTTGTATAAAATTCAATTTAGAAAATGTAATATGACTAAGGCCTAAAATATCAATTATTCATCAGGAGTATCTGGGTTTTTCTATAGTCCTTTCGAAGTTATTTTATCTCTAATCTTGCATCACTGTCACATAAGGTTGATGGGATGTTGCTGTCAGCTGTAAAATAACTGTACAAGGACTCTAGTAGAGATTACCTTTCCCAGATACTAATATGAAAAATACCCAATATTGTTTGTTATAATAAGTATTAAAAGATTCGCTCTTTTTCCTTAAAGGGAACCGCGAATGATGAAACAACATATTCATGTTTATGAAACAATACATGATAGGTAAATCAACATGAACAATGTTGATCAAAGGAGACTCGATACTTGGCCAGCATGAGTAATAATGGCGGATACTTTCATTCTAGGAGGAATATGGAAATCCAAGATGTCTACGTGCCTACCGGTATCTATGACTCAAGTTTTACATCAGACTATTGTATACAGCATGTTTTTTTAACGTCTCCAAATTTTTACAGGGTGTTCTACCCATGAATATGAACAACTTTCACTATGGAACCAACTCTTAGATTTCATATATTTCGTTTCATACATTTTGGTCAAGTAGGTATTGATTGAACTTTTGTATTAACTTTTGATTTCGTTTTCGTGATTTCAGAGTTGGTCCCATAGTGAAACTTGTTCATAGTCATGAGTAGAACACCTGTGAAAATTTGAAGCCTGTAGAAAAAATCATCCAGTATATACCTATTGTGTTATAAACAGTAGTACTATATGCGAACTACACTACACTAGTAGGAAGGTGAGTATGTACAGACGCCAGCACATCAAGCTACCCGAAACTGTCAAATTTTCCCAATCAACTTTGAACCTGTAGCGATAAAGTTGAAAATCAATTAAAGAAAGGAAATGGTCCATTCTCGGCTTGGCGTGGACACGATGCTCGAAAAGAAACAATATAATCAAAAATCATGCTTTATTTTTAGGCGTTTATTTATTCTAAATTTGTGTATCAAGTTGCGCCCACGAATAGTGTATTTAAAAAGTACTTAAATTGATTCATTCTTCGACATATACAACGTGTAACGTTAAATGCGCAAAACCTCAGACACCCCAACTGATTTTTAATTCAATTGACCTATTTCACAGAGAAAATTTATGTGTTTATGTGCTGGTTTAGTTTTACTGGCCATTCTGATCGTTTCTTGCGTCAACGACGACGGTTAATCGAGGGAGGAGTCATCACCGGGCTGCTGCGCCGCGCTGACATTGGGTTGCTTGACCTATTAATAAATAGACACGGCAACGTTTTTAATGAAGATTTTTTTGAAAAATGTGACCTATATTAACCTTCAAGCGGGCGCGCGGACATTTGTAACGCCAGCGGTCGCGCGTAACCTAAAAGACCTATGGGATATTTCAGGGATTTAAAACACTAATTATTTAATATTTTTTGTATTTATCACATTATCATTATGTTAGGACATAAACAAAATTATAAAATCAAAATAATATTCTAATTTTCTTTGGATTTGTAAGCAATTTGGCATCATAAATGTATCGAGAATCGATCGCATCGCGGTCGATTCGACGCCGCGCGACTGCTTGAAGGTTAAAGAGTGGTTCAATTAATTCTGCTCGTTATTCTGATCAAACTATTTTCAGGTTTTGCGCATTTAACGTTACACGTTGTAGACAATACTCGACAACAATTAATCGTATATTTTAAAATAATTATATGTAATCGATTCTAATTGTAATTTTTTAAGAACCACTAAGTCCTCCTCATTCTTATAAGAGTCTAGAGTTTACAGTCAATTAAAGATATTATTTGTAATCACGGAAATTCATTCAAACATGTTTTATCCATATAATTGGAAAACAAAAGTATCGAAGTTGGTCATTAATTTCGATTTTTAATCTAATATAAATCGATTATTTTTAATCGATTTATTTTTAATGTTATGACAATTTTATTTAATTCTATAATAATACTATGGGTTAATTAATGCCTGAAATAAACGATAAATAAATAATAATAATAATAATAATAAAAAAGTTTATGTCAATGTCAGTTGTCACTTAAAGTAACTTGTCATGTCATTCACTTTGTTTCTTGGCATCGCGAATATAATTTTCCTCGTTTTACTCTTATTATTTTGCAAGTATTGTTTTGGCTTTGAAAATGGACACTGATATCGCATGCGTGTATATATTACACGAAAATAACAGTCAGGGACGAAATTCAATCAAGCAGTATTGCTGCAATTGTGTAGTGTGGGTTGCTGCGCTCATGTGATAACTGTGATTTGGTTTTTAAGCTGGGCAAGGTACAAAGATAATAATATATATCCACCTGCCCAGTTCCTACACAACATATTACTAACATGTGAGTCAGAATAATAATAAAATGTATGAATAAAAATGTGTTTTATCTAAAAAAAAACAAGTAAGCAAAACAAGTCTTACAAGCATCATGATACAATCTTATTACAATATTCTCTTCCCTACTGGAATTAGCTATTAGACCTTTCACGCCGAGCTTGCCCAGGTTCACGCCGAGCCAAATTCCCATACTAAGTGAACAATGTCCTTACTCCTTTGACAGATTGATGTGCTGGCGTCTGTACATTCACGACTGTTACTAGTTCATTAGGCTTCTTTAATGATCAAAGAACCTGGGCTTCACCGCTGAAGTCGAAGTCAAATCATTTGTTTCAAATAGGCACATACAAGTCACTTTTGAATGTAACAGATTTTAGTTCGCCTTCCAAAAGGTAGTTTCGTATGGAGAAGAGGAGAAGAATGAACAAGTAACCCCTCCGCTACTGATAAACAATATTTTGTATAAATTAATTATAAAATTATATGTGAAGACCATGACACATAAAATAATATTATGCGGTAGATACATTTTGCTCAAATATTTACAATCATTGTAAAAGTATACGATTTGGATTTCCCTAGAATTTTAACAAGTAATAAGTCAGTGTGTGAGATAAAATAATCACAGAATGTTAAATCAAGTTACTCCGAGTTAATCTATGTATGAAAACATGTTCCCACTGGTTCCGCTTTGGACATTAATATCGTGCCTTTACGTAGGCACGATATTAATGTCCAAAGCATCCATGTCCACCATCATCATTCTCTTGCCCTTATCTCAATTTATTTGGGGTCGGCGCAACATGTCCAAAGCTCCGTACCTACCTAAAAATGTACAATTGCTAAGACTCTACAAACAAAACATTAAAAAATATGATTGGATAGAGTATTGTACTCATATTTCATTCAGTACAAGCTCAGAGTAATTAAATAAAACGACTACAACGACTTGCTTGTAAAGGGGTTCCTTCTATCTGGCAAAATCTTGATGCTTCGAAATTTATTTGGCATAATACACTTGGTGCCGTGGCATAATCTTCATTAAACGAATATATTTAAGGCATAAAATTAGTGTATATAGGTTCTTTGGCCGAATGTTTATATGTCCGAATTGACAATGGCACACTTTTAAGATGGCAGAATTTTATTATTACCTTTGGCAAAGTTAAAATTCCGCATAGTTTCGTTTAGCATAACGTTTATTAAGAGCGATGATTATTTGGTACAATTTCACCTGGCATACTATGAAAATGTCAGATTTTCATTTGGAATAATCGAGGCATATTGCCATTTCTATAAAATAGCATTTTTAACCTTAAATTAAAGTTAAAATACTGTCTTAAAAGGTCAATATGTTGTGCTACAAAAGTTAGTGACAGAAACGAAACGCTGCAAAACCGATTCCACGTAGTTTTTTTGGGTGGGAAATGATCAAATAACTTCTCCCGCTCCGCCCAGAGCGGGAGAAGTTATTTAATAATTTCCCACCCAAAAAAAAGAAAAAGGTAACATAACAAGCTTATAACTTCTTGATTTTCATGATACAGTTTTGAAATTTTGTACATAGATTCTTTACATAAAAATACTAAACACGTGTTTCGGGTTGGCCATATACTAAAAATAATGTTTTATATCGTCAGTGAACCGAAGGTGAGTGATATACTCGCCATTGATGCTGATGCCTACGCCTTTCCAGTCCAGAACCTTGAAGGTATCCTCCAAAGCAGCGGTGAACAGTTTCGAAGAGATAGCGCCTCCCTGTCTCACACCTCGCTGCAGAAGTACAGGTTTCGAGGTCTGATACTACACCTTCGTTACGTAACGCATTATCAATCTAAATTTGAATCATCGTGAAGGATATTGCTAATCCATTACTTCATATGTCAGAAAAATATGTCTGCTCAACAACGTAAATAACGCAATGAATGTTGTTGAACTATCAAAATCAAATCCATTGCTACTGATAGTGTGGACTCACATAAGTGGCGTTTTCATAAAGATACTCTAGCACCTCAATGTACCGATCGATAGTCGGGTTAGGCACCGTAGTCAATTAATTTACTGCGTAAAAAATTAGGTTTCTTATCTAAACCGAAAATTCAGTAGTAACCTGTTCCATAATTACCAGGAAAGCGACCATTAATTTATTTGTAAGGGCTCCCGCAGATAAGCGCGACGCGACGGTGCGACACGATTTTGGTAGAACAAATTCCACGAAATTTTCATAGAAATTGTTCTACTAGGGTCGTGACGCGCTGTCGCGTCGCGTTTGTCTTCAGGAGGCTTAAGTACAAAAGCTTCTCCCAGTACCTATCACTTACCTACTTTGAGAATCCTTTGTTTTTTGTTATTTAAGATGTTTACTGACCGTGACCACGCAATTTATGTTATAAGCGAAACTCATCAACTTTAAAGTCCCTATTAAAGTAATTTTTATATATTTTTTTAAGGATTGGAAAATTGATATCAACATTAAATATTTGTTCAGTGTTCCTCAACCTATCGCAGTCCAGTGTTGAACATAGGTTTCTCCCAGGCTGCGCCTCCATATCCTGTCTTCCGCCTTCAGCATCCAGTCCGCCCGAGCCCTCTTTTTGACGTCGTCGGTCCATCTAGCTGGGTGGTGTCTCTGTCCTCTCCAGGACTCTTTCAATATTCATAAAGTAGAGTGAAACAACTAATTAATTCAGAATAACTCGTCTATTTCGACATGGTTCACGTAAAAACTATAAATTATTTAACCCTTAATTGCATGATTTTTACTTTTTAAGCAAATTAAATTTATTTGGACACAACATTAGCTCTATGGTAACGAAAAAATATTAAAAAAAATATATTTATAAAAATTCTTTTTTTTTTTTTCTAAATTGCCTGGTGGAAATTTACATCTTTATGTAGGTAATCAGAACGAATCTACTGTGAACAAAATGAATTGAATATCTCTAACAATTGGGGAATCTCCGTGCTCTGTGGAAACGAAAATATGGCATTGGATTGTTTGATGGAAATTTCCATCACGATGCAGTTAAGGGTTAAACTCACGAACATCATACCAGTATCCTAAGTTCATCATCTGATAAGTTTAACTATTTAACGGCAAACAACAAGCAAATCAGTACTCACCTAAGTCTTACGTTCCATTTGGAGCTTTTCGCAGCTTCGCAACGCTAGCGCTCATAACTAAGGCTTACGAACAAAATCCTTAGCGCTCACGAAACCACGGGTAAAGCAATAACAATGTCCTTGTGGTCTAATATTATGCAGTTTGAATGTGGCTTTAAATTTTTGGTGAAAATTTTCAAGCTTTTAGTGGCTATAAATCTGCGTTTCTTAATCTTCTTGAGAAGTATTTCTCTGTAGGGGAGATAAAACCTTTTTTATAGACATTTTCAATCGCAAATTTTCGAAATCTTTATGCACGAACACGAACAACGTTCTGTCATCGTATTAGGTCGCGGACGGAATTGGCGCCATTCTTTTATAATTAGGTACGAGTAATAAGGAATATTATGCAAAACTCGGCGCAGGTGGCGCCACTAGCACAAGAAGTAAACAAATCCATATTGACATATCATGTCGTATTTTACTTTTATGGGAAGCTTTAACTTTCTTTACCTAGCTGCCAATTTTACATTACGTACGAGAAGCTTTTGTTACACTGATTCCTTACTCCCCGACCCACCTCATTGCATTGCCGCCTTTTTTGTTCGGCTTCTTTGAGTCATGGCGTGATGTCAAACAGCCTATAGCCTTCCTCAAGAATTGGGCTATCAAATGCCAAAATATTGTTTCAAACACCAGTAGCAGTTACAGAGATTAGCACGTTAAAAAAAAAAACTCTTTAGCTTTATTATTAGTATTAGTATACACCGTGTAACGGAAGGGGGGTATCAACCCTGAAGGAGGTGAATGTGCTCATGAAACTCAACAACTTTCCCCAAAGAACATAGGTCGAAATATGAAAAAAAAAATTGGCCCTCCCATAGTAAATCAATCAGCTGGTAGTCAGTTTTGTAAGGGAGGGCCAATTTTTTTTTTCATATTTCGACCTATGTTCTTTGGGGAAAGTTGTTGAGTTTCATGAGCACATTCACCTCCTTCAGGGTTGATACCCCTTTTCCGTTACACGCTGTAGATTAATTCCAGTCTGAGCAAAATTAGTATTATGAGGGGCCCGTGGCTAAATAATAACAGCCGCACAGGTCGATCGATCAGGTTAAGCTACGCTTGCTGCGGATGGTCTGTGGATGGGTGACTATCTTTACATACCGAGACCCCTCCGTGCCTCGGAAAGCACGTTGAGCCGTTGGTCCCGGCTGTCATTCGTAGATCTTTGACAGTCGTTACGGGTAGTCAGAAGCCCGAAAGTCTGACAGTTTTACCTAGGGGTATCGTATTACCCAGTAACTGGGTTGTGGAGGTCAGATAGGCAGTCGCTCCATGTAAAATACTGGTATTCAGCTGCATCCGGTTAGACTGGAAGCCGACCCCAACATAGTTGGGAAAAGGCAGACAGATGATGATGAATTCCAGTCTGAGCAAAATTAGTATTATGTACCACCACTAAATGGAGCTTACGCCGTATTAACAACAACAGAATTCCGATTCATTCAATTGATAAAAATTCTAGACAGTCCAAGAATTCATCGGCTGAATCAAAATCATCAAAATCAAAAAATGGCAAATATTAAATTAAATCTTGGACGTATCGTACAATTAATTACTTTAGATACAAAAAAGACTTCTGAATAAAAATGATAAGTATCCCATAACCTCACAATTTAATGGTACCTGGTAAAATGTTGCACGAGTAACAAAGATAATATGAAATATGCTAAGATAGTGAAATAAAAAAAAGACTCCTTGTTCTTGAAACATGTTTCTTATCTCTTCACTTTCAAATAAATCATGGAGTGGAACACGGAATCTTTGTTACATATTAAGATAAGTTACTTTTAAATCCTTATGTAGCTATTAGTGATGCTTAAAAGTTAGATAAAAATAGAAAGTTAATTTTAAAATTATATTTAGTTTTATTCAACAGTTGCCTTGCGTATAATATCGTAATATCGTCCTAGATAAAAATTTTAAGACATGTGACATCTGCCAACGCGCATTGGACCTGCGTGGTGGATTACGGCCCACTCCCTCTCTCCGAGAGGAGCCCTATGTCCCAGCAGTGGGACATTATAGACTGATAATGTGGTAAATAGGGAATGAAAGTTTATATTGCGTGGAAGTTCGCCATTTTTGCGGTTTGGAAATTCAATCGGAAACACGGCTTGTTTATTAATAAATTATTAAAAATTGGACGAAGACAATACTTTTGGTAAGTCTCTTCATCCAAGTTTTAATCATTTTCGTTTTCATCAGATAATTCCCTGTATCCACCGTGTGATTTTTACGTGTTTAAGTGTTGGTTAACGATCTAAAGATAGCCTGTTGGGGTAGCCGATGAGGTAGGTATTTTTGCAGCCAGCTCTCCTACTATGACTTTTGTCCCGCAAAGCCCGTGACCGGAATGGAATTATAATACTCGTAATATTCTAATGGTTATTTAAAATAATATTAATTATATTATGATTTGCATGCCCATGTGACGGCAGAATATGGAGAACTAACTTCTATGACAACATCTATGTACCAATTATTTACCCATGTTTGCAAAGAAATGATTTGATAAATTGTTATACAGGGTTATTTTTCAAAGACCAGCCAAATCTAAGGAAACTGAACAATTTTGTCCATGGGACCAACATCGTATTCGCGAATAAAAATTCAGCCGTCCCATACGTTTAGGTCGAGTAGGTATTGAAGTTTTCTAAGGGACAGTTGATAAATTTTTCGCGAATACGATATTGGTCCCATGGAGAAAGTTGTTCAGTTTGATGGTCTGTACCACATCCTTAGATTTGGCTGGTCTTTGAAAAATAACCCTGTATGTATACTTAAGTTAAGGTATTTGTCTATGTATATATTATTATTAACTAGTGTTATTTCATACAGTAAATTGATACGTGCTTCACGTGTATATTACCGATAGGCGTTTACTTCAAACACTTTCGTCTTAATTACGCAGTTTGGATAAAGCGAAGTAAGTAATTACAGTTTGTTTACGTTAATCCGTGTGGTCGTTTCATGTTTATTCTGTGTTTAAAAGCAGGAACACGTAGGTGGGAAACTCTGTAATTACCAAGTATAACATTATGTTAATTACAAAAACGGTGTAAGTTGCATGACAGTAAGTAACAGCCGGTCGATTCTGTAATAATCTCACCGTGAAATCATAAGTGAAGTGAGCTTGAAGTGAGCAGTGTCAATAGTGTTAATCCCTAATGACAGCTCACTTCCCGCTCACTTCACCTAAGTTCTCACGGTGAGATTTTTACAGAATCGACCGGCTGTTACTGTGTGTGTGTGGTGAGATGTTTTCATCTGCCTAGCCTTTTCCCAACTATGTTGGAGTTGGCTTCCAGTCGAACCGGATGCAGCTGAATACCAGTATTTTACATGGAGCGACTCCGTATCTGACCTCCACAACCCAGTTGCCGGGTAGTACGATACCCCTTGGTAAGGACTGGTTATCAGACTTTCGGGCTTCTGACGACCCGTAACGACTGTCAAAGATCCACGAATGACAGCTGGGACCAACGGCTTAACGTGCTTTCCGAGGCACGCATGGGTCTTGGTATGTGAAGATGGTCACCCATCCACTGACCAACCGCGGCAAGCGTAGCTTAACCTGATCGATCGACCCGTGCGGCTGTTATTACTTAGCCACAAGCCCCTCCTGCTGGTTTTGTAATGTGTGAAGTGATTTTGTTTCGATTTAATAATAAAACACACGGGTTTATTGATGATCAAATCATCATCACTCTCCTGCCTGTATCCATTATTCATAATTTATTATGCGCATTGCCAGTTTGGAACTTTCTGCCAGCGTTTGTGATGCGTTCTAAATTTAACCCGCCTGCCTTCAAAGCGAGACTGAACAGGCATTTTCTGGGCATGCTCATTCCATCATTTACCCCCATCCATCGTTTTCGATAAGGCGTGATCGGTCCCATAAAAAAAAAAAAACCAATTTGGGGTCGGCGCAACATGTCTTTTTCTTCCATACTTCTTTATTAGTTGTCATCTCAGTAGTTACCCCCCTTTCTAGCCATATCGTCTTTCGCACAGTCCAGACATTTCCTGATGAACAAATAATCATACATCTTTCATAAAGATACGTCCAATTCTTTGGGATAAATTAGAATTCTATGAAGGTCAGTGCTTAGATCGGAAATTAAAACAGCAAAATCCAGGATACAGAATATTGGAATTTTTAAATTAATGTGTTTCAATCGGCTTTTGCAGAAAAAAAAAAATGCGACACAGAAAGAGAAAAATAAAAAAGCCAAGTAAAGGATCTCCCAAAAAATATTAAAAACCTAGTGTAGCTCCTAAACTATAATAATAATCACTGAATATACATGGGGCTGTTTCTGGAAGCAATTGGAGAGAGATGTTTCTAAAATTTTCTTTGAACGTAGTTTCACGAGCCAACCTGAACCCTAATTGCGTAACACACTATTACTTACTCTCAATTTGAATCATTTTGAAGCATATTGCTAATCCATTGCTCCATATGCTCGAAAAATGTGTCTGCTCAACAACGTTAATAACGCAATGAATGTTGTTGAACTGTCAAAATGAAACCCATTGCTACTGATAGTGTGTTACGCAATTACTCTGCTGTATCTAATAAAAATTACACTCGTTTTGTTGTGTGTGTGAGGTTAATAGTGCCACACTAGCCTTTACCTAAATATTGCGAACGTATGTTAATTATTACTTGCTAAGAAGGGCACCGTTACTTAATTAGTAAGACTAAGAGTTAATACCTTACATACTACCCACTACGCCTTTTATACGTAACCAATATAACTAACCTATAATGTATTTAATTTGATTAAACTATACCTACTCGATTTCTAGTATACTTTTAGTTGGTTAATACTTTTAGCTAGGTTAGGATATTTTATTTAAATTTTAATAGTTTGATTATTAATTTAATATAAGAAGTTTATTCAGTGTATACAAGCTGTAACTTAAATAACACACAACCTCATAAGGGGTCATTGTACTTACTTATAATTATGAACAACTTTTACTACGAGACCAAACTTGAAATTGCGAAAAAAAATCAGCTGTTCCCTACATTTTGACGAGTTATGCGAACATAAATAGGGCAATAGGGCATTGCCCTATTTCAATTATAGTGGATTGGGCCCTAGTGTATTGTATTGTATTGGCAATACAATACGCTAGGGCCCAATCCACTTAAATATTAATGTTAATGTTGTATTGTAGCTTAGCTCAAAATCTGTTGATCTAGGAAAAAAAAGGGTCATAGGGGTTGTTTTTGCAGTAATTTACAATAATTTGTTGATTGGTATATATTTTTTATTTTTTTGGAGTTATTTTTGGAGTGTAATTTTGTTTTTAAAGTTAAGAAAATGTACCATTGGATCGTAATGTAAACGATAGACAATATTTTTGCCCTCCGAATAAGCCTACTCTTATCTCAGTAGGACCAAAACTTTGAGAGAAATAACCTTTTTTGTACACACGCATAGAATATCTCAACAAAAAAAGCAAAATGGTTGCCAAATATCGAGAAAGTGGATTAGACTCTAGTGTGTAGTGTATTTTTGTACTAGAATAGTTGGTATATAGGATAAATTATGAACCAGTGCGCAACCTGTAACCATGAATTCAACATATGATTCTAGACCCCCTAGCGTAGAAATTTTTCGTTAGTTATCCAAAACAAAACAGCTGTTTCATAGAAACGTGCAATACCTACGTGGTCAAAATGTACGGCAGAGCATTTTTTTTTAAACCGAAAAAAAGTTCAACGCAGAGGGGTTCAGGAATCAGGTACTGAATTCATAGTTATAGTTTGCGCATTGGTTAAAAATATATCCTGTATAAGTACCTAGAATATCGCTAGTCCATGACCGGACACATTGTATATTCCTTTACGGTGCAACGCAACAATCAAAGCGCTGGAGTGGTAACCCGAGAGTTTCGTCATGGTATCTTGGAAGGTAAACTAGTTTTGACACCGGTGTGACTTGTTACACTATATTTTGCATGCAACAGGTATTATATGCATATACAACTGTTATTCCTTGCCCTTAATTTGAAACTTATGCGTTGTTGTTTGTCCTGTACGTACCTGCTGCTATTGAACGAGAATTTTTCAAATTTTATTGGTCAGTTACTGAGGGTAACGAACGGAACATCTTTCTAGTAAAATAAATGTCTAGATAGGCAATCTCATAAATCTTAGGAAGGAATTTATTGGCCCTAACATGCTATAATATGACATATAGGTCTCTATAAAATGAATCATTTGCTTCTATAAAAGTATACAAATACTCAACGACTCCTGCCATGTGGACTATGCTAGTACAACATCAACATAAATCACATTTCGGATTCAACAAATCATACATACATTCCCAAATGTTTGCGCCAGAACAAAAGAACGTAGAAACAAATGCCATCGAACAAAACAAATGCATCGCCAACCTTGAATGATAACCAACGTAAAATATTTAGTATTGTGTGCTTATTCATTTGAAACAACCAATACAGCAATTCGCCATGCCATCTGAGCAAGAGGCCCAGATATGGCGCTTGCCTTACGTGATCAGCATTCCAGATCCACTCAGACACATTTTTTTTACTTTGAATTGCCCATGACATAGATACTGCGTTTGTTGTAATGGGTAACCAATGTTTGGGTGTTCTAATCATTTGAGACTTACCCAAACATTGTTTAGGTAAGATGTGGTGCCTGGAAATAATTAAGCCTATGGCTGGACAAAAATATGTCATGATTGTTTTGAATGTCAAAATTTACAAGAAAATAGAATTGATAGTGACGATAGTTTCGTATGTAGAAGAATGGGCAAGAAACTCTTTAGTTCAATCTGCCTTAGCTTCCAGTCTAACCGGATGCAGCTGAGTATCACTATTTTACATGAAGCGGCTGCCTATCTGACGTCCACAACCCGGTTACTGGGTAAGGGCTCTTTCCCACGGCAAGCTCCCGCTTTTTGCAGGTACCTACGGTTTTTTTCAGGATCCCGTTTAGTAGTGTACGTGTTTAAATACATATATTTATTCACACAAGCATCCTGTTTGCAGTATCCGGAAATCAGGATGCTTGTGTGAATATGTATATTTATACACGTACACTACTAAACGGGATCCTGCAAAAAACCGTACCTGCAAAAACGGGATCTTGCCGGGAAAGGGCCCTAACACGTAAGCACACGTATGTAAGTACCCTTGGTAAGACTGGTTGTCAGACTTTAAGGCTTCTGACGACCCGTAACGATTGTCAAAGATGTGAGAAGAATGACAGTTAGGATCAACGGCTTAACGTGCTTTCCGAGGTGTGGAGAGGTATCGGTATGTAAAGATGGTCACCCATCCACGGACCAACCGCGGCAAGCATAGCTTAACCTCGATCGATTGAAATTTGCGGCTGTTATTACTTAGCCAAGAGCCTCTAAGCATAGTTGAAACTCGATAGTTACTCTTTGAAAATGTTTAGCTGTTGTTATGAATTACATTGTCTGCCAATAAAAAAGAGACAAAACAAGAGTTTAAAGTTATAACTAGATCCCAGGATACCAAAACCCAATAACTCCAAATTAAACCTATGAAATTCATCATCTGCCTAGCCTTCTCCCAACTTCGTTGGGGTCGGCTTCCAGTCTAATCGGATGCAGCTGAGTACCAGTATTTTACATGGAGCGACCGCCTATCAGACCTCCACAACGAATATGAAACCCCTCGGTAAGACTGGATTAGATCCCAGGATATCAAAACGAATTGTATCATCACGAAATACCAAAGAAATAGTTTATTCCAGAACGTGGGAACGTACTTCACTATCAATACAATCATTCGAAGCGCCATAGTCCGTATGCAGCAGAATTAATTACCTAAGCGACGACAGAGGAAACGGATAATCTACCTGAGCACCTATTGTTGCGTGCAAATATTGCATTTTGTATTTGTATGCGGCCTTACCTTTGAGTTGGCAATAAACGAAGCCTTAACAAATGTTCTAATTGGAGGGAAAAAATATAAATAAATGCTTCAGCAATGCTATCGACAGCTTCGAATGCTAACTGTTGCGTTATGATGTATCGTTTCCTGTGCCAATTTACAAACACCTATTGTTTTTTTTTTATGATAGGCAATTTTTCGATACGAGTATTCATGGATTTTTTTGAAAAACCACTGAGCTTCAATAATATAAATAAAAGGATACCCACACGATTGATCTGTCAGTAGATACCTACTGGTTATTAAAAAAAAAGAAAAAGAAAATTTGATTCAAAGTCAAATCCTATTTTTGTTTGTATACAGTACGAGAGCGAGCGAGTTGCTACTCGTATCCTTTTATTATTGAAGCTCAATTCGCATTGTTCGGGATATTAAATTACTAGCGACCCGCCCCGGCTTCGCACGGGTGCAATGCTGATCACTACATAGTATAAAACAAAGTCGCTTCCCGCTGTCTGTCTGTCTCTATGTATGCTTAGATCTTTAAAACTACGCAATGGATTTTGATATGTTTTTTTTAATAGATAGAGTAATTCAAGAGGAAGGTTGATATGTATAATACATGCATAATATAGTAGAGGAACACTGATCATTTTAGAGCCATTTTTTCTCGTAAAAAGTAGATAAAAAATGGTTATTGTGGGTTATCCCTAAGAGATAGACATATGCCATCACGGACTTTTTTGTAGACCTTTCTAAGGTGTACAATACTATAGTACATTATTTTGATCTATCTCGTCGGGTTCAGCCAGCGTTTCAATGTAAGCGCAAAAAAATGTGTTTATTTACGACATCACATTAGAAACCTCTAAAATGATCAGTGTTTCTCTACTATATTATGCATGTATTATACATATAAACCTTCCTCTTGAATCACTCTATCTATTAAAAAAAAACACATCATAATCCGTTGCGTAGTTTTAAAGATCTAAGCATATATAGGGACAGACAGACAGGGAAGCGACTTTGTTTTATACTATGTAGTGATTTAGGCTCAGGTCGATCGAAGGTTATGCTACACTTGCCGCGGTCGATTCGTAAATGGGGTCCATCCATTATTATGTATAACATATTGAGATCTTTCCCTGCAGGACACACATTAAGCCGTTGGTTGCGGCTTCTTTGACAGTCGTTACGGGAAGTCAGAAGCCGAATGTTACTTAGTAACTGGGTTATGGAAGTCAGATAGGCAGTGCCTTCATGTAAAATACTGGTGGTCCACCGTATGCGGTTAGACTGGAAGCTAGCCCCCAACAAACATAGTTGGGAAAAGGCTAGGCGGATTGTTTGATTTGATTTAAATCCATTAGACAAAGACAGGAAAGCAGGGGTCGGTTAACGGCTCCAATTTCCAAGGACATGGAGATTTTTCCACACTATGTTATCAAGTTGAAATCTACAGTGTGAGTCTTTATAAAGTGCACATATTAAAAAGGGTGAAAATATAAACAATTTTATCGACGGAAAAAATGTCAATTTTTTTTTTTTATGGTAAAAAATTGTAAAAATGGTAAATTTTCTTTAAAAAATCATGAATAATTAATTCATGAGGTTTCTTTTTCAAAAAATTATGGCTTCATTAGCTTGGCCTATTATTAGAGATCATTATTAATTTTGTTTTGTTTTAATATGACATTTAGTTTAAAAGTAGTAACAGTTTGTTTGCATGGGGTACCCAGACGAGAGTAAAAAAAATTAAAAAATTAAATTTCTTTTTAGATTTTTTTTTGACATTTTTTCCGTCGATAAAACTGTTTATATTTTCACCCTTTTTAATATTTGCACTTTATAAAGACTCACACTGTATAGATTAAGATGGTCATACGTATTGTTGCTATTAGAAAAGAAACAGGCCAAAGAATAAATGATTGGACTGGTAGATGGCTAGAAAGGAAGTGAACACTGAGATGACAGGTAACAGAAATAGAAGGAAGAACAATACGATGAACATAGTCGAACCCAAATAAATTGAGATCAAGAACATACTCGAAACTAAATAAAATGGGGTACGTGCAGCTGATTGATGCAATGAAGATGATTTTTGTACCTAGCTTTAAGCCTTTTGTAACATCTTCTTAATAATAATAATAATAATAATAATAATAAATTTATTTCTGCAAACTTCAATATACATTACATCAGTGCGGTCTCAACCCCTGAACTAGGACAACCTGTATGACAGGAGTTGAGGATACGCCGGTTACATTGATCTGAATGTGGAAGCTTAGACAGTGCTTACTGTAACTACAAGAATATGGAATGCCATAAATGAATACCTATGATTATGTTATAGAATTTTATTGATTTATTTATTTATATAATATTTTCATGCCATCATCAGGGCGCTTGTACACGGTAAGAAAATACGCCGGGCCTACGCAAGAATACGCAAGAAAATAACTGTGTACACTGCTCGCAGCGGTGCACGAAAAAAATCTTGTCTGCGCAAGACACGACGCGGCGAACGTTGTTGCGGAGAACGTTGTTTCGTGTGTAGAACAGACAAAATTCTTGTCGTGTACACGAAGAATTTGTCTTGTCTGCTGCAGACACGGTAAATCTTACCGTATACAAGCGCCGTTACACGGCGGAATATGTCTGCCCTAACAATTGTTCATCTTTTGTTCCTACCACATTTTATGCAAATGAAAGATTTTGATTAAAGTGCAAATTATCGAAATGTGTGTTATGACGTTGCTGCAATTGCTAGTTCCATCTGTCAAAAAACGGCTTAGTGGACAAAGTGTTAGTGTTACCTTTATTTTAAGACGAGCGTTGATAGTTGCGACAGTTTTAATTTTTGCAGTTATCATCGTTTTCATTTCTAATATTACAACAACTTCTTCTTCCCAGCGAAAGCACTAGGAAGTGGTGAAGGGCGGGTTTTTTGGGGGACTGTCTTTTGTAATTTTGACGTTCGAAAAGTGCTGATTCTCAGCCTAGTTTGAATAAATGACTTGATTTTGAACATTTGCCAACTGTATCTATATTTCTAAATAAAAGCTTATTAATATTATTATAGTATAACAACAAAATAAATGTAACATTAGGATACCTTATCTTAACTGTATTAAACTGAATGATTGAGATCAGATTGCATTCAGTTTGTGCTGCCTGCTAGCAGTGCTGCTGATCTCAGTAATTTTGTGGAATAGTTGAGCATTTTTTTTTAATTATCATTTTTTTAAAAATTAGGTACCAGATTTTTAATAAAACACGATTCTTTACAGAATGTTTATTACTTACTCATTTACATCAATTTAGTGAAACAGTTCAAAATTTCGTTTTTATTCTTCAAATTATCACAATCAGAATTGGTCGTTAGTACGAGAACACATAATTTAATTTATATTTATTTAGTTATGGCAAATGACTACCGGGTATAAGACTATAAATCCTATTTATTAAAATAATGAAATATTCATTATCTTAGAAATAATTCGTCATCAATCTTTTGGATTTTCTTATTTTATTTTAAAACACCGTTACAGCTATTTTAAATCGATTATCGTATACAAAACGTAAAACAAACATAAATAATATTAATGGTAACATCATTCCTCTTCAATCGATATATCATTTTTGAGACTTCTGCTTAGTTCTGTGAAATCTATGAGAAAGTATATTTTTCCATCGAATACTGATTTTATACTTGCAATGTATCATTTCAACTCGCAAGTAAAATGCACATTACAATCTATTCCAACCAAAGATTATAGTTTATAATTTATATTCTTTATGTATTTGATTATTTTAACCACAGATTTGTTTCTTTACTAGACTCATCTCAACAATTTCACATCTCCATTAAACTCAAAATGATTTTTTTGATATCACTAATAACGAGTTCCCTTTAATCATAGTAACGACTAAAGTAAACCTTATGAACTAAGAAAGGCACAATCTCGAATATTAGGGGTTTATTTATAAGCGATGATTAAAGTGAAGTGACGTTTAAAAGTTAAAAATATATGGTTAAACAGTCACTAATCACCACTCAACTTTAAACAACGTAAATGAATAAAGGGGTAAAAGTCCATCCGCTTAAATAGTACCGCGCAACACCCGCATTCGCATACTCTCTGACAGCGCCTCAGTCCTCCAATCTCTAGGAAAAAAAATGCATCACATCGAAGCTAATACTGGAATGTCACAATGCGCTTGAACGGGTAACTGTATCGAACCGCAATACAGTGACACTACAATGGAGTATAAAATAAAAGGACACAGTGGATCGCTAGAAAACGACGCAGCTGACGAGCTAGCCAGAAGGGCATCCAGTAAGTCAGTCTGTGGACCGGAACCTATCGTGCGCATCCCCTTCAACCAACTACGCAGGTGGCTACAGTAGCACACCCACACACAAGCAGAGTGCTGGTGGACGTCGTCAACAGGCTGCAGGCAGTCCAAGGAAGCAATGCCATCATTAGATGGCAAGCTGACCAGACGTTTACTACGCCTGGACATAAAAGGCGCCTGAGGACGGGGATCATCACGGGACACTGCTCGCTAAACAAACACTTCTACAGAATGAATAACGGATAGTCCCCTGTGCAGGGCTTGCATGGAGGCAGATGAAACCGTTGCGCGTGTGCTCTTTGAGTGCACAGGCGTCAACCAGATTAGGTCAGAAACCCTCGGGACACCCAGATCTTAAACAGATGTTCTCAACAGACCAGTAGACTTAATCAGCTTCTGGAGAGAGGTGGGCTGGTTGGAATAACCATCGACAGCCACCATGGCCCACGCACAGTGGTCCACTTGAAGGACTAAGTGCAGATACCAAACCCATAACATAGAACATAGAATAGTGCCGCGCTTTGAAAACTGCTGTATGCCACGGCGCTTGCCACCGAATATAATATATAGCAGTCGCCACAGACGTATCCAAGAAATATTGTCATCTCGTAGTGCTGCATTAAAGTGAAATGTTAATTCATAACATTAAATCCAAGACTGTATACACCATTGGGGGGAATCTTGTAGTGGTAAAAAAAGGTAGCAAGAAAGATCCACCAGCAACAGAACATGCTCAGGACAACCAGCGCTTGTATTTGTGCCCTTGGTATTTAAACAAGCGTTTTTCGTTTATTACATTAAATTCAGTGCATCGTCACTAATTGAGCGGATAGTCTATACGGATAATTATTTTTTGGCTGCAGCAGCTGGGGGAGCTGCAGCTGCTGGAGCTGCTGCGGCATCTGGAGCAGCTGCTGCTGCTGGCGCTGCAGTGGTTGCAGCAGCGGCAGGGGCTCCCGCAGCAGTGGTTGGTGGTGAAACAGGTGCTGGTGTGGCGTTGGGTGGTGGCGAACTACCTGGACCACCGAAAGGGTTCCAGACGAAGCTCCACGAGCCACTGTTTGGATTTGGAATCATGCTGAAGCCGCCTCCGTTTTGGGGAGCTGAAATTGTAATGTTTGTCAATAATAGTAAAAAATTACCCTCCGAACCCAAGTGGGAAGATATAGGTCGAAACTTGTAAAGTGGGCAAAAATGTTTCAAATATCTCGAAAACTATTGAATTTCGAACTACTACTACTATATTTATTTGAAACAGTTTTGAACCGTAAAATGAAAATAATGGTAAGATATTATTATTAAATCGCTCACTATTTAAATTATTTTGTTGAATTAAGTAATTTTAATTATGTTCATAGCTTAATTGAAGTGCCAGCTACAATATATTTTTTAATGGTACCCGTTCAATATGTAGTTTTTATTTTTTATTTGGAATTATATCAAAAAACTCTAAAAACTCAAAAAATTCAAATATCTTGAAAACTATTGAATTTCGGCTAAACATATAGGGGGTTAAATTTGTTGCATTTTGTCCCCCCTATCAGCTCCTGACGGATATACGTCGAAGTACAAGTAACCCTGTATTAGTTTATTTAAGACGAAGAAAATTTAAATGATAATAATGCCATTAGAATAAATTGCATTAAAAACTTTATGTTTGACAATCACATAACTTGAGCTGTTTGAATAGGTAAGAACCAAGGGTAAATAATATAACTTGGAAAATAATATATTAAATACATTGTTGGCAACTTTGTACAGTATCTAAGTAAAACCGTGACACAGGAATAAAAAGTATACAAAATTATGTTTGGGACGTTAATAATAACAATTCCAGCCTATTACTGCTTACTGCTGGCTATTTTTTGTTCCAAAATAAACGATTTCTATTATTTATTTATTTTTATTTATTTATGACACTAAATTAGATTTATCGAAGCCGTTGGTGAAATCATTATGAGAATATCTGAACGGAATAGTCTACAAACACAGACACAGTTACACATGAGTGGTGGGTAACTATCTCTACTCAGAAATAAAAAATCAAATGATATTAAAAAAAAGCAACAATAAGAAAAATGAAACAGAAAGTCCTATACGAGGCCAAAAGGCTCCTATTTCAGCGTGATGCTGCAACTTTTAAAAAATAAATGTCGCAGCGGTGCTGGTATTTTGATAGGACCCGCTGTGATGTCACGAGAAGTTACAGAAATAAATAAATAATAAAATAGATACAATTAGGTATGTGAAATATTAGCAAAAAAAAAAAAATATATATATTTGAATCCGCGCCATACGTAACCTTATTACTTGTCTATGCCTTGAGTGTCAGAGGCTCTGTGTATCTCAGTGCATATAACTACTGTATTATTGAAAAATAACCCTTACCAAAAAGAGAGAATGACATAGTACTGCCATCGCATTTTCAAATGCTGTTAGTAGTATTAAACATAAAATCATGCTTGTATTCACCGAAGGATGCGGCAGAGGTGTACATTTAGTACAGACGCCAGCACATCAAGCTAACCGAAACCGTAAAATTTTCCCCAATCAATTTTGAACCTTATGTTTTAGCGATAAAGTTGAAAATCTATTAAAAAAAATTGACAGATTGTAGTTGCTTGATGTGCTGGTGTCTGTACAACCACATTTTGCCAGTTATGTTTAAGTCTCATGTAACAGGGCGTGAGTGTTATGCCGTCAACAGGGTACAAACTCCGGGCTGCTACTGAGAAATTCCAGACGAAAAACCCATTATCGCTTCGCCAACCCGTGAACTGAACCCAGGACATCATGCCCAGCAGTAGCGCTGCGACCACTAGAACAACGCGGCAGGCCGGCTATAAGTAATATTCTTGCATGAAATCGTAGCGTTGTTAATTGCAACGATTATTCTTTATACGTTCTTTAAACTTTTGCTTCAATTAAAATAAGTTATTTATAAATTCCGTCCGTAATTTTCTTTACGTTTCCAACATACAGTAGTAAAATAAAGAAAAGGAAGTACCTCGGTATGTATTTCATTTAAAATGTGAGCGTGCAAACTGCGATTAATTGCCAACAAGTATGTGTAACGTTTGTTACCAGCAATTCATCAATCACTCAAGCTTGATATTTTTTTCTTTCAGTTGGATGTACATAAAAATATCATGAAATTGGCTATCATGAAATTGGCCGTGTTCAACGGTCCAGAACCATTTATAACCAATTTCGCAGCCAACTACTTCACGAGCATTTTTGAGTTTTCTACGCTAAAAATCGGAAAGTTCTAACATGGAATTTAATCATTTCAATATACCTACATACAAAAACGGAATTGAAATGAGAAGGAATCGCATGTCTCGATGTGGGCATGTGATGAGGATGGATGAAAGGCATGTAGCTAAAAGAGTGATGAGTATAAATGTGGATGAGTGGAAGACCAAAGAAAAAAAAAACATGAATTGTGTGCGGGACGATATGAGAGAAAATGGCATGAATGATAGAGGTGGCTGACAAGGGAAAATGGAATAAAAAGGCGTGTTGTTCTGACCCCAACTAACACGGAACAAAGGCAGAAAAATTCCATTCAGCTAAAGTAACGATTTCTAATGACCCCTCAAAAGGGATATGACAGGATACAAACGCATCTTCAATTGAAGCGTCTCCCATAAGCCTTTATAAGCATTGCTGGCGGTAAAAAAAAAAAGTGACGACAAAATTGAAAATAAATAAAGAAAACAAATACCCATTCTAAACATTATCTTCTTTGAACTAACTGGGTCATATTTTAAAAGTTTAAAAATTTTCTGCTGTAAGTTGAAAAGCAAGGTAATGCGATCACTGGCGCTTGTTGACTTGTCTATCTCATAGTCACTATAACAAACCATGGTGAAATTTTTTGTTCGGAGTTGAATGACTAAAAGTGTGCCTGTCTAATTATTGATCTCGCTAATTGTAATAAATGATACTTATAAAATTGCATAATTATGGTATCGATTCTGTTTGGTCTCCTTCTGGTAATAATTGAAAAAAAAAGTGAAGATGTTCATGAAATGTTTCGAATACACTTACTGCCCATCATAATGTAATTAACTGGTCCCGGTTGCGTTCCAGGAAATCCAGGAGGTCCAGGTACTCCTGGTGGTCCAAACACCCCCGGGTTAGGGAACGCTGGTGGCATTGGAGTAGTTACAGGCCTGGGTCTACGGGTAGGGCAGTCGTCACACCAGGAGTCGAAGTAGTCCTCTGAGCTGGCGGTGGTTGTTGTTGAGCCATCGTCATCGTCACATAATAGGTCGCACCAGAATCGCTCCCCGAAGAAGGGCTGGAGAAAAATGGTTGTTAAAATCAAAATAAAAAATTTGCCCAAAAAAAGCTGTTTTCTTTTAATTGAAGTGGTTTGTTAATCATATCGAATTTCTCTTATAATTATCATTATAAGAACACCACGCTGATGCAATATTTTTTATTTTAATAAATAAAGTTTCTAATCTCATTATTTCCCGCATTTTAAAATTCATGAAAATGGCCTGAATTATGTATTAATTATCTTAGGACTCATTATGTAAGTATGACTTGGGATGAATACTAACCTTAGCAGCAGAAATTTGGAAGCACAGGAAAATCACAGAAAAATAGACACACGCTCGCACCTCAGCCATGTTTGTGATGTTATCATGAAAAAAATGGCGCTCAGTTCCTTACATACTTATAACGAAGGCTTTGCGCAAGACGCCTGAATTACTAATACATTGCCAAAGAATATATGCATTATTTTCAGTGGATATGCGTTAAGTACGATGCTTATTTGCTCAGGGCCGAGGATGTTTTTGTCATTGTTTACTATATTTCTGTTTCAAAACATCAGGTTTTGTATTTTCTTATAGTTCACAAGAAAATAATCACTGATATATTCCAAGATTATGTTCATAAAGACGGTAATAGTTATTTCTCTCTCTTTCTCTTCTTCTACCCGTATCGGGCGTAGGCCTTGTCCGTTGCACGCCACTTTACCCGGCCTTGGACCCATCGCATCCAAATCTTGCCAGCTACTTTGAACAGTGGGGTAATTGATTTGCACGCTATCAGAAGCAATGGCTTTTATTTTGACAGTGCAACAACATTCATTGCGTTATTTACGTTGGTAAGCAGACAAATATTTCGAACATATAAATCCAGTCCACCTAGCTCGAAGCCTGTTCCCTTTTTACCTCTTATTATTCAAGATCCATGATCCAGATCCATATTTACAGTAGCCAAGTTCAGAAACTGGTATTATGTTAATTGTTATTATTACAGTTATCGATATCAATAGAAGTCTCACTAAGATAATCCCCTGAAAATCAAGTTACAGTTGCAAGACTTGAAATTATATGTTATATGATTTTTATTTGTTTTTTATCTGATGTATGTCTCAGGTGTACTGTGTGTCTTACAGTCTGTGCTAAATAAATGTATTTTCTTTCTTTCATTCTTCTTTCTTTCTTCAAATCAAAATCATATTATACACAAATGTTAAAAAAGGGTTGAGGATGAGGGACTTTGTAAGTAATAGAGGAAAAGCAGCTACAGTAATCTGTGTACTACATAACATTATACTACACTACGTCATCCAAGATATATCAAACTCAACCTACAAGTCCAAAGATGTTTCAGGAGATCCATCAATTTTTGATATAGTCAGTAGGAGCTGACTATATCAAAACTTGATTGGAGCTCTTCTTATTCAGTATGTAAACCGTATCCACTATTTTGCATAATTATCCTAATTATTCGTACATCCATGTACCGAAAATATTCTCATCGTTGTCGTTACTCATTAAGTTTGCTCAAACTGCAAATGGATATCCAATTAGCCGTAACCATCATATTATTATAAACATCTATAGATTTCCCACTAGGAACTTTATGTTACTACATCAACATTTCCAATTTTTTTATTTTCATAGCCACGATCTTAACCTTCGTCTGTGGTAATTCTTACATCACAACTACAATGACGTCCTTCTCGTAAGTCTGTTTTAATTTTGCTTGGCTATTATCAGCTCTATTAGACACGGTCAAGTTTGAATGTCATAACATCAATGTGCCCGTTTATTGTCCTGTGTATAGACTATAGACGTTTCCTTCGCTGCATACTAATTGCTCTTTAGAACAATGTGCATGCTCTATCACTTCTCTGAAAGCATTCTTAACATTGAATTTGCAATAATCGTTGAACTGTGAAACTATAAAATCTTTGTCCTTTTTGTTATTAGTATATTAGAAACATTAATTATCGCCTTAGGTGTTCTACTTTGCGTTGTTGTATGTTTCATGGTCAGGTTTTATTTTTTGAAATTGCTATTTCGTTATGACTAATGTCAGCCGTATCTTATCCACCCATGTATGGAGGTTACTCTAGACCTAGGTCTTTTAGATTTATTTTATTGTCTTTAATATTGGTTTCGCTCACTTAATGATACTAAAGTTACTAAACTTTAGTATCATTAAGTGCCTTGGAGGATCATATCAGAAAACCTAGTACCTAGGCTTGGGGGAGTTTTTACATATTTGTTTATCTTCGTACGAAGACATAGTTGTATGACTGATTAGCAGCTATTATATTATAAAATATATAAGTATTAGTGAGAAATGTTCTATAAGAATAGAATGGTTAAATATTAGTACAGGTGTTTGTAGTAAAAGAAAAACCCATGTCCAAAAAGAGTATTTATTGTTTCATCACTTTGAAACTTCGCTTCACTTTAGATACCGTGTAATATATGCAATTTCTTGAGACATTCATTCATCGATAATGAAACTTTAAGGGCACCTTATGTTGTTACGTTTTTTTATTTAAAATAGTAGGTATATATTTCTAAGGCTAACATCACATGATAAGCGACAGCGATTATCTTACACGTGTTTCCAAATCTGTATAACCCCGCGTCCTAACCAAGCGACCATCCCGCGAGTAGGCGATCGACGCGATAGTTCGTATGAATTCTGAAGTATCCACGCGACTTAATTGGTCGCGTGACTATGTCATATTCATATAAAAGAGCGCGATCGTACGTCGATCGCTTTTGGTTAGGACGCGGCCTTCGACTTTGTCATAGCATCTTTTAGACACGCTTTTGTAGAACATGCAATTTTCTTTCCATCGTTGTAATGTGATGCTAAGCTTTTCTCTTAACTTTGTAGAACTTAATGTCCAAAAGCCACTTTATAGCTGACACCCGGCCTCTTCGGGACTTTGCTGCCTACTTCCACTAAAATTGGTGTGTAGTCGAATCTAGCCGGTTTGGTGGAACAGTCCTTATGTGGGATCGGGAACACGTAGTTGACGTCAACATCGTATCTAGAAGGAAAAATATATTTGAATATTATTTACATCGGGAAGATTCGGTTCCGGGAAAGGAAAGGCCATTCCTTTTTCACTCACATAGTAAAATGCAACTACAAGAGGATTATCATCTGCCTAGCTTTTTCCCAACTATGTTGGGGTCGGCTTCCAGTCTAACCGGATGCAGCTGAATACCAGTATTTTACGTGGAGCGACTGCCTATCTGACCTCCACAACCCAGTTACTGGGTAATACGATACCCCTATAGGTAAGACTGGTTGTCAGACTTTCGGGCTACTGACGACCCGTAACGACTGTCAAAGATTCACGAATGACAGCCGGGGCCAATAGCTTAACGTGCTTTCCGAGGCACGGAGGGGTCTGTAAAGATTGTCACCCATCCACAGACCAACCACGGCAAGCGTAGCTTAACCTGATCGATCGACCTGTGCGGCTGTTATTATTTAGCCACGGGCTATCAAATGCAAGCATAATTTTCAAATCCGACTGGTAGTTACAGAGATTAGCGCGTTCAAACAACCAAACTCTTCAGCTCTATTATTAGTACATAGATAGATAAAGCAAGAGGTTCCAGCAATCAAATATTTCGTTCCTGATTCCCTGAACATAAAGTTAAGCAGACTAGTGAACTAACTGTTATTTGTAAGATTTACATTTTGTACCGCTTGGTCGTGGGAACACATTAGAATTGCTGATGGCTCATTAATTAGAATTGTGAGCACTAGGTGTTTCACACACCTAGCGTTTTTATAAGAAAGAAATATCTATCAGAGATAAAACTTTCATTTTAGGTAAACCATTTAATTGACTGATTTTTGCTTCGCACAAATTCCCAACTTCATTCTTCAGTCATTTGGAATAGATACATATTTTTATTTTTTAATCTGTCTCCGCATTGCTGGACCCCGATAGGCTTCTTTATGATGTACAGACGCCAGCACATCAAGCTACTACAATCTGTCAGATTTCTTTAATAGATTTTCTAGTAAGGTTTTTTGTCAGCCTTGGCCGGAGTATTAATTCATCATCTGCCTAACCTTTTTATCACTATGTTGGGGTCAGCTTCCAGTCTAACCGGATACAGCTGAATATCTGTATTTTACATGGAGCGACTGCCTATCTGATCTCCACAACCCAGTCACTGGGAAATACACTACTCCTTGGTAAGACCGGTTGTCAGACTGACGACCAGTAACGACTGTTAAAGATCCACGAAAGACAGCCGGGACCAACGGCTTAACGCGCTTTCCAAGGCACGGAGGAACTCGGTATGTAAAGATGGTCACCCATCCACGGACCAACCGCGGCAAGCGTAGCTTAACCTGATCGATCGACCCGTGCGGCTGTTATTACTTAGCCACAAGGCCGGAGTATTCATTATGATAGGTAATAAATGTATAGATTACAAAATAAGCATGATAACAAAAGGAACATACAGTTTCTTTAAAATGTACGAGTTGCGATGAATCTTTGTAATTACAAAGGTTTTCGTAATTACATCGGAAATACTCATCAAAAGGTTAGTGCTAATCACTAACCTTTTGATGAGTATTTCCGATCCAATCCTACATAAGCAGCATATAAAATATATGCTAGAAAACAAAATAAACATACCTATTCTCTTACTAGAAAACATTCTTGGAAATATTTTCAAGGAAAAAGCTTGTTTACTTTCATTTGTTTTACCCTAAGTGAGATGGAATAAAAGGCCTTGCCACAAGTTTTCTATACATAGGCTTTGGGTCTCAAAGTCCAGACTAAGTACGTTTAAGTTATGACCCAAGATTAGAACTACATAAGAGTCCAATACCGTTAATTTGAAAGGCGAGCTCTTTGGAAACTAGGACGTGATTGCCAATAAATTAAGGTTAAAAAGTTTGCGAAATAAACGGGATAATATATAGGCCATTTGCTACAGCCAGTACCGATCGAGGATTGAGTAGATTTCTATTTAAAAGTACTTCTCTTTTGGTAGACAGCTGTGCGAATCCCCGAAAACGGTCCTTGAATTTTAACTGCGTTTCTAAAGGACCCGTGGATACCATTTATTTGAAATAATTATACTGGATTCGGTACTTACACGATTTTCATTTGATGTTAATGTAATTAGGTACCATGAATAATGTATGTAGCTAATGGCGCCCAATTCACCCATTGGGTAACATAACTCCATAATTTTAGTCGCTCAACAGACTGCGTTCCGACGATCAACTAGAGCAGTCAGTTGCCTGCAGATTTACCGCGCAATTTTGTTCCATCTCACGTACCACACATACATCAGCTCAAAATATACATAAAAAACCCAAATGACCCTTATCCCCTTACCTCGGCAGCTTATCCCGTAAGTAAGCCATTACGTTCTTCGGCAGCGTCGTAGTCCGTGAGAGGACGAACGCACTCAAGTACCTCGCGCCCTCCAGCTGTTCTGCACAATGGAGGAGGAGGGCCCAGGTTTTGTACTCCGTGTCTAGCACGTATGTGTTGTATATGCCGTCATCTGGAAGGGGAATATAAATAGGGTTAATGTGTTAGGGTAAAATAGGCCGCCCATTGTATGGTTTGTAGTGTTAGAGGACATTGCTCTGCGCCCATACATTGTTCGCCTTGGAACCAAGAGCGTCGGAAAATTATGTGTTGTATTGTCGATGATTCGTAAACTCCTATAAGATCTTATTTTTATAGCGGACTAGCTGCAGAATAGATATATTTGAAAAGAAGTATCAGATTTTAAGGTTATAATCGAACCATAAGGTTTTTCATAGCTCCGAGTGATTTTTAAGAATCTGAAAAACAATATCATAATACATTTAGCTATTTTTAGTACCTACCTAGATAATTAGGTACCTATGCAATTTTTTTCTAAACCCTAATCTCTAATCTTTTTCGTCACGTCATGACATTTGGCAAAGATGGCGGCGATTAATGTTATTCCGTCCGTCCGTGTTACAAAAGTATTTGCAACTAATATAATAAAATAGACAATTAATTATCGTGTATGTCCGATACTTGTGTTGCACAAGGCGATTCTGGACATGTCCTTTAGTTTCCTGTTATGTATTCTCTTGTGTACAATAAAGTGTACATAAATAAATACAGTATGGCAAGGACATCGACGCGCAGACTGTAACCATGAATTCAGCACAAGATTCTAGAGCCCTTAGCGTAGCGTTTTATCGAATGAATCTATGGTAAGTCGCGTGAGCGTCGATGCCACCCTGTATATTGGGATGTGTCTTGTTATTCAGGCTTAGGTTTTTAAGTTTCATCCTTCGCAATAGCTTCATTATCTGTCTTTTTCCCAACTATGTTGGGGTCGGCTTCCAGTCTAACCGGATGCAGCTGAGTACCAGTAAATATTAATAATCTTTCCATTCTTCGCAATAACTAACAAAATTGTTGTGGGGCTACTAGCTCAGGAAAAGTTAACGATCCTTTGGGAGAGTAACTGGACAAAGCGATTGAAAGAAAGGTGTGGGGGAATTTTGGAGAAACTCGTCTAGCACTTTAGATTTTAAAGAAATTAGCTGTTAAATATTGTAAACTCTTTTTCCCTACTAACTGACCATCATAGCTGACCAACTTGTAATGCAAGACATTTGTTTATAATGGATTTAAAGGAAGGCAGGTACATCAACGTGAAATCAGCCGGTATATTCTGTAAAAATCTCACTGTCAAAACTAAGGTGCAGTGAGGCGTCAATGACAGCTTACTTCACCTAAATCTTCACGGTGAGATTTTTACAGAATAGTTGCACAGCTCATAATTCTAGATCCCCTTAGTGTAGAAATGTTGCATCGGTTATCAAAAAACGAATCAGCTGTTACACAGAAAAGTGCAATACCTACGCGGTCAAAATGTATGTAAAAACATTATTTTCATTTCTCATACTCGGAAAGTAGTGTTTGATCCGAATAGCGGGTGGAAGACGCTGCTTCCCACCTTTGGCCGGGAAAGACTCGTAGTAATTGCTTCCCTCTCTAGGGCGGGACAAAATTTTAAAAATAGAACTAAATTTGGTACGATTTTACATAATTAAGAATAATGCTGCGGTCTCGTGAGTGTATAAACAGCCAGTGTGAATTAAAAAAAAATACCTATTAAGCGGGATAGCCCGCGGCGGTGACGCGGTGTGATCCATAATTAAAATTAAAAAAAAAACACTATTACTTTCCTTATATTCGAAATTAAAAATTGAGTGTTTAACACGGGTGAAAGTCATCGACTCAGACTATAACGTCTAAACATCTCGTAGTCGTATGGGAATTGATTCCTTTCGACCCTTGTAAAACAATCTACTATTTTTATAAAGCAGGGCGTTTCAGAATCACGTATTGAATTCATGGTAACAGGTTCAGCTTCAATGTCGCTGATATCCTGTGTTAAGATATTTAATTCTATACTGTACGGGTAGACCACTAGCTAACGACATCACGCTAGTTAAATCCAACAAAGGTTAATGATCAATATGATGTCGCCACATTATAGAGATTCGTCAAAAAAGGCCACGACCACGAAGGGACTTATCTTAATTAATTTTCACATCTGGTAGCTAAGAATAATGAGCGTCGTGTCGTACGAGGCAACCCAGGGATTATATTAAGAGGACGAACAGGAAAACAATATAGGTACCTATACTGTAAGGATGCTCGCGGTACCATATTATCGTTAAGAATAATACAGATGGTATGATTTACGTAGATATAGATATAGATATTATAATATGTCAGCAGATATATTTTTGCGCCGCAATGCTTTTAGTTTTAATTGAGTTTAACACGTTCAACGCTCAACTGGACCACCTACAGGAGAAACTAAGATCAATGACTAACAAATATAATACCTCTGAAGAACTAATGAGGGAATATGTGTTGGCAATGAATGAGCTGGTGAACTCAGAAACTAACAGCTGTGATCGCTGTCAAATACCATCCCATGTGCCTACGCCAGACCATTCATTGTCAACATGCAATACCACATTACCGGATCCTTGTGTTGATTTGCCAATTCCTTCTGTTAATAGCTCCTTTATACCGTGTAAACAAATTGTAAGCAATGATATTGTGTGTGTATTGGTGTTTGTACTATTTTGTGATGAGATTGGAAAGGACTTAGGTCACTTGTTGACAGATGAATATCCGGGACACTCTGTAATAAATTACTGTATGCCTGGTTGTTCTTTATTTGATATTATGAAAGAAATTATTAAATGTAACTTTAAGCAGGAAACAACTTTGTTAATTTTTATGGGAAATAGGGGAAATTTAAATAAAGGAGAATTGCTCCAATATCATAGAACATTGTGCAACCTTAGTTTAAGAAAAATTGTGTTATTTACATTCCCTTATAGTAACAGTTTGCCACAGGAAGAAAATAGGTTAAGATATGATTTAAACATGACATTGCATAATTTAACTTATAATGATAAGCTAATCCATTTAATTGACACTAACTATTATATTAATAGTAATTTATATTTGACAAAAGATAGATACAATCGTGTTATGTACTATCTTTCTACCTATCTCAAAAGACAGATAGCTATGTCGCTATCATATTTTTTTTCTATTTCAGCCAAAAATTTGGCTAAACAAATTGCTCCTTTTGAGCAATGCAAAGGCAATTCGAAACATTCTGTCAATAATTTGCTTAAAATTAATGACATTAATCATCATTTAAATTAGAAATTAGGACAATAGAGGCAACCTCTAGCAAAAATGTAAGTAATAAGTCAAATGAAAGTGTAAAAAAATTAAACAGTATCAATCTGGTGCATCAAAACATTCAAGGATTTTTAAACAAAGACTTAGAAGTAGAATTATTCCTGAATTGTTACAACGTAGATATTCTTTGTATGACAGAACATTGGCTTAAAAGCCACCAGTTCATGTTCAATTTTAGTAATCACCAGGTTGGTAGTTCATTCAGCAGAGTAAATGCTATACATGGTGGCTCATTAATTTTAGTAAATAACCAGCATAAATTTAAGGACCGAAAGGACATTGTGAGCCTCTCTGTTGAGCGGACAATTGAAATAGCCTGTATAGAATTGGAGCAGTTCATTATATTAAGTGTGTACAGACCTCCTTCAGGATTGTATGATTGTTTTGAAAAGGTTATGGATGAAGTGTTGCACAAAATCTGTAATACAAACAAGTCCATCATCACTTGTGGTGATTTCAATGTTAATTTGTTAGAAAATTCTGGGTTAAGTACTAAAATCATAAGTTTGTTTCAGTCATACAATCTTGCTAACCTATTTTTGGAGCCCACTAGAATAACTCCTACTAGTGCCACATGCCTAGATAACATTTATACAGATATTATACCAAACCACAAAGAAATGATTAATTTAATAGACTCAGATCATTGCGGACAGCTGATCACTATTCCAAATCAAAACAAAAAAGTTATTAAAAAAGATATCACTGTTAACCCAAAAACAACTAAACGCTTAGAAACATTTAAAACTAAACTCCTAAGTAAATTACCACCTCTGTTGACTAATGATGACACTAACAAACAATATAATGATTTTTTTTAATATGTATTGCACACAATTTGATAAAACATTCATTCCAAAGACATTATCAGTCAATAGTAACGCTTCCTTCAGTGACTGGGCCACCATTGGTATACATAAAAGTAGAAAACGACTTTATGAATTATATGATGAACGGATTTGTATAAACACTACTGAATTTATATGTTAAAAATTACTCTAAAATATTTAAAACAGTCTGTAGTATAGCCAAGTCACGTTATTTGAGTTCAAAAATTAAAAATAGTAGTAACATTATTAAAATGACTTGGAATGTCATTAATAGCGAAACAGGAAGGTCTTGCAACCGAAGTAGTGACTACAGCCTTGCTATTGATGACAATGTAATTAGATCAGATTCTCAAGTCGCCGCGGCCTTTGACAATTTCTTTTCAGAGATTCCCGTGTCAACAACTAAATCTCTAAGCTCGTCACCCACTGCTGCAGAGTCTTTACTTAAAGAAAACGTTCCAGTTGGTGATTCTGAATTTCACTTTCAATATGTCACCTGTACAGATGTAATTAAAACTTTTCACATGTTAAATGTTAAAAAGACTGCAGATCTATGGGGTAATTCTGTGGATGTTGCTAAGTCAATTATAAACATTGTAGCACCTACTTTAGCTGTTATATTTAATAATTGTATTGATCGTGGTGAGTTTCCTGATCTTATGAAACATAGTAAAATCATACCATTGTTTAAATCGGGTAGTACATCAGACCCTACTAATTATAGACCTATTTCAGTACTACCTACCTTTAGTAAAATTTTTGAAAAGCTTATTTTAAACCAAATGCAAAGATTTTTTAACAAAAATAAATTACTGCATAACAAACAGTTCGGTTTTACAAGGGGTCGTTCAACTACTGATGCCGGAGTTGAACTTTTAGGACATATTTATAATGCATGGGAGGACAAATGCGATGCTTTGGGCATCTTTTGCGATTTGTCCAAGGCATTCGATTGTGTTCTTCATGAAACCTTAATCAGGAAACTTCACTACTACGGAATTCGGAACGCCTCTCTGGATCTTCTTACTTCTTACTTGAGTGATAGGATTCAGAGAGTTGATGTTAACGGAAAAAGGTCACCCGGATCTGTAGTAAAAATGGGGGTCCCCCAGGGCTCAATTCTTGGCCCATTTTTATTTCTTATTTATATAAATGACTTGCCTTACCTCATAAGGGACGAACATGATATAGTGTTGTTTGCAGATGACACTTCACTTTTATTTAAACTCAAACGTCAGCAGCTGGTTACTGACAATATAAATAGTGCCCTCGCAAAAGTAGTTAACTGGTTTAATGTTAATAACCTACTTCTTAACGAAAAAAAAACGAAATGTATTAAGTTTACGATACCAAATGTTAGACAAGTAGAAACTAGTGTTCTTATAAAGGGTGATGAGTTAAAACCCGAAAATACCACAGTATTCTTAGGCATAACTTTGGATGCCAAGCTTCAATGGGGCCCCCATATAGATAAATTGTCAAAAAAGCTTAGCTCTGCAGCATACGCCGTTAGGAAAATTCGTGACTTAACTGATTTAGAGACAGCCCGTTTAGTTTACTTTAGTTATTTTCATAGTGTGATGTCATACGGTATTCTGTTGTGGGGAAATGCCGCCGATATTCAGACAATTTTTATTTTACAAAAAAGGGCAATTCGTTCGATTTATAAATTAAGTCCCAGACACTCCCTCAGAGACAAATTTAAAGGGATCAATATAATGACTGTGCCTTCTCAGTACATTTATGATAATCTTTTGTATGCACATAAAAATATTAATCTGTTTAAAAAATACAGTGATATCCATAATATTAATACTAGGAACAAACACAAATATGTTGTTCCTACAACAAGGCTTAAGAAAATAGGTGGCTCGTTTAGATGCCAATGTATACATTTTTATAATAAACTTCCTAGCCACATTCAAGAACTAAGCATTAATAAATTCAAATCTTTCATAAAGCTAAAACTATGCCAGAAAGCCTATTATACTGTAAAAGACTATATTGAGGACAAAAAAGCTTGGGATTGAGCTGCTCCAATAGGTCTAGACAGTGAATGTTGTTTATTTTTTATTTTGCTGATTTACACTTTTGTTTTTTTTTATTTTTATTTTTTTTCTTTCTAAATATCTATTTATATACAGAATGACATGAACATTTACTGTTTAAAGTCTTATATTATTTTAATTATTGTGAATGTGAGGACTATGTGGGTCATTGTTTCCGTTTTAATCATGGTCTGGCAGTTTGAGTGGTGTATGCGGTCTACACAAATGTCCTGTCCCTGGTATTGCTCGTCGAATCGTTGAGCTCCTTAAGTTCTGAGTTGAGCTGCACGGTTACTGACGAATGCGTGCACTGACTGCACAGGTCCACTCAGTGTGGTTCTTTCCTCAAAAGACCACTTCAGACACCAATCTACATGGTCCTCAAAGATTATATCCGGATTTTTATATACACATTGACATTGATGAATTTTATATAAACAATGACATGGATATTTACTTTGTAAAGTATCTTATTTTTATTATTATTACTGTGAGTGTGAAGACTATGTGGGTCATTTCTTTTTTTCGGTTTTCCTTCTTAGTTAGTTTTAATCATGATCTGGCAGTTTGAGTCATTTATGCGGCCTACCCAAATGTCCTTTCATTGGTATTGTTCGTCGAATCGTAAGGCTCCTCAAGTTCTGAGTTGAGCTGCACGATTTTTGACAAATGCGTGCACTGACTGGACAGGTCCGCTCAATCTGTGTGGTTCTTTACTCAAAAGACCATTTCAGACACTAATCTACATGGTCTTCACATTATCTGACCAAGATTATGTCTGGACTTTAAAAGAGACTGTGACCTCTGAGTTTGTTTCGGCCTTTCTTCTCAGAGTAGTCAGATAGGAAACGCCGACCTCATCTAGTTTAAAAAAATATGATTGACATGTAAAAGTGTTTGTACAAACCTACTTACAGAAAATAAATCATTTATCATTTATCATTTATCAACGCCATGTCCACTTAACTTTCCTATAAGCCACACAAAACATTTAAAATTAGCAAAAAATCGACTTTTTGTTTTATTAATGCAAAAACATTATCAGAAAAACAAACATAACTTTCTAAAATATATGTTTTTTTAGAGTGCTGATGTGATTACACTATTCTAGGAGGTCGCGCAGGTCATGCTGCGTACAATATTGCCTTGTATTCTAGACCAACGGCTCAGAAGAGACGTTTAGACATAGGTCTGACTGTCGGACGACATTGTCCCCCACAGACCGAACGGAACATACTGGTGTCGCCCAACATTGTCTGACATCGCCTGAATGGAAATTTATCATTTTATTCCCTGGCGTTGAACTTGTTAATAAAAACGTTTAGCTTTTCAAGAGTAGCTCAAGTAACTATTCCTCCTATACGAGGTCCGCTTTATTATTTTGATCTGAAATGGAATCTACAATAATTCAATACACCAAAGCAGGTCGATAATTATCAAGATTAATTTATTGTTAATTGTTGTCCACATTCCAATTTCACCCATGCTTAGGACTGAAATGGAACCTAGGAGTCGATTCGTCGATTTTTCAAGGTTTCAACCTTTCAGTACGGTTGACGTACATGTACGTTCTGGCACAGATGCTTGTCACGGCCGGGTGACGTACTTTTGCAAATCAAGTCTAAAACTGAATATAAACAACACAGGCGTGCAGTCACTGCCAGCACATCAAGCTACTACAATCTGTCAGATTTCTTTAATAGATTTTCAACTTTATCGCTAAAGCATAAGGTTCAAAGTTTTTTGGGAAAATCTGACAGTTTCGGGTAGCTTGATGTGCTGGCGTCTGTACTATCACAATTGCGCAGAACACATTTCTTGAGCGCCGGCCGGCAGTGCACGCTATGCTTCTCGCGCGCCGTACTGAAAGGGTTAAAAAAAAATCCTTACATGTCCTCTCAGCATGCGTCCAGTGAGCTGGTTCATTCAAGTCGACCCGCCAGGTAATATTACCAAGTAGATTCTCCCCAAGAGGATCATCAGCGAATCGGTACGTAAAGTTCATCGTCACTCCTGGAGTAAATTCTATTGAGCCATCTGAAATAGTAAATAATATGTATAGTGAGTGACTCATCATCATCATTTCAGACGAAAGACGTCTACTGCTGGACATAGGTCGCGCCCATGCGTCGTATCATTGGCCGGTCCAGTGCTTTGCGCATCCAGTAGATATCCACGACCTTCATTCACTAGGTCGTCAGTCCACCTTGTGGAAGAAAATACCGAAAATATTGTGTTGACAATTTGCTGGTATCGTCTCCACTTCTCCATCAGCCGGTCTGTAAACTTCTCAAACCATAGGTGAAGTGAGCTGTCATTCCACATTTTTACTGAGATAACAAAATCACTAAGCCGCCCGAACTTCTGAATATACCTAAACTAATAGGCATGTGTTCGTTGAAACAGTGACAAATTAACTTTTATGAATGTCTGAAAACAGTTCTGCTGAAATTGAGACTCTTCTCAATCACAATGCTAACTAAGTTTCATGTTGACATCGACGAAAATAAAATGTAAAGTAATGAATGAATGAGTCAATTTTAACAAGCGGAACGCCCAAAACGAATTATGGCAATAAAGTCATACAGATTTCAAAGAAAAAAAAATCTATTTTATACAGACCTGCGGTAGGAACGTGGTCGTCTTCGGTGAAAACTGCTTTCATACAGCTGTACGAAAGAGCCTCTTCAGCACTCGCATAATATTCCACTACGTACCAGTCGCCCAACATCTGTGAACGAAATTGAGCGTTATTTCTTATGTGTTATGTTTCAATTTGCTACGAGTGGTGTCCGCGTAATTTTGCGCCTAGCCTTAACTTATTACTACATTGGTGTCGCGTGATTTTGCTATTAGTTTGAAGTTAGGCGTATAAAATTGTGGAAAAGGAAAAGTTGCTTTATCAAGATTTTGATATTCGATTTAGACAAAGATCTTAGTGAATTTATGAAATGAATTTCTCCTGGCGACACAAAAACTATTTTAATAGTATATAATAGTTATTATAGCTCAGTTTCTAGACCTGATAATTTTTGTTAGCCATCTCGTTAACTGATGGGAAACCGCATTTACATCAAATATTGCTATTTCAATTGAATCAGGCGAGTATAAAGGGTAAAAGACCCCTTTAGGCGCGATTGGTCCAATTCGCAACCATCACATTGCCGTCAACTACGCATTCTGTATATCAAACTTTGGGCGGGTTTCTTGATCCATAGTCCAACACCGTATAACAATTTGTTAGACTAACTACAGTCAACTGGTCAACTAATAGTTAAAGGGCTATTTCGTTTTTCAATATCTAATTTAAGTATAGTCAAGCTGAACCATTGGCTTTTATATTGCCAATGTAATGAGAAATCATTTCCTAAAACTAGTTATGTTTTTGGGGGTAATATTTTTTTATGTGAGAACAGTAGCCATAATGGTGGATTACGTCAATTACGTGGTCTAAACATTTTCGGCCTTCTCATTAACACGTAATCCGCAAAAATAGCATCGTCTGATGAAATTTCCAACATATTATAATATGTAACTACAATTATGTTTAAATCCATGGTAAACAATACAAAAGAATATTTGAGAAATACGACGTTGACAACAGCTGACAGCTAGAAAACAAAACAGCTGTTGTGGTGGTTGAGTTTACCATCCGCTATATTGTTAGCACTTCAACTTCGGGTGGTTAAGTAACAGTTAATTATTAGACCATCGGATGAACTAACAATTGATCAAAAAACACATTTTGCCAAAATTTATCTTAGTATTTTTAACAATTGGTTGAGTTAACCACGGATTAAAAAACCGGCCCAAGTAACATTGCACAACAATAATTGCTGGGAAACGACTTTTATTTTTAGTGTGAAAAATTACTGTAGGTATGCGGTAGTGCGCAATGTAACACGAAAAAAATTTTGGTTATGGGTGCACGGTGGGTGTCGTGGGGGGGGAGGGGGGCTGTGTATTTAAAATTGTGTTATAACATCAATAAGTTGTTTTCGCAAAAACAAAGTCACTAAAAGTTGGAATTTTGACCTTCAATATTTCCGAAACCAGAAGGAAAATAGCAGATTGTTATACAAGGGTCGAAAAGAATCGGGTCCCATACGATAGTCCAAATAGGAATTGATGACTTTCACCCGTGTTAAACACTCTACTTTTCATTTCGAATATAAGGAAAGTAAATAATAGTAGTTTTTCTAAATATTATTATATATATTTTTTTTAAGTACCTTCTGAAAGCCTCCTGCAGACAAACAATTTCAAAGTCAATTTCTATGAAAACTTCGTGGAATTTGTTCTACCAGAATCGTGTCGCACTGTGTGTTTTAAATTTGAAATATGGAACACACTGCGCACAGACGGGTATTTCGCATTCCTAGCCGGGCGAAATTATTTATGTGGTTTTTTCTGTTCTAACGTAGGTAAGACCTACTAAAATGTACAGACGACCTACCTAGAGCTCTGAGCGGGAAGCAGGAAGCTAAAGAACGTTCATTTCGATATTGAGGAAGGCCTTTGTAGCGGATGTATTAGATTTTAAGTGGAAGTAATGAAATAATTTGATATGATGTTAAAATAAGAAGTATTAATGATTTTGTATAGGTTTTATTGATCAAGTAATTATAAATTATACATATATAAAAAAAAAAACTAATTTGATGAGGTAGAATGCCAGGGTTCATCGTCGCTTTCTCCGAGCTCTTCTGTTTCCGATTCCGAATCTGAATCATCTTTAGATTCTGGAGAAGGTGGCAATAACATAGTTATCGCTTCTTTTGAAAAAGTGTGCATCCTTCTCTTTGGTTTTGGCCTCAGACTTGTGAGCAGTGGATCCGAGGATAGTAGAAGGCGATTTATTACATCTACATTGCAATCTACTCTTGAAAACTTCCTCGCAAAATTATATCTATACATTCTGAAATGCTTATTTCTAGCTTCAGCAGCCTCTTCCGATAGTAGTCCGATAGGCAATAACGCCTTTTCCATGACTGTAGCACCATGCATCAAAATTTTGTGCATAGTCGGGCTCATCGGATGCCAGTCATAGAGCGAGACATAGGCTTTAGCGGTGTCCCAACAGTAATCAGCAAATTTTTTCAAGTCAACGTTAAAGCCGCTAGAAATTACCTCTAGAATGACTTTAAGTCTAAATATTAAGTTGTAATCGATGCCGGTAATTTCTGCAGCTTTCTGTGCGTCAGCGAAAAATCGCCTGCTGGTATTGCCATCATTGGTATTGCCGAACCCAGCTCTCGGAACATCCACAATTAATCCAGTATCTTTTCTAAAATTTGATCTTTTGTTGCATTTTATTAAACAGGTATTCTCTAGTTACAACTTTGTAGTTAGAGCCCCCCGGTAACCCTAAAACAATAAAAATTTTACTTGAAAATAACGGTTAATAATGTTTAAGTAACACTAACACTAACGCGTAAGTTTTGTCAAAAGTAGCATAAAGTAGCAATCAATTCGTGACATACCTATCATTAGAGAGTTTTTGTCATGCGTTACAGCAGAAATCGTTACTCGGAAGCACTCGGAAGAATACATATAATCACTTTGAAATGTACAATTCAGATTAAAACTGCATAAAAAATCGTGACAATTATAAATTGACTTTGAACCTTACAAATACATGTAAACATTAGTGAATCATAATAAATAAAACTGTTCTTACCTGTATTATGATAATCCATAGTAGTTTTGCTTAAATAACTCACAAAAAAAAAGCAGTGAGGTCTCAAACACGGTACGTTTTTAATGTAGCCAGTAACTGACGCGAGCGCATGCGACAACGATCAAGTTCCGACTGATTTGTAGCTGATTGGCGTAAGCGCACGAGCCTGGAAAGGGTCGTCTATTGTTCAGCAGGTACCTGGCTAGCTGACAAGTATTAATTTTATCTTTTGTCTTGGACTTTGTTTTTACCAATTTCGCCCGGCTAGGACTGCAAAATACCCGTCTGTGCTGCGTTACCGCCGCGGGCCGTCCCGCATAATAGGTATTTTTTTATTAATTCAAACTGGCTGTTTGTACACTCACAAGCCCGCTGCATTTTTCTTAATTATGCAAAAAATTCATAGCTAACATACTCTAATTTAGTCTCGCCCTAGAGAGTTAGGTAATTACTAAGAGTCTTTCCCGCCCAAAGGTGGGAAGCAGCGTCTTCCACCCGCTATTCGGATCATACAAACACTACTTTCCGAGTATGAGAAATGAAAAAATTATTACAATAACGGTGAGTACAAGTGGCTCTTGGCTTCATTTCGTTTTTACACCCATTTTACTCGCCTGATTAAATTGAAATACCAAAAATATTGTCAACATTTTATATGCTTGAGTATGAGGCTTTTGACGTTGACGTTGTATGTGTTAATTTTGTCTTTTTTTTTGAAACGTGCGTTTTGTTTGTGCAGAATAAACATTTTTCTTTCTTTTTTTTCTTTCAACATTACAAAGCATCATCAACTCATTTTTCTATAGAACTACAACGGGCTAATAGCGAAATCCTTAAGATTGTTTACTCGGCACTAGCCGAATCAGTACTGAGCTATTGTATCACTGCCTGGGGAGGACACGTCAAGACCCACATTATACAGGTAGAACGAACCCAGAGAGCCGTAATTAAAGTGATTCTAAAATGATCCCTCAGTTTCCCCACGCAGCAAATTTACAGGGACTTTAAAACACCAACGGTTCGACAACTATACGTACTACGCGCAGTCATGCTAAAACACGCGACTCTTCCATACAGCGTATATAATACGCCCGACAGTAAGAAGAAGACCCAAAGCGGCTTGTCCCACAAAAAATAATAAATAATAATAAAAATGCTTATTTTTCTTCCACAAAATGTTAATTTTACTTATTAACTAAAAAATAAAAATGGAAAAATATACTAATTATGATTTAGGACATTGTTCATTTCTGGGAGACTGGTGCCTAAACTAAGCCGTGACTTGTATTTCAGGAAACCAGGGACTCCCCACTACAGGCAGAAATATCATCAAAAACATTATCAAAAACAATGCTCGACGAAAGTTACATTTTTATGTTATAAGGGCAAACTATTTGTTGGAAGAGAAGAAAGAAAAAAGAAGAATTTTTTTTATTTATTTTTATTTATTTATTTGGGAAAAACAAACAATTGTACAATATGTTTTACAAAAAAAAAAAGGAAAAGTATATAAATAGGACATATATGGTTAATTGTACAATCAACAACGTTTCCACAGATTACTTGTGGACATTATTAATTGGTTAAGTAAGTACAAATTCCATTTAAATACTAAGTAGGTATCAAGAATAATAAAATTAATAATAATAAAATCTTAAATTTGTATGAAGAGTAGCGGAGTTCAAAGTGGGATGTGGGTGAGGGTGTGATGTATTCGTGTTTGTCTGTGTGTGTATGTGTAGTGTTGAGAGGGTGAGTGGGTTCATCTCCAACTAGACGAATGGTTCCTATTACGTTTTTATGACTAGTAGACATACAAAAACTACATTTGCTAGACGTCACTACCTAAGTGCCCTTATATAGAATAAAATACATCAAAAACTTAAACACTAAACACACCCAGATGTAAAAAAAAATAACTAAAGATTTATTCCTCCTCGCCCTAGATTACGATGAAACCCATACGCAAATAAATAATGATTAGCATCACGAACACTTACATACCCACAGACACCCCAAATCACCTTCCCTCTGTACACACACACACATACACAACACACATCAGTCACATCACACACTCATACGCTTCCTGCATTACACCACAACACACAATATCGCTGCTGTTACAAGTTTTAGCTTCCCGAATTTTGTAAAATAATCTTAACGGACTAATACATGGCCCGAATAACACAGGATTTTCCTAGCATCGGGGTCATTATTCACATATATATTCATATCATAATAATGTAATGTTTTTCTTCTTTTTGCTAAAAATAAATTATTATTATTATCAAGAGCTTACGCTCTTAATGCTCTTTGGTTTGATTTCATCCGAACTAATTTAGGTCTAAAGATAATATAAGATAAAGGCAAGGCCTTCAAGGGTGGTAGAAAAACTTTTAATGTCATGTCCCGAACAGTTTCGGGATAATATTGGCTGCAGCCCTGAACATGTCGTATGGAGGCAATAAGACGGGCAGCTGTATATGCTAATTTAAGCTTACACTGTCCGATCTTCAATTCAATATTATGCATTACCATAGCTTTTAACCCCAAGCCGCGACTGACAATCAAAGCACCCATTTCAATAACGCACGAGAAAGTGCACATCACAACATCAAATCTCAAAGCTCAAACAATCCTATTATATAAATGACGTCATGAATTCATTAGAAAACATTATCCTTTTCAAATAGAAAGTGAAATTGTATAAGTAGCATTATTGAGTCATCAAAGGACAATGGGTACTCTTGTATGGGCCTGTACCAAAAAAAAAAAAAAATGACTGTAACATTATGAACTATGTATGTCTGTATTTTATGCCCCCAGGGAGTAGTTTAATGAATCTTAGGAGAGTACTCGTATTTCTGAATTCACTTGGAAAAAAAAGACATGTGAGGGTGTAAGATGGATTTAATAAAGGGAAATATTTAACTAATCCTCTAAGAACTTATTGATCATGGATCCGTTTTGAAATTAATGAACCTCTAATAACTTTTTGCGCTTCTAATCATGCCCGTGTCCATCATTAGCCGGTCAATAAGTTTTGAGAGCATAAGTTAAATTATGTCCTTTTATTAAATGAATTTAATTTCCTCACATATTTTTTTCTTCTAAGTGATTTCAGACATGCTGTCTTAGGATTAATTAAACTAGTCCATGAGGGCAACCAAAATCAACATAGTTCATAATGCTACAATTAGGTTTGTGTTTGGGTACGGTCTTGCCCATTCTCCTTTAATATTGTCTTTCAAAGTATCTTATCATTGTATTCATATGCTAATGCCCATTGAGATGTCGGTTCAGTTACACTTGCCGAGATGACAGATCTTGTTCAAGCAACAATACGTCTTGTTACCAGTAGACATAATGGAGGTAATCTTATTATGATGGACAGGTTATGCGGGTATGTACCTAAATGGTGTTGGTACCTAAAGTTTTTTTTTTAATTCAAATAACGTTTGATTTAAAAAAAAAAAACGTAATTTAAAAGCTAATAGTTTTAAAATAATAATATGTACAGGTAGGTATAAAAAAGAAAAGAATCATAGGACATCAAAAATTCGTCCGCATCGTTATTAACAGAGAAAGTGCCCAAAAGACTGGTAGCGTTGCCACGTTGCAACGCTGATTCTTTGTTCAAAAATAGGCCAGCCCCGAGTGTCCTGTGTCCACTTAGTTTTTCGAAACATTGCCAAGCGGTTGGTGACTTTTCATGTAACTAGAGGGTTGGTAAGTTGATTTCAATCCATTGTTAAACATAGGCCTCGTTATAGCCAAGAAAACAATTGCTAAGTATATCAAAACAGTCGATTTTTGATTGCGCGAACAAATCCAGGATCGAAGTTAACCAAGACCCTTCTTACTAATCTGGGAAGAGTGAGGGTGCCGAAAAAGGTACAAGAACCAAATTAGGCCCGAAAACTTTCTTTGTTCACTTTGATGAATAGCTCTCGTCCAATCAACGGAACCTTTTTTCACGTCAGCTTCACTCTCAAACAAGTCCTTCGTTATAAAATATACTTTATTTTACCTTTCCTCGAAAATTATACTGAAACTTTATTATGAAGGCATTAAAGTACTACCAATATAAGGTCTTTCTATTCATACACGAAATATTTGAAGGGGTTATTGTACTCGTCATTATGAACGTCTATTTTATTAAAGGACAAAACGTGAACTCGCAATAAACAAAATTTGCTGTTCCATACATTTTGACGAGTTATGCGAACATAAATGTAGGGAACAGCTATGTATTTTATTTTTCGCGACTTCAGGTTTGGTCCCATACTAAAAGTTGTTCGTAATGATGAATACAATGAAATGTTTCTATGCTAGGGGTCTAGAATTATGTGCTCAATTCATGCTTACCTTTTGCGCACTGGTTAAAAATATATCAATTACGAATTTATGCCTAAGATACGATTTGAAAATTTATTGAGGCATTCATGGCGGATGAATGGACACCAAACAAACGCTAATTCATTTTGAAGTTATTACAGCGTGTTGTTTGTTCAATAATAAATTGTGATTCAATAACTTTGTTGCTCATTGAGTAAATTAACGGCGATTGTTTATCTGCTAGTTTCCGGCTCCTACGCATATGCGAGTATGCGGACCTGACCGACCATATCGCTCTATGTCGATTGGACAGAACTATTGTTATGTTATTCTTAGGTATTGTTTTCATACACTATATATATGTATATATATGAAGAGTTAATTTGTTATTACTACTTGCTAAAACATGGAACCGCCCAAAACTTTACCATTATCTTCACCATAATGAAGTGTGGTGCTAATCCATACGTCATGTTCGTGATCGGGCGCCGTCAGTAGGCTAAGAGATGACCAGTCGGTCATCTCTTAGCCACCACGGCTTATTTTAATTTATTTTCATTTCTGAATTGTTTTTATCCTTTTTAGTACGGACGCTTTTAACGTGCACGTCTTTCTACATCGTTCTCACATGTAAAAATTCAACATGAATGATGTAACGAGTATTTTTATTACAAAATACTCCAAGGACACTCTTGTGTCCGTGGAGTTTATTGCCCGTTCTTCTCCATAGGTACCTACTACGCTTTGGAATCGTAACTAGCTTCATTTTTCTGACTGACCGACCCCTTGACAATTCAAAAGTGCCTGATTTGAAATAAATGCTTTGAGTTTGTGCTATGAATACCTTCAGTATTGTCGGCAGGGTCCTAAAGTTGAGATGGTTAGATGGCGTAGACTAAGATTTAAGAACTGTTGTAGTGAGAAATTGGAGAGAAAAAGCCGAAAATAGGTCACGTTGGAGAAATATACTTGACCAGGCTAAAGCCCACCCGTGGCTGTAGAGCCTTAGATCATGATGAGTTAGTGAAAGTATAAAAGCAGTAAGGAATTTGCACGACAAAACTACCTCATTTTTTTACACTAAAGCGATTTTTGCTATTGAATCCAGTTTTATTTACAGATACTTTCGAACACTTGTCCCATTCCTTTCACAAAGCCTTGTGTCGATGCTCAGTACTCTTAATCCCGGATTAACGATCTCGTTCTTAAACGCAGGGACTTTGTAAACAGAGATGTTTACACAGTCGATTGCAAAAAAGCATATGATCAGGTTGTTCGCAAACGTTTATCGATTATCCTGTATGTTTTTGTGGTAAGAATACGTGAGCGTTCTTTGCGATACCAGGCCGAAAATAAATTCATGTTATCTTTATATTATAGTCGGAAATCAGGTTACCTACTTGTGCCAGAAATACCACTATGTAGGGTTGTGCGACAGGGATGCATACTAAGCCCTTTTCTAAATAATATGTAAACAAAGGCGAGTTAACGCTTTTTCATAATTACGGAAGAAAGTTAAGTTTCATTTTTTTAAGAGCATTGTCAATTTACGTAGAGGTACTTAATAACGTTGACAATGGTGTGGTACCAACTGTAAAATCTTTGCTGAGACATTGATTATAAATGGAAAAACTCGTGTTTAAAAACTGATAGTAATCAGAAACTAAGCTCGTTATGGGATAATATTTATTTGTTTTACTCAAAACATAGGAAGCTCTCATTTACTCTCTCCACGCAAATACGCGAAACAAAGTTTCTATTTGATCCGGTTTTCACTTTAATTTTCACGGAAACAGGACCAAGCTTATTATCACGCTAGTACTTTCTGAACAGGACAATAAAGTAAATGGCGACTTTCAGTTCATTTATATTCAAGTTTATGCTGTTTTATTACAGAACAAAATATTCTGTAAAAGCAAATGTGGTTTGAAATGGTTGAGGTGTTTCATGAGCTTACATTTGTTTAGAAGCTTTAACAGCTAAAACTTGATGGTTACCTATCTACAATTTTGTAAGCAGGACGTCATCACACTTACCTTCATAAAATTGAGTCTCAGCAACGTAAACCGAAAATTGACTAACTAAATTAACATTTGCTTAAATTGTTGCAAACAAGTAGTTGCCAAGTGAGTTACCTTCATCGACTGTAGAAGTTAGTTTAATAACTCATTCCAAACTTTGAATTAGGTTACCGCAATTTCTGTCCCTTGCAAACACGGTACTAGTTAATCAGTTCACCTTTACGTAGCCGTATCAATTATGTCATCTCATTTAACCCCTTACATTATAAGGGGTATTCTACTGTGAGTGAGGGAGTCATCTGCCTATCCTTTTCCCAACTATGTTGGGGTCGGTTTCCAGTCTAACCGAATGCAGTTGAATACGAGTATTTTACATGGAGCGAGTGCCTATTTGACATCGATAACCCAGTTACTGGGTGGTAATACGATACTCCTTCATAAAACTGGTAGTTAGACTTTCGGGTTTCTGACGACCCGTAACAACTGTCAAAGATCCACGAATGAGAACCGGGACCAACGGCCATGGCGCGGCGGTTATTTTAAGCAACCGTATAATACTACTAATTATTACTAATAGAATGTCCTACTTTTTCATAACTAGTTTCTGCGCAAAATTATCAAATTGATATCAATAAAAATGTCGATATTAAGAACATAAATCGATATTGAGAAAAAGTCTATAATAAGAACATAATTAATGTTATTTCCGTAATTAAAAACTAGCTTTGATGTTATTCGTGTCTAAAATTGATAGACTTAGGAATTTGCAGGAATAAAAGCCTAGCTTTTTACTATAAATGTAAGTGACGGCTTTCTATGTACAGACACCAGCACATCAAGCTACTACAATCTGTCAGATTTCTTTAATATATTTTCAACTTTATCGCTAAAGCATAAGGTTCAAAGTTGATTGGGAAAATCTGACAGTTTCGGGTAGCTTGATGTGCTGGCGTGTATAGCAACCTATATAGAGACATTTGAGTACTCAAATATTGGTTAAAAGTAGAATAATTATGTAGAAACAATCGTTTATTCGTTTTATTTTCGTTTTTAATAGTTTTATTACAACAGCAGTCTACAAAGAACAGTCCTAGCGAATTACCCCTATCAAAATCATTATGCTTGGCGATTGGTGATCGCAGAATAATGTCGTGAATAAGTTATACAAGGCTTTATGACGTTAAAAGATCGATCATACAATTAAATTATTTGTGGTAAAATTACAAACCCGTGGCAAATCAAAATGCGGCACTGCTCTCACTTCAGGACATTTCCTTTTATCGACATACTTTGCCGATATTACATGCACCAGCACTAAGCACATCACAAAATAGAACACTTTCGCCATGATTTCAAAAACTTATTATGACAGAATTATTTATTTTATTATTTATCAAACTTATTAAAATCCTTCAATAATCTATTTAAGTTTAATAAAAATCACGAAATTTCGTTTAAACGTATTAGTGCAGCGAGTGTTGGTATCGCACTAACAAAAAGGGAATAGTTATCATTTTGTATGGGACACAAGTAAATGGGAATGCTGGCAGCATACCATTATCGCTATGACTCACTGTTTTTGTTATAAATATTTAATGGCGACCATCTTGTTTTTTAAAGTTTTAAGTAGTTTTGTTAATGGTATGTTTGGAATTCCGGTATGTAGTTTAGGAAAGGGATGTGTATTAGGAATATCGACATCGGTGATTTTGATGGGTCGTATTTCTTGTTTGTTATTGACCATTATAATTATCACTTTCGAATAAATGTTGTAAGATGATAAGATAAACAGATGACGAGCTTAGAGAGATATATCTACCAAGACTAGATGCTTCAGGTTGTGTGGTTTCTGTGATATTTCAGCAGAATCCTTTCCTTACGTGGCTTAGGTGCGTGCAAGAAGGGTTTTAGGGATGTTCATCCCCGATTGTTTTGTTATACAGGGTGGCAAAAAATTTCGACAGGTTGCGCGTCGATTCGAAATTTTTTGTCAGTTATTAAAAAAAAAAAACTGTTTCATACCGATTCATTGACCGTGTAGGTATTGGACTTTTCTATGAAACAGCTGATTTTTTTTTGATAACCGACGAAAAATTTATACACTAGGGGTTTGCCCGTCGATGTACAGACGCCAGCACATCAAGCTACCCGAATCTGTAAAATTTTCTCAATCAACCTTGAACCTTATGCTTTAGTGTTAAAGTTGAAAATCTATTAAAGAAATTTGACAGATTGTAGTAGCTTAATGTGCTGGCGTCTGTATCTGCTACCCTGTTTAACATTTGTTTTATAAGCTTCGAGCAAATACAAATCATAGTCAAGTCAGCATTTCTATTTCATCTTACTGTAACTAAACACTAGAAAATAATCCAGAGCTGTCAAAGAAATGCAAAAGATGTCAACTGTCTAAAAGAAGAATTATAACTGTCATCAATCCAGCTATAGATCACAAGAATGCAGAAAACAAAATATGTTAATTCATAACACGTCGAAAACACATTAATAGAATAGAATAAAAAAAAAAATATTTCAGACCGGAGTCAATATCAACGGGTCTGTTAATTTAATGGAAATTATGTTGCAGACTAGAAAGAAATCCTAGATTTAAATCTAAAACTATGAGTCACCAAATTTTATTAAGATCAAACAGAATGTTTTAAGCGACTGACTTGACTTTTGCCTGACGATGGCTTACATATATGATGATGATGATTTGACAAATGAGATGAAAGTTTTTTTCTACATCAATACCGCAGGGTGTGGATGCCGCTCCAACGAGGTAGCTCCACTTTACGAGGTTTGACTTAAACCATCCCACTTGGGAAGATATTACCAATAAGTTGTGCACCATATTAATTGTATTGGGGTCATCCTGTAAAGATAGTGTGTGTAAATTTAATAATAATAATAATAATAATTCCAGACATAAATATAGAAATTTTACAAATTGTGACACAATGGGCGGTCTTATCGCTAAGAGCGATCTTTTAAAGACAACCTTTGGATGGATCCATTTAAATACATTTGCCCTCTAAGCAAATTGAATCATCCAAAATATGAGGACATTAATCAAGGTGGCAGTTCGCCGTCCGGTAAGGACCAGGCCCTGGTCGACGGCGGGCGCGTTGTGTTCCACGCGCGCCTCAAAGAGATGTCAGCAGTAACTGACGGGGTCCGCAGGGGCCGATGCTTACCAGGGTCGCGAGTTGTTTGAAAGAGTTACCGTGGCCCTTGGCACAAGCAACTGAAGGAACACGGGTGGGTTTTAGTCAGTAAAAGTATGACACGCCCTCCTGCTCCGCCCAGAGCGGGAGAAGTTATTTGATAATATCCCACACAAAAAAAAAAGGATATTAATCAAAGTTAGCTCTGAACATTTAATCTTGATTACAAAAAATAACATTTCACAAAATATGCATAGTATGATAATTAAATAAATAATAAAAATGTTTATTTATATGGTGACACTATGTCTGTATCTTCGAACTCATCACCTAATTACCACATTAACGTTTACATAAATAGTGGTAGGTAGAAATACTACGCCAAGCTAACTACCTCACTGCCATTAAATGGCAAACAGATAAAAAGATATCAATTTAAAAGGAATCTTCATCAAATTTTAAAACGGCATTCTTTAAACTTTAACATTTTATTTTTACTTTCAGAATTTCAATAAATTCAACCGCGTAAAGGGAACTGCAAATTCCTAGTTCACACCCTGCAATATTGAATTTCCTTTGAAACTTTAGATACATTCTGCATCAGGAAAAAAATCCAATACCACATGTCGAAGTGTTTTTAAACGACATCCAAAAAGGAGGAGGTTTATATGTTCGACTTATGTTTGTTTTTTCTTATTTATGTATGTTTACTGATTCCTCCGTCAATTGTAGACCTATTTAAAAAAATATTTTTTTGTTTGAAAAGGTATACTTTCGAGGTGGTCCCATTGTCACCAAGTCGGAGTCTGATGAGGGAATCCCATGGAAATCGAGGGAAACCCTCAAAATTTTATAGGCACGCCTATAGCGATTTGGGTACGTTTTATAGTAACTCGTGCATTTGCTCTCGGAGTACACCATTTAGTGAAGTAAAACTGGTGATGAAGAGCACAGATGAAAACTGAAGCTACTCAATAATAAGTATTTCACGGGTTGCGATTCGATTAGGTACTTTAATGTGGTTGCTAAGCAATTTGTGCTCGTCACAATACGTATGGTGAAGTGGAGCTGATGGTAACTTCTCAATCACCTCCAGTTCTTCTGGTTCTTACTAGGAGAACTCCTCAACAATTAACGTCCCTGCATTGGGAAAAGCAATATTTTGTAAAAGGTGATTAGCAGTTGACATTAGGCTATTTTAACTTAGATAAATTACAAAATGACCCAATAAACAGTAAAAATAAAAAACTTTTTACAAAAATAAAATAACCGACTTATAAAAAGATACTACAAAGTGAAAAATACGGAAAGTCGAAAATCCAGGAGCGCGGTTTTATTGAGATACATTTAGGTGTGTGTGAGATTCAAAACCCTCCTCATCGGTTTACCGTAAAACCTAAACGATTAAATCTTGGTCAAAACCATAAAATTAGTAAGTATCGATTATTAAATTAGCTATTTCCTGTATAACGTTCAAAATCTATTATGTAGGAAGTTGAACGAAACTGTGACAAATTTAGGCCAAACATATTCTAAAAACGGGCCTGTTGGAGAGAGCACTATGTATCGAACATTCCGTAGGTTAGGTAGAAGTATTATCGTTCGTATAATGACCTTTGAAAGTAGAGCTGTACTTATTATTGTCCATGGTAATATCGAATTTAGGTCAAATATGCGTAATATCAGTTTCAGCTCTATTGAGTAAATAAGGCTTTAGGCCGAGAACGGCCCACTTTTAAGTCTGTTAGACACAAGCAATAAAAAAAATAACACATATATAAGTGAAAACAAAAGAATATGTAAAATATTTTACATTAAGAATAATAAAAATGTAATATAAAAAGAGGTTTTATACGTTCTTGTTACCTCTAACAAAGTCCGACAAAAAAAAAATATCTGAAGGAGTGAGAACCTCCTTTTTTCGACCGACCGACCCGTGTGGTAACACGAATCGCAAACAATGTTTTACCTAAATCCACAAAATTTAAATGGGGTTAAGTCTAATAAACGGGGTAAGTGCTCGTACACACGAGCGACACGCGTCGACGACAGCCGATGCGACGATACGTCGACGGAGGGCGTCCACGGGTGTCGACACTTGTCCACAGTTGCAGTTGTCTCTGTCGTTGCTCGTGTATAAGCACGCTAAAAGTTTTTATGTTTGAGTTCAACATAAAGAATAAAGAAATTAAAAAAAAACATTTATTTCGAACAAAAAAGTCCACAGGCATAAGGTATGGTTGTTAGTCACGAAAATTTTGCTTATAACTAATGTTAGTAATTAAAAAGTAAAAAAAAAGAACAAACTAGACAAACCGTCTACACGGAGAGAAAAATCTTAGAAAAATTACTGTGCTGTCTCATAATCTGAGTGCATTTGAGTGGTAATAGAAAAATTACCATGGCATAGCACAGTAAAAATTCTTATGTTGTACAGTAAAATTTATTGGACAAATAGTAAATTTTTCCCAATCTCACTCAGAAAATTTTCTGTAGATGTCACTTGCACTCACTTTACAGTGACGAGCACAGTAATTTTTCTAAGAATTTTCTCTCCGTGTACCTGCACAGTATGCTCATCGGTCTCGCAACACATGGAGTTCAGTGAACCTACTGAGCAGAGCAGTATCGGTTCTCTTGCCAATCATCCCGAGGACACTATTCAGGCCCCCCGTACTCGTGGCACCACCGACGAAACTTTTTTACGCATAATTGTAATTGTAAGTCTTCTACGCTGGCGTCAGTATATGCACTGCAATATCGAGGGAGCCGAAACAGAGCCCTGAACACATTATTATACTGGACGCGCAAGGCATTGTAGGCTTTTTGTGTAATGTTTGCCCATAGGCCGCTCGTGTAGAACGTCTGGCAGAATGTCTTGAACATTGTTATTTTAACAGGAGCAGTGCACGGAGCGAGCCTGAGTCCCAACATATGTCCTCATACCTCAGTGTCTAATTCGTGACTCAAATTCTCAGTTACAATGTGTCCTAGATATTTGAACTGTGCAAAACGATTTCGAGGATTAAGCATAAATTAACGGCTAATGCAGCAGCAGCAGTTAATGCTAGGACGACGAAAATTGGAACTCGAGCAACCTACTACGTACAGACGCCAGCACATCAAGCTACCCGAAACTGCCAAATTTTCCCAATCAACTTTGAACCTTATGCTTTAGCGATAACGTTGAAAATCTATTAAAGAAATCTGACAGATTGTAGTAGCTTGATGTGCTGGCGTCTGTACATACAAGATGACAAGACCACCAAGAGGCGTTCCTAGTCGACATGGAAATTATTTATCAAGCCGCTAAACACAATTTTCCATCATATATGATTGATGGGCAAAATTAACAGCCAATGAGAAAAGTGTTCCATTTTTAAACCGTGCCAGGCCAACATGCCAACCGCCGTGATTGAAACAATTTTGTATCGTTTCAATAATGATAACATATGGGACCCAAAAACATGTTTTAATTATTAATTTGAGCCACATAGTACACGTGTGATTTAAGACAGGTTATTTATAGGTATTAGCGAAATTCGAACCGTTATAACAACTTATAACTTGTTTCTGTAACCGAGATTCGATTCATCGTTGTAGACTTTGCAGTGTGTTTAAAATGTGATGTTGCTAGAAATTGCAATTTTGTGGCAAAACAGGAGATGCAATTTTGCGATACCTACGTGCTTCGATCGAATTTTTGCGGAAACATGCGATCATACAATACGTGTAGTATAGCGTATAGATTATTTATCCCACAGTGCAGGGTTGGGTCATTTTATTGGTTTGCCGTTGGTTGTGTACTTATATTTAAGATCTTGAAAAAAAATCTTGTTCTATATCTCATCCTTAGGATTTTTAAAGTAACTTTTTACTAACAATGGGACCCATATCTAACACAGATACTGTCTACCTAGTTTTTTGGGATCCTTCTTACCTGTACAATAAAGATATTTGAACTTTGCAGCCAGATTATAATGCTGGCCTCCATAAAATGCGTAGTAACTAAGTATGTACATGAAATTGTAAGTACTTAATACGTTAATTTTGGTTGGTTGAGCGACCGGCGACTGGTTCCGGACTCGGGTTGGGTTTCCGCAACAACACCGGAAAATTTTGTACGACCCTTATAATATATTCTGAATCTGAATACATAAATTAAATGCCAATTGTATTATGCTGTGGCACGCGAGAACAAAGCGTAGATATTGAAATAAAGTGATGAAAGATATGTCGCATTGAATAACACTTTATTTCCGGAAAAATCTTTTATTGAATGCTATAAAACATTTTCCAGCTAAGTACGTAAAAACGAGATATATCGAGGGCTTCATAACTACAGTCAGTTTCTTCAAAATACGATACCCCTAGGTAAGACTGGTTGTCAGACTTTTGGGCTTCTGACTATCCGTAACGACTGTCAAAGATCCACGAATGCCAGCCGGGACCAACGGATTAAGGAGTTTTCCGAGGCACGGAGTGGTCTCGGTATGTAAAGATGGTCACCCATCCGCAGAGCAACCGCGGCAAGCGTAGCTTAACTATATAAATATCTAAAACAAAAAGAAAATATAAGACTTTCTATGTTATGAACCTCGTTTTGTACCATTGCAGCAAAAATCGAAAGATGCTATTTTTGCGTACGCCCATTTTTTAGGAAGCCCTCGATATATTTGTCGTAACGATTATATATCTACTATTACAGCTTACAGCCTAGTGGACGCCTAGAAATTGAGGGTCTAGAGTAAGACGCTAAGACGCGTCTTGAGACGCTAAGACGCGTCTTAAGACGCTATTGCCATTTTCCAAGGAGTTCTGCTTTCTCTAACTTTTGATCGAACCGCCTTACAAGAGCTTAGTAGACATTGCCCGGAGCTTTCGGCAATCATTCATTATTATTCCAATATGTTTATTATTAGACAAATATGCGAATATACATGGACTGCGTGTCAAATCTGGATCAATTTCAGAATTACCCTAACGCGATGTACAGACGCCAGCATATCAAGCTGCCCGAAACTGTCAAATTTTCCCAATCAACTTTGAACCATATGCTTTAGCGATGAAGTTGAAAATCTATTAAAGAAATTTGACCGATTGTAGTAGCTTGATATGCTGGCGTCTGTACAAACCAGAGACAATGCAGTATTTCTATTATAGTTTTGTCAAAAACGTTTCCGAAGCAATGAAAAGGTTTTTTAAGCAGATCTTTGACAACTTTGACTATAAGACAAATATTTTGGTTGTGAGTGTGTTGGCCATCATCGTTTTCATATAGAGCAATGGAAAATTTAAATACAGCCTTGACTTAAGTCTGCGTATAAGCCAAAGATCGTCTTTCATCGATCGATTAAAATTCATTTATCGTGGTTAGTGACACTGAGAAGTGATTTATGTATTTTTCTAATGTTAATGACCGAGTACATGTAGGTCGTATGCAAATCTCGCCAAAATGTGTGTCAGTGAGTAAATAATTTTAGTATATAATTAAGATTATACACCTTCAAATAGCCTTATGGAAAGGTAAGAGTTTGATGATAAGATTATAATATATGTGTAGTTATGGTAAATAAGTACGATACGTTTAGTAGGTACCCCGTCTAGCGGGATCGTGAGACAGCTAAACCCGCTCAGAAGAAGGCGTCGAGGAGGCAACCGCCTCGACGCCTAACACGCCGAAACCCCACCTGCATCAATTAATGCAGGCGGGACTTTGGACTCTGATTGCCCACCGAGTGATTTCGGGGAATACGGTGGCACTGTGATCACGTGCTGCCGTGCAAAGCGAGGCTCCTGGAGACCTTTATAGTCTCTCCAGGGACGTGCCCTAACAGGCGTTGCACTGAGGTGGTTCCGGATTCGTCTATGAAGAGGTACCGGGACCCCCTCCATGTGCTGATGGTGATCAACCGGGGTGGTTTTAGTGAGGTAAGAGTCCCACACTATCTGGTCTTTTTGCCCAAAGTTCAGGTGCCTTTTGAAGGTTTCCCCCCCTAACCAAAAAAAAAGAGGTACCCCGTCTAGGTTCACCTAACCGCACACGCAAACTGGACCCGCGTGGCGAATTATAATCCACTCTCTCTTACAGAGAAGAGGCCTGTATCCCAGAAGTGGGAACTGTATAGGCTGATTATGCTATGCGATGGCGTATAAGTATATTGTAAAACATGTTAGGAATAAAATATGTACAGACGCCAGCACATCAAGCTACTACAATCTGTCAGATTTCTTTAATAGATTTTCAACGTTATCGCTAAAGCATAAGGTTCAAAGTTGATTGGGAAAATCTGACAGTTTCAGGTAGCTTGATGTGCTGGCGTCTGTACAAACAGAAAAAATGTATTTAGTTAATAGTCTGAACGCAATGCAGTACTTCGTAGAAGTACTAAAGCATGTGACGTGCCTTTTGATTCACATAAAGGTGAATTCAATTCCTTCAAGAAAAAGAAAATGTTGGTTTATTATTTATTATACCTATTTGGGAGACCTTTGCCCAGTAGTGGGACGAACAGGTTAAATAAAACAAGCGCGAGTTGGATTTGCGCACACAGAGTTAATAATAAATAAATAAATCCCTGGACATTTCACACAGCACCATTTGTCCAAAGCTAAGCAACCTAATGCTTGTGTTATGGTAACAAGATGGCTGATAAACTACTTATATACAATTTTTTTTTTTTTTTTGTAAATACATACATATTATAGATAGAAAAACACCCAGACTCGGAACAAATACATGTAGGTCATACAAATATTTGTTCCGTGCGGGAATCGAACCCGCGACACGCAGCGCAGCAGTCAATCGCTTAACCACTGCGCCAACCGTGCCGTCGTGCATCTATAAAAACGGCAAAAAAATCATGTGGAGCCCCCTTAAATATTTATTTTATTCTGTTTTTTAGTAATTTGTTGTTATAGCGGCAACAGAAATACATCATCTGTGAAAATTTCAACTGTCTAACTATCATGGTTCATGAGATACAGTCTGGTCAGACCGACCGACGGATAACGGAGCGGGAGTAATAGAGTTCCGTTTGTCCCTTTAGGTACGGAACCCTAAAAATATGTTAATCTTTGCATGATCTGCATGGCAGAAGGACAGGTCCTTAATAGATGTGACCTACGAGCCCTAGCCCGACGAGGTACGCATTTAAATTAGGCAGAGGTTCTATCAATGGCCTGTCTGCCTCGTTACCTAGATAGACTAAACACTTGAAACTGGCTGGAATGCATTCGAAATGCCAATCACCATATATTATTTATGACACAATTTGGGATAGATTTATGAAAGTTAAAATTGGAACGTGAAATCTGTAACCGTTAATTCAGCACATGATTCATCATCATCTGCCTAGCCTTTTCCCAACTATGTTGGGGTCGTCTTCCAGTCTAACCGGATGCAGCTGAATTCTGGTATTTTACATGGAGCGACGGCTTATCTGACCTCCACAACCCAGTTACTGGGTAATACGATACCCCTAGGTAAGACTGGTTGTCAGACTTACGGGCTTCTGACTACCCGTTACGACTGCCAAAGATCTACGAATGACAGCCGGGACCAACGGCTTAACGTGCTTTCCGAGGCACGGAGGGGTCTCGGTATGTAAAGATATTCACCCATCCACAGACCAACCGTGGCAAGCGTAACTTATACTGATCGATCGACCTGTGCAGCTGTTATTATTTAGCCACGGGCCTCTCCGCCCATGATTCTAGATGGTTATAAAAATAAAATTACCTGTGCCGTATATTTAGACCGCGCAAAAAAGTGAAAAGTGCAATTCCTACGATTGCACTTTTCTATGACACAGCCGATTTTTTTTTGTATAATCTTCGTAAAATATCAACGGTTCAGAATCCTGTAGTGAATCCATAGAACATGGCATGGCATGGTGGCGCGTCGAGGCCCCTGTCACCCCGTGTGTATGGCAATAGGTTTCCTGTAACTTACATGGGACTTTGACGTAAATAGCGAAATGTGGGTCTCTGCTTACCTTATCAGAGACTACAATCGTGATGTTATGTTGAATTAGAAACTTTAAGCAGATGTGTCATGTTAACGGCTTACTGTCACAGGCCTTTACCAATAAAATATAATATGATAATTTGTTTTAGAACCCAATGGCTTGGCGCGCGACGATGGGAAGAGGCCAGATGGAATGACTATAATGCCTTGGAAGTTGGGTAGGCCTTTGGTGTGGGATGCAACCCGTGTCGACACCCTTGCGCCATCCCATCTTCCAAGCACGGTGGGCTATGCTGGAGCGGCTGCTGCAGGTGCGGAAAACCTCAAACGGCACAAATACTCCAATCTACTTGGAACATATATGTTTGAGCCGTTTGGGGTTGAAACACTAGGGTCTTGGGGTCCGAGTACTCATCAAATATTTCGGGACATCGCCAAGCGGTTGGTTGATTCTTCACGTGACCAGAGGGCTGGCCTATTTTTTGGCCAAAGAATCAGCATTGGCATCCAACGTGGTAATGCTGCCAGCCTTTTGGGCACTTACCCCATTGACAGCGATGCGGACGAATTTTTTGATGCCCAATGAGCTCCTGCCTTTTTCTTTATATTTTTTTTTGTTTTTTTTATATACTTGTATATAATATTTGTGTATTTTTTATTATTCATTAGGTATTAGTTGTTATTTGCTTAGTTATTATTTTAATTTACAGAAATAAAATATGATAATTAGTACACTTATATCAATATGTGTGTGTGTGTGTGTGTGTGTTTGTGTATGCGTGTGTGTGTTAGTGTGATAATAGTCCCAAGTTGACGAATCACTGGCACGTCACCACACCCCTCCCGCACCGCGCTGCTACCTCAGGCAACGTCTCAGTTAAGCGGTCGGCCTATATCGGTGTCGGAACTGTGACTCACATCGTCCTCGACCGGATCTATCGCTTCTCTGCATAACACATACTGCCGGTCGATTCTCTAAAAATCTCACCGTGAAAACTTGCGTGGAAACCCCACAAAATAATTATGTTTTGACAGTTAAAATATGTACTACGAGTAGTATTGAAATTATACAAAATTATCAATAGAAATAGCCTAAAAATATTATTAAAATCTCGATTATGCTTGTAAATTTATGCTTGGTCAATCCCTAGTATCAGGTGGGATGACACTGACTGCTCACTCCACGCTCACTTCACCCAAGTTTTCACAGTGAGATGGTTACAGAATCGCACCGCTATACCGTTGTTGCTAAATTCTTTGACTATAACTTGTCTACACTTTATTTACTAATTATATTAACTTGTATGTACTTTCTATTTTTCTATCTTTTTATCGACTTTTTCCTTTTTTATTTCTAACTATATGTGGAGGCTTGTAAGTAGCTATTTGTTTATATTATATTCTTTATATAATTGTCTGTTAGTCTGTAAGCCTTCTGTAAAAATAAATAAATAAATAAATAAATAAAAATAAATAAATTTTAGTGTAGCTGTCGGCTTACAAACAGAGATGTTTTATGCAGTGTTCATTTCTTTTTTATTCTTGAAAAACTTTGAGTATGCAATGATGCAAGTAGGGTCTTCAAAAGCCTGAAGATTTGATAACCAGTCCAGTACCAAGGGGTATCGTGCTACCCAGTAGCTGGGCTGTGGAGCTCAGATAGGCAGTCACTCCATGTAAAATGCTGGTATTTAGCTGCATCCGGAAGCTGACCCTCACTTAGTAAAGAATAGGCTAGGCAGATGATGGTGATGTTTGGAATCGTGGTTTGGATATAAAATGACGATAAACAACCATAAATTGAACATCTAGCTTCTGACAACAATAATTTCTCTCAGATTAACGATAATAGTAAACAAAATGAAACATGTCTCCGGATTTTCATGTTACCTATCAACTTCATACCCGTTTATCTTTCTCAATGGCGTAACATGACTCCGGACGTGTTTCAAGTTCCGCCAGAATCCGGAAAGAAACGGCCTACAAAATAATACGTGTAGGTATATACAGAAAGTGTTTTTACTTTTCTCGGTCATTGTACAAGTTTTCACCGATTTGTCTCCTTATCACAAAGCGGTCAGGGGAGCGTTGATTTTGTTATTCATGATGCTACTTCAACATGCACATTTGTACTTCTGCCTGTGATTGTATGGGAAGGTTTAGAACTGGCAAAGCTCGTAAATTGTTTAGTTTTTGGGTTACAAATGTAATTCTCTGCAGCAAAGTTGACGCGTGAACGATGAATAAACAGTTATGGCTAACAGTTCATTGATTTTTTCCTAGTTTATTATCAAGAACAGATCAGAATTTTACATAGATGTTTAGATTTTCGCTATTTTTATAATGCACAAAATATAAAAAAATACATTCTATTATTTTACTATATCACACTAATATTATAAAGGCGAAAGTTTGTGACTGTGTGTGTTTGTATGTTTGTTACTCCTTCACGCTCAAACGGCTGGACCAATTTTGATGTAATTTGGCACACAGATAGTTTATAACCAGGATTAACACAGAGAAACTTTTTAATTCCATATTCTTACAGGATCGAGACTTATGCAGGTGAAACCGCGGGGCACAGCTAGTTATATTATATTTTCATATTTAGAATGTTCTTTATTTTTGCTATCTCTAAGTTGGTCTCGTAATTTCGTGACACGTTTGATGTTGGTACAAACCTATTTACAGATATCAAAACTCACATCTTATTCTTCTTCATCTCTACTATCAAAACTTTTGTGGTCTGTTGTCTGGATTGGAACTGGCTAATACGTCCTCCGTATAATAAACTAAGAACCAGTAGTGCTATTCTGTAAAAATCTCACCGTGATAACTCGGCTGAAGTGAGCTTAAAGTGAGCAGTCATTGGTGTCAATCTCTAGCATCCGATGGAATAACAGCTCACTTCACCTAACTTCTTACGGTGAGATTCTAACAGAATCGACCGACAGTTTAGCGAATGAAAATTATCTCAAAATGTATGTGCCAAATTATCAAGCGCGCGTAAACAGCTTGGATTGGTTAAATGATTTTTCAACAATCAATTTCTCACATTAATTTATAATAATTTTCGTTTGAAAAACTGACTCTAAAACATGAATAAACTCCATAGTATTATTACCCAACCTGCCACCTCTATACGAACAAAGTCTCGAATCAACACCGCCGCAGAATCTCCGGCGAATCTAAATTAGTTTGCGCGCAAGGAATCACAATCGCAAACTTTTTGTACCTTCTCATAGTAACCAGATCACGTTCCGGGGTTACTTGCACACTTTCCTAGCATTCCTCAGTACGTGAGACTTACCTCTTTAGGTGTTTCCAATAGTAATTGAGATTGGCTTTTGAGTTATTTATTGGGGAAGACATTGATGAAGAGATTCGAGCTTTTTGGTGGAGTGTGTTTGATTTCTTGTGAAGGTTAGTAATATTTTTGATTTTTTTTTATAAGCTGAAGTCACCTTCACCTTATTCTATATGTGTCGAAACGTATGTTTGGAGTAAGTATGTCATTTAAAACATATCAGGGCCACAGATCGGTCTACTAAACGTACTAATCATAGGAGTCTCTTATATTGTTATTCAAAGTAATTATCAACTAATTAGCTATTAACAGTTTCCATGTGGTTATTATGTGTCAAAAACTAGCTACGAAGAAAGGTGTATAAATATGTAAGGTAATGTGTCTAATTGCATCGATGTTAGGGAAATCGTTGGCATCCTAATTTCACACCCCACTTGGTAGAGATTCGATTGGAAAATCGGGGCGTCGCCGACTTTAAGTAAAGGTCAGGGACTCAAAATATTGCCATCGGGAATTTTAATCGAAATATTAGGCTTGCTAGAAAGATGTAGTGACAAAATTGAATGCAGTAAGCTTGGATGGTTTGGTTATGTTGAGAGGGTGAATGAAAGGCGACTAACAAAAGGTATTTACAAGGCACATGTGAGTGGAAACGCCGAGAAGGATGGCCTAGGAGGGTACAGTGGCCTTATTGGTGATGTTTTTCAGAAAGGTCAGATGTGTAGTACTCGCAGCCGGCGTGAGTGTATGACCAGCCTATATATTCTGTAAATGTCACCGTGAAAACAAAGGTGAAGTGAGTCATCAATAGTGTCAACCCCTAGCATCAGTATGACTCACAGCTCACTCTAAGCTCACTTCACCTTAGTTATCACGGTGAGATTTTTCCAGAATCGACCGGCAGATCTACGAGTATGAACGTAAATGAGGCAAAAGGTAAGGTCTTAGGTGGCGTATTGTAATTTCTGCCTACTGCCATGGGAAGAAGGCGTAAGTTCATTTATGTATGTGCCAAATAGACAGCATGCACCTTTGTTGATGTGGTATATACAGGAGATACCCATTTTGACGAGTTTAGAGCATTTTAAGTTAGGGCATTTGTAGTTCAGTTTTCTTTCTTATTTATCAATGCCGTTGTCTGTCTTTAATCCTACTCTTCTGTCGCAGGTCAGCTAGAAGAATTACAAATGAAATAAGCGTTAGGTTTATGTAATTTTAAGTGTTAGTGAGAAGTGTAGTAGGGCACTTAAATAAATGTTTTCTGATTGAACAGTATTATCGTGATTTCAAAATGAAGAGTTTATCAACATTCAATCAACTCAGCCTATCGCAGTCCACTGCTGGTCATAGGCCTCTCCCAGACTGCGCCACAACACAGTGTCCTCCGCCTTCCGCATCCAGTCTGTCCCAGCTACCTTTCTAAGGTCGTTGGTTCGTACGTTCGGATCAACGCTTAAAAAAAAAAATATAGCTGGGAGGCGTCCCATACGCTTGCTTGCTTGTGCTTGCCGATACGCGGTCTGCACTCCAGGACTCGTCTGCACCACCGGCCTTCGGTCCTTCGACAAACATGGCTAGCCCACTGCCACTTCAGCCGGTCGATTCTGGAAAAATCTCACCGTGATAACTAAGGTGAAGTGAGCTTTGAGTGAGCTGTGAGTCATGCTGATGCTAGGGATTGACACTATTGACGAATCACTCCACGCTCTCTTCACCCAAGTTTTCACGGTGAGATTGTCACAGAATCGCAAGGCAGTTTGCTTACTTTGTAAGCTATGTCGGTTACTCCGGTTCAACATTACACAGATGAAATTATCACTAACAAACATAAGACAAATTGACCGATAATAACCTAAGCTTAATCTTGGTCATAAGCGAAAGCCTTTTAAAGCCACATTAACCAGTTCAAATGATTTAATTTCTTCCTCTGTACAAAAAGTAGACTCTAGGCGTATAAACGATTTCATACACCTACATTCAAATGTATAGACTAGTGGGTCAGGCCGAGAGTGAATTAAGAATTTGTAGTACAAGGCCGAATGACACTCTTGGAGAATTTTTTTGAGTGTTTCTTTAACGTTTAAAGTAAAAAGTTTGGCTTAAAAATAATACTATTTCTTCTTAATTTTGCAGATTATAAAGTTAAGACATGGAGACGGATGTAGACAATTATTGATGTAATTAATAAAGATTTTATTATTTATAATTTTTTTATTATTTATTTGACAACTAATGTTATGTAAATCAATGTGTTGGATCTATGATCAGATATGCCTTTATGATAAACTCCATTTATTACAAGCCGTGCGCCCGATGAGATTTCGCATCGGCAAAAATGTCTAGCTTTCATCCCTTATTCAAACCCCTTTAGAGCATGAGTTTTTTTAAATCCTTTCTTAGACTTTGCTCGCTTTGGAGCTTTTGTGCAGAATTCCATCCTTCTAGAACCAGCGTTTTAAGCTTTGCGTTGCCTGACAGTGAATTTACGATGAAATTAAGAAAGAGCAGTGCATTAAAAATGATGATCGCGTTTGTATATGACGTATCTACTGTCTACAATTATTTTAAATATTTTTCCGTGAATATGACAAATTATTCTTTAATTATTTTCACACGCAACTTTTGAATCACCTCATTCGACTCATCCCAATATTAAATACAGAGTATTTTAATAAAAACACAACCGTACCCTACGGCGATAGATGACCGTCATTACCATAAGTAGAAGCATCCGGGCAGCCAGCTACCAAGTTAATTCAGGTTAAGAAAACATGAAGGTTAACTTGATCCCTATTTACAACCAAAGTCCAGTAATACAGGGGTCAGTGTAATCTGGTATATTCATTGATTTTATATGTTAACGATGTTGTCCTGGGCTTAGAAGATATAAAATGCTACTACACCCGCTAAATGTGCTCGAATTAATATTCTATGACAATAATTTTATACATTAACTTCGTACGAGGTTTAAATACTTCATTAGATAGAAATAGAATTTTAAAGATAGTAATAACAACTGATAGAAAGTTCTTTGTTATTGTGTGTTTATTATATTCTAATTAAATATCTACAATAAGTAATTATTATTTATGAATATGCATGAGATGGTTTTGAATAAGCATCAATATTTACTAGTTTATTATCTAAGTTTCTCAAACTGGTAATTCCTGGCTTATCGGTGGGTTCTTAGAATTCTTTATTGGGTGATTAAGTTATCATAATTGAGTCCCTGATGGTAAAGGTTCATAGTCCGCCTATGAAAGTAATTTCGTCTCACACAATAGATGATTAAGAATTCGTTGCCCTTAGTCCTTATAAAAAGGGTGGCAGGGATATGACACGGAACCTGTTACCATGGTTTACATGATTGTGAAACCTGCGCGGTGGTTTGACGGTTACTGGTTGGACCCACCATCAATAAGTCGAAGACAAACGTCATACTCTTCGACAGAACCGGTCAACTCTCCAGGGGGGGAGGGGGGAGAGGGGGGGTCTGGGTCTCCAGAACGGGAGAGCTCGTAGATCTAGAATTTGTCAGCGAGTTTATATACCTCGGATCGCTACTTACTGACCAGGGAGGAAGCAAAAGAGAGATCAAGAGAAGGACTCAAATGGCCAAAGCTGCGATGAGTAAGCTGACACGTATTTGGCAGGACAGAAAAGTCTCCAATGTCACCAAGGTGAGACTAGTCTGGACACTGGTATTCTCGATATTCCTTTACGGATCGGAGTTGTGGACGATTCGGGTAATAGAACGAAAAAGATAGAAGCTTTTGAGATGTGTTGGCGAAGAATGCTCCGCATACCATGGACCGCCATGAGAACGAACATATCTATCCTTGATTAGCTTCGCATAAAAGATAGACTAGCCACGATCTGTTACCAAGTGATTCTCGGTTACTTTGGTTACATTGCCAGTCGGGAACCGGACAATCTAGAAAAGTTGGTGGTGATGGGTAAAATAGATGGGGAAATACCTCGCGGACGGTCACCCAACCGCTGGTCAGACCAAGTAACCGCACTCACTGGACTCTCTGTTACGACCACCCGGAGAGAAGCTGAGAATCGAACGAAGTGGAAGGACATCGTGCATAAAGCCACGAAGGCCTTTCAGAGACACGACCTTCAGTAATGAAGTACGCGACTAAGAAGAAGAAAAAGAGAGAGATGCAGTTTGCGCGTCGAAGTCCCCGTCATCCTGTATTATGCAGAATACATTCTTAAGTTCGATTGAGTAGCGAAACTATGAGGTATAAAGTAAAATAGTCAAAAGAACCAGAAGTGCTCCCCCAAAATTGTTGTTTTTGAGGGTCACCTTTATGCATGACATTTAGTGCAAATATGTAAATGTATTTTCTTTCTAACCAGCATTCGAGGAAAAGAACAGGGCCCCAATTCTGTATGGTAATTATTATTCCCCGCATCATCGTACCACGTACGGTTATCAAGCGTGGTATTTTGACAGTTCAAACCCCGCCAACTTCGCGTTTTTCGCGCGGTTTCCTTCATTTTGTCATAGAGAATACGTTAATAGTAGATGTCGTCATTAGCTAAGGGATTGAAGTGGTCATAGTGAATTAGTTCCCTGCCAGTCGATTCTGTAAAAATCTCACCGTGAAAACTTGCATGGAGTGAGCTGTCAGTGTCATCCCACTGATGCTACGGATTGACTAAAAGCAAACTTTTACAATCAAAATCGAGATTTTAATAATATTTTTTTATGCTAATTATATTGATAATTTTAAATAATTTCAAAGTAGTCTTTTATTTGTCAAAACATTACTGTTTTGTGGGGTTTGAAAATAAAGTAGCAAAACAGAAACTTAGTCAGAATATCAATTTTCTTTTTTTTTTTCCTATGTTATAACCCCACAAAATAGTAATGTTTTAACAAGTAAAATACTAGCTTCGAAATTTTATAAAATAATCAATAGAATTAGCATGAAAGTATTATTGAAACCTCGATTATGATTGTAAATGTTTGTTTAATTAATCCCTAGTATCAGGTGGGATGACACTGACAGCTCACTCCACGCTCACTTCACATAAGTTTTCACGGTGAGATGGTTACAGAATCGCACCGCTGAATAACCAATCTGTTGTAAGTATAACACGCCGATGTCATTAAAGAAATTCATTAAGCATTTTTTCGATTTTGCAGCCGTCAAAACACTATGATCATTTTAAGGCGATATCAAAATAAATTGGGTGTTTTTTCGAATCCATTTATTTCACTATTACAGCATGTTTGGATTTGATTTTTAGTTATATGTTTATTGACTATTTGATTAAGGCTCTGACTGAAGGAAAACGCAATTGCTTCAAATTTCCTCGATAGAATTTAATTCCGAAAAGACGTCTACTTTTTTATATTTTCTCCTGTAATTCTAAAATCCTAATTAATTTCATTGCAAAATTGCATTAAAAATATGCGTAATAGGTAATTGAAAACTCTGACTGAACACATTTTTGATATATAGCTTAATTTATTTTTAAACAATTTTTATTTGGTTTGGCGCTTACGTTGTTTTATTTTGGTTCCAGCGCATTGTTGCGATCTCTTTTTTCGCATGTGGAAGTAATTGACTCTGTCACTTTCTTATGCCCATGGCCCGCCCAGATCGCCTGCGGGCTTTGTCAGTAACGGACCTGTGTCGTTCCTCCCGCAATCGTGATTATATTTATTATCTCGAATATGTAATTAATAAAAATAGGGGCAAGGATACAAACAAAGAAAATATCGGGTTGGTGCAAAAGTTATGACAAAAAAAATTCAACATCTTTTATTTCATAATGTTTTTCCATAAAGTTCTAAATTACGCAATAGTATTGTACTCGTAGAATGTTATGTTAAGCCGGATCCACACGCTTGCCAAACCTCAACAAGCCGTCACAAATATAAGGTTGATAAAAAAGTTTTGTCGCAATAATTTCAGTAGAATTAATTTATTCATATATCTTATACACAAAATTTCTAATCAACAATATATTCGCCATCTAATTCTATGACACTGGACCATCTAGCCGGCAAGTCGTTTATTCCTTTTGCCCAAAACTACGGCGGCTGTGACGCGAAGAATATGAACACATCCTTCTTGAGACCGTCGACGTTTTTGAAAGTTTTGTTTCTCAAATATGCCTTTAAATGTTTTAACAAATGGTAGTCAGATGGCGCCATGTCGGGAGAGTATGGTGGATGAGAAACGGTATTCCAGTGAAGTTCGGTGATTGTTTTGTGGGTTGCCTTTGCGACATGGGGTCTCGCGTTGTCGTGGAGAAGGTGGACAGTTGCGCGTCTTGGCAGTTTTTCTCTTATAGCTTTTGCTAATTCCTGGAGATTCTCAATGTATTGTGTAGAGGAGATCGTGTGCCTGCAGGGAGAAAATTGTGAAACAGCATTCCCTTTGCGTCCCAGAAACAGCACAACAAAATGTTTTGTGGGTGAGGATCAATCGGATGATGTGGCGGTTTTTCTCCGACTGGAAGCCAATAGCCTAGACGCTTTCTGTTATCATACAAGATCCAGCTTTCATCCCTCGTCACAAGATCCTCTAAAAACTCCTTGCGATGATGACGAAGTAGCAGAGACTGACAGATGGTCACGCGGCAGTTCTTATTATCGTCGGTGAGACGGTGTGGTATCCATTGAGCTAGAACTGTCCTGTATCCCAAGTTGAGTAAGTGATTTACTATTGATGCTTGGGTGCAGCCAAGTTCTCTGGCTAGCTCGTGCGTACTTGCTTCCGGATTTGCTTTGATGCAGCAGAGTAATGCGTCGTCGTCGATGCTCAAGGGTCGTCCGGAACGCTCCTTATCTTCAAAACTTGTGTCTCCAGTTTTAAAACGATTGAACCAACGCTGGACTGTTCGATGAGAAACTACGTCCTCCCCGAATGCATCCTGTATATTTTTAGCAGTTGTGCTTGCGTTCGTGACGCGCCACCACACATAAAACATGATCGCCCGAAGTTGCACCTGCGAGATCGAAGCCAATTCTGTCCATTAGAACGCAAGCTCTTTTATACCCTGTCACGCGGAAGAGTAGAAAACATTCTAGAATATCCTTTACATAGCTCGATGTCACATTGTGTCAATACTTAAAAAAAACATCGTTGAAATTTTTGCAACAAAACTTTTTTATCAACCTTTTACAAACGTGTGGATAGGTGTGGATCCGGCTTCAATGTATTCAATGTATTCAAGCGGGGGCGCTCCCCGCGTCTTCGGTTAAGCCACACCCCTCGAGCGATGATTTATTTTTTACATATCACCTTAATTTGCTGCGCTGACGACAGCACTCCCGAATCGGGCAGCTTGTTTCACGTAATAAAATAATATAAATATTACAGGCGTGCCTAAAATGCTAATTACAGCTATCGACCCTTTCGACCTAAGTACATTAGTAGGGCAATTACGACGGCTGATCGATGTTGTTGTTCTACTAATATTAGCTCGCTAATCGATTAACATGGACAGAAACGTTTCTTGCAAAATTATATTATACAACGTGTAACGATAAATGCGCAAGACCTCAGACACCCCAACTGATTTTTAATTCAATTGACCTATTTCAGAGAGAAAATAAGTCATTAAAAAATCGTAAAGTTTTTATGTGCTGTTTTAGTTTTACTGGCCTTTCTGATCGTTTCTTGCGTCCGCGACGACGCTTTATCGAGGGAGGAGTCGTCACCGGGCCGCTGCGCCGCGCTGACATTGATTTGCTTGACCTATTAATAAATAGACAAGGCAACGTTTTTAATGAAGATTTTTTGAAAAATTTGACCAATATTAAAAAGTGGTTCAATTAATTCTGCTCGTTATTCTGATCAAACTATTTTCAGGTTTTGCGCATATAACGTTACACGTTGTACTCGTATACGTTTAGCAAAATTATATTTTTAAGTGGTCTATCATCGACAATTTGTGAATGTGTCATCAGTCCAGCATCGGCAAACGTAAGGTAGGACGCCCTCAGACCTTCGCAGGGTGGCTAGTAGCAGCTGGATGAGAGTTGCCGAGAACCGAACTGAATGGCGTCCAATTGGAGAGGCCTATATCCAGCAGTGGACTGCTGTAGGCTGACGATAATGATGAACAGCAAGGCGTATTTAAAATTAATATCAAAAATAGAGTTAAGTATTGTAACTTATAACTAACTAACTTTCCTTAGCCGATGTTCGCACGGAAGTAAAAATATCGCGGCAGCATTTTTTCGTGCACTGTTTAGCGCCGAGAGTTGAAAATCGAACAGTGTTTTTTGATGCGCTGGGATGCGCTCTGTTGGATTCTCAATGCTTAACTCAACACCGAGAGTTGAAAATCCAGAGCGCGATAAACTCCCACCGCGATATTTTACGTCCGTACGAACGTCGGCTTAAGTACGAGTAGGTAGATAAACTTGGTTCTGAACTAATATTTTTTGTGAAGTAAGTTTAACAAAAGGTAGAATCGAAAAACACGTTACAATCACCTGATTTATTGTATAGGCTAGATGGTTTTCAATGAAACCAATGAAGACCTAAGTACCTCTTTCGTTTTCTAAATGTCGTAATTATTTAAATATTGGGCACGAAATAAAAACCTGGTTAACAAAGAAATTCGAGAAATTACGACAGTGTGAAATGTAATAACACCTTTCTTCAATTAATTGTTTTATGAAGTCTGGTGAAGAGAGTGATTCTTTCTTTTAATTTAATTAACCATGTTAATGGGATGCCGCAAACGAACTTGACCAACTGTCCACACAAAGTATTTTTGTACACAGCCGGCCAGAATAAGGGAACAGGTTAAGAATAATTTTATTTGAATGCTTCATTTTTTGTCAGTATTGTATGGTACACTTTATTTTGTTTGGAATGTAAACACTGATCGTTCTTATAATAATATATAAACAAACGTAGTACTTTTAAAATAATGTAGATATACGCCTACATTCTCATTGAGAAGAACTTCGTGATAATTCAACAGCAAAAACTGCAAATAAAAGAAACACATCCCACAATTCAAAGGCTTAACATCGATCAAGCCAATTGTATAGTTCACCACATTATAATCGTAACAAGATAATTCCGTCATTGTATTACACAAAAGATTCCAAAGAGATTGCCCATTTTCGTGTCAAACTTTGCAAACGATCTCACTGTGGTTTTATTTGATTGATGATAACGTCAAATTTGACAGAACAAAGACGGCAAGATATTACAAAGTTTATAGGCGACAATTATTAAAGCAGTGTAATTTTATACGTAATTATAACCGTGGTTTCCCATCAAATCAAACACGGCCCTTATTTATAACGCGAATTTGATGCTAGACAATATTACGCCATACCAGTAACTATTAACCAAAATATAATGAACGCAATTTATCACTTGGCATTGAAAAAAGGTTCCTTAATAATTTACCGTGTTTAATGGCCCGGAAAAGATGATAATCCGACAGGTTTATTATCCTCGTAGGATAGATAATAATATACAGAGTGGCATATAAGGATATTTTAAATTAAGTATTTACAAGAAAGCACTAAAATTAAAATACAACTTAAAGGGTTTTATTTATAAACGTAGCTTAAAGTTAAGAGACGTTTAAACGTCAAACACGTATGGTTAAACAGTAGCTAATCAGTACTTAACTTTAAGCAAGGTTTATAAATAATGTGGAAGATGATTCTGGTAAACCTGGTTATGAAAACAACTCTTGGGGTGGGTCAATTATCTCGGCCGCCACAGTATAAAAATGAAAAACACGTTTGACACTAGGGCGATGTTGGCATGCGTGCAAGAGCTTTTAATTAGCATTTTTCTCCAGTGGGTTAGTAATTATGTTTTGAACAAGCGTGGGCGTCCTACGACCTCTTGCCGCTTTCCTATCTCATGTTTTATACCAAAATCTTGGCTTATGATAAGGCTTTTGTCCGCAATTTTACTGTCAGAGATAATTGGACGATGCTTCTGTTTTTTTCAAGACTTGTCTTCTTAAGTGAGTTGTATTTATCCAAGGAATATAAATTGTTCGTTTTTGGACCAATATTTAAACACAGATTCCAAAAAAAAAAATCTATAAGAATATTTTATTCTGAAACACATACTTAGCTTACTCCAATCATGTTCAAGTCATGTCAAGTTTTATCTTGAATACCTACTAAGTAAACGAAGGGCCCGTGGCTAAATAATAACAGCCACACAGGTCGATCGATCAGGTTAAGCAACGCTTGCCGCGGTTGGTCTGTGTATGGGTGACCATCTTTACATACCGAGGCCGCTCCGTGCCTCGGAAAGCACGTTAAGCCGTTGGTCCCGGCTGTCATTCATGGGTCTTTGACAGTCGTTACGGGTCGTCAGAAGCCCGAAAGTCTGACAACCAGTCTTACCAAGGGTTATCGTATTACCCAGTAACTGGGTTGTGGAGGTCAGATAGGCAGTCGCTCCATGTAAAAAAATACTGGTATTCAGCTGCATCCGGTTAGACTGGAAGCCGGCCCCAAAATAGTTGAGAAAAGGCTAGGCAGATGATGATGACCTACTAAGTAAACGTTATAAAACCGAACCTTAGTAAACGTTGAAATGAAAACTATACTATAAAAACTGAGATAATTAGCAAACATAAATTCTCTCGCAAGCTCCCAGCTATGTTATGAGCGTCAATATTGTTTCTGGAGAGTTCCGACCTACTTGATAACCATTTATTTGTAGTTAGAAATTAAAACAAACTAGAAAACTGCCGGTTAAACATACCGCCAGTAGAAAGTATTAGTGAAGACCATTTTTAATTGGTATGTACTGCAGGTTTTGGTTTTGACTTAGTACTATCTACTGGAGGTTCATTTGCATGAACTTAATGTTCAGAGTGGGCGTCGTCTATCTCATTGAGTATGACAGAAGTTGGTTTCCCTCATTTTACTCTGAACTTACTTAGCATGTCAAGTGATTTCGACTTTTACTAGGAAAAACTCAATCACGTAAACCTAATCAGAAAAGTAACCTATATAAAATGAGTTTTCATTTTTCCGAAGTCTTAAACGGTAGGTAATTGGATTGCTAAAAGATTAATTAGCCTTTGGAACGTTCAGACAAGTTCATTTGCATTCTAGCAAGCAGTTCTCAGCTAACTTTATGAGAGAAATAAACTTTATTACTTTACTTTATTATTATAATGTTGCTACAAAAAAAAAAAAAAAACTTATTGTTAATTAGCTATAGTATTTTAATTGTGCGTTGTTATGTAGCATAGGGGCCGCGAGAGAATCGCGACGATTCCGCGCTTCTATCGTCGGGTAATCTCCACGAACGAGCGATTATTCCGTCAGCGTATCGTCGCGACTCGTAACGAAATCACCGCGTGGCCGCGACGACTCGTAACGGAATCGCCGCGTTTCCGCGACGAGCATGGCAACTGCAAATCGTAAAGTGTAGGTCTCTTCCTCACTTCAAGTATACATTTTTCAATTTCAAACCTTGTTTATTATTTAAAAAAACTTGTCAAAACCTAACGTCCTTTCTTGGCAGACAGGCAACGCAGAAATGACGCGGGCGGGACGCCTGCGATTGACAGCGCGGTCGCCGCGCTCTCGCTGCGAGAGCGCCACGTTCCGTGGCGAGCGCGCGGCGGGTGCGGCGCTAATAGCAACAGGCGCGCGGCGATACGATAACGTTTTGCTCGCACTCAGCCACTCGTCGCATCGCCGCGATAACATCATCATGTGATGACACGTTCTAAGAGAGTGTATAGAAATACGTGGCACGACGATAATATCGCCGCGATTCTCTCGCTCGTGGAGGCGGCCCCTTACAGTTGGTAAACCAAAAACAACGGAAAGTAATCATTCACCTAAAGCAACATTAGCTGCTTATTCTGTCCCATATTTGCTTACTAGGCTTTAATAGATCATGTGAATACAGGCTTTAAGATTACGTGTTTACGACCTAATCGATGTCTTTTACGGTTGCTATTAGGTGAATCAAATATAAACAGGACTTCTTTTATTACTGGTAGCTGAGTGAAGTGACGCGCTTGGTGCTGTTGTATGTGTTAGGGGGGATCATCTAGGGGAGGGGGGTATACTGCTCCGGCTCACTATAGTTTATTGCGCGCCAGTAGCATCATGTATGAGCAGGAGGTATATAAGTCTGTTGAGCAACGACTTATGATATTTTTTTTAACACGGGAGGGCATAAAACGTTCCGAAATTTTGTATCCATTGACTCTACAGTTCGATAAGAATACGCTTTCAAGAACTCAAGTGTAAGAATGACACAAAAAAAAATTCAAGTGGAGGACGCCGTTTTCACACTGACCAGATAGTGGAATCATTTGTGTGCAATTGGCTAAAGGCACGACCGACTACATTCTTCGATACTGGCATCAAGAAACATCCCCTGCGCTGGGAAAAATGTGTTAATAGAAGGGGAGATTATGTACAAAAATAAAATATATTCCTTTTTTTTACGAGTATAATAATACGTGCGTATTTCTTTTTTTACTTAAGTCCGATTTATATTTGATACACCCACGTATAATAACCAGCCTATAATATTCCCACTGCTGGGACACAGGCCTCCTCTTGGTGAGAGCGAGTGGGCCGTAATGGATTACGGCATTAAAGCATGTATTCACATGATCCATTAAAGCCTAGTAAGCAAACATGGGACAGAATAAACTGCTAATTTTACTTTAGGTGAATGATTACTTTGACCGTACTGGGCATGCGCTGTCCACCACGCGCCGCCGCCGCCGCCGCCCCGCGCCCGCTGACTTCGCTTCCGTAGCCTTAAGGTTACGGTTGCTATAACTACGGAAAAAAAAATATAGCAGAAATCCAGATGTGACTATCTAAACGATATTTTAACCAGCTGTTGCCCACAAATTCATCTGCAATCCAGGATGAAAATTCCTGCCGATGTCCTTACCCAGGTCATGGTCTATCTGTGTGCCGAATTTCATCCAAATCCGTTTAGCCGTTTTAGCGTGGAAGCGTAACAAGCAAACATACAAAAAATCAAATCTTTTCTCTTTATCATATTAGTTTATTTAATAAAGAACCAAATAAGGTGATGCAAAGTTAAAGTAACAAAAAGTTGTTAGTTTTGAAGATGCTATAAATGTGTCTAATGAAGTAACGAGTTCACTTTCTTCTGTTGGTTTCTAAACAAATAGAGGTGCAAACCACGCTGATATTCGTATCGAAAACTACCGAGTGCCAAAAAAAAAACTGTTTCACTATTTCTTCTCATAATTCAGAAACAAGATTAACTAACTCCATTGCTCTAAAAATGGTCCGCGTTCAAAACGTTACGCTATCGATAAATCAAAATAATGATTACCACCCAATTTTAAAACACGATAGGTACAACTATAGAGAGATTTCCTAAGAGAAAGTGAATGATTTTGTTGTGAATACCTTCAAACTGGTTATGTGTAATGGGATCGCAATTTTTACTGGCGGATACATTTAATCGAACTATTGATTACGTTGGGGCACGTTTATAATGATTAGTAGTTATGAACTAATATAGCCTGTAAATACTCGGAATAGGCTTTAATCGAAAGTTTAATTTATGTAATGTTATGGCTCAGGTGGTGCTAATTTTCGATCAATAATTTGTACAATTTTCACAATTTTATTTATAGCTTTAGAGACATTTCGAAGACCTTTGCAGAGTACTTATTTTATAACGTATAGGTCTGCAAACCCAAATTTCTAATATTGTAATATTCATGTCAAGATTTTAAGTTAAAAATACTAATACTCGGAAACACCTGTGAACTTAATAAATTGTTAAAAGATATTAGGAAACATTCGAGCTAAGATGGAGTGAAAGGACTTAATATGGGCTATTTGCAAATGACCTAACTTAATTTAAAAAAAGTATTTGTGTAAGTATATATCTGAGGTTTCACTTAGGATGTTTATTGTTCGACCAACTAGATCTCAAGAAGGTTTATGACACATGTTTGTAACATCAATTTATTAAAATTAAAAACATTTTAGCAAAAACGAAATACTGTTAGCCTATAACTCTTACTTAGGCAGCCGAACGAGGTGAGTCAAACCACGCCCAGAGGGCATTGAGCAGCATATATACACCACAAATTCGACGACCACACAGCTTTAAAACTAGAATCAATATTAATATCAATAAATCTTTGGAAAGAGATACCCAATATATAAATATTGGGTATCTTTTTCCAAAGCTTTCGGCATCAGCCGTATCCTAAAAACAAGCCGAGAGATATCTAATACATCACGGAACGCCGAACGTGAGAAATACATAGGTATGGCTCGAATATTCCGTGCGATATTCCCAAAAATATCCAATATTGTGCGCGGCGAACATGATGCTACCCTCGTAAACTGATCATGTAGCCATCATAATATCGGTCCTACCGATATTACGCAGGCCCATTTGGCTAGTGGTTTTGTGATATCGACGTAGTAGTTCACACGTTCACGCACTCATTTTATTGGACTTGGGTGGATCACACGGCAAACTGAATACTAGGAGCACAGGAAATAAGGGAGACTGATTAGGATGTGTAAACAAATGATAATGAATAAGGAAAGTGAAATCGAAAATTATTTTGAGCCTGGCGAAGATCGAAAAGATTAGGAACAAGAGCTAGAATTTAAAGATTTTACCAGTGCCACAAAATTCGAATAAAATAGATAATCTTAAACGAATTCAACTCCTTGAGTAAACCGCTTCCTAAACAACAGGTTCAGTGATTCCTAATTCATCACATAAAACTAATCGACGGGGACGAGAGTCGAATGCTTAAATACGTGTAAATAAATAAAATTGCGCGCGACTACAAAAATGTGTGTCAGTGTGTTGAGTGCAAGCGTCGTCCGGCTTCGAAGGTACTATAGGGTTGCTTGGACGTCATATTTTTTACCAAAGTCAGATTATCTTTCTTACACTACATAATTGGAATCGTTAGCTATTTTTTTGTGATGTCTATCATTCGTTACAATGATTATTTGGTTCTAAGACAAATGTTTTTTTTAGAGATGTAGGGCCAGCGGATTCATTAGATATGTCTTATTTTTTCGAAAACTACTCCAGAGGAAATTTTGTCATTTTCACTCCTTTAATCCTCAAAGACTATGGATTCAATAAACTTTATTGATTGGCAACTCACGTGCTACGCAAAATTAGCAGTCGTAGGGATAGAAAAGGAAAATATTGAACCATAACTAGTTAGTGAAGAAAATAACAAATTGATTACTGATTTATTGCTGATTACTGAAGCAGATAATGCGATGGCAGATCATTTATTACATGATGCTGCACGCAATTTGTTTTTAGATATAACGTCTGTGGTAGCCCTGCTACCAGCCCTACTAAACGAACAGATGTTTAGGAGTCTTTTGATTCTCACCTGTCGTGTTATTCGAACTTTTACAAAATTATCTGTAAACATTACAAGCGGCACGAAAAGAGCGTACGAAATTTTTACGCTCTTTTACAAGTAAAAGGTATTCTTTGCGTTGCGAAGTCGGGGATTAAAACTGTAATGGCGGTAATCCGTACCCGTTTTGTTCGCACATTACTGTCATTTAAATTTAATAATTATGACATATACTGTGGGAGTAAGCTTAGGATAACAAGTTGCCATCATTAAAAAAATGTTAGGTTTAGAATGTCTTTCCTGTATGCTATTATTTTATTACCACACATCTTTGGGGTTCTAATTTAGTGACCATGGGGTTTAATGAATTAGGAAATAATATTGTTGAAGATATTTGCTGTTAAGACTGAACAGAGGCAATCTAATTAGATCTTCTAACTGTGCATCGATACAAAACTTAAGTGCTTAATTTGTACACTTCTTAGTGTAAAAATATTATAGACTGTCTCTCCGTGAAGTGTGATAAGTTATAGGATGCGGAAGGCGGAGTACAGGGTGTTGTGGAGGAGTCTGGGAGAGGCCTATATCCAGTAGTCGACTGCGATAAGCTGATTTTATTGATGGATTTATATTCTACATCTTCTTTGGTATTATATAAAACGTCAACAACGTTACCTGACAAATGTGCGATCATCAAAGGATTCAGAGCGCAGTACCTTCATGAGTTATGCGGCAACCACCATTATTAGTTGTCACAACATAAGTTATCCCTTCGGTCCCATTCTCCGAACGCATACATCTCGAATATCATGACCGGCTCTCAATTTTTGAAATGTCAATTAACGTCGTAAATTTTTATCTTTCGTTTTATGGATGCTGATTCAATTTCAGATAGCCATACATCTTTATTTTTTTTTAATACGTATATTGACGCTTGCTGAATGAGAAAATTGTTTTTAATTATAGCTATTGGCTTTACGAACTGTGAAACGAAAGTGTAGTGTTTTTGTTGTAAAACATTTCTTGTTTTCGCAACGGTTGTCGTTGGGTGGTCACTGTAGGGAGCATGATTAAAGGTTGACCTTACAAGTCATTGGGTCCATAATTTGGTTTTGGTTTAAATTGTTGACATCCATACAAATTCATTTGAGTAACTTGTAACTTCCAACTGATTATATTGACATTTTGGGGCAGTGTATACCGATTAATGTGGCGGCGCTTGGAGCTTTCGGCAGAAATGATGATGATGATTCTTGTTTTAGTTTGTGTTAAATGTATGCCTGATTCAAACTTATAATAATTCTTAATAATTTCTTTTATTTCTTAATTAATATAATATATAATGCTTTGATATTAAATAATTATGTAATATTTGCACGCCGACATTAATGGCAGAATAAGAGATTCATATACCTTATCTTTAAGATCTCTCTGTACCTACCTTATTTACGCAAATAAATGATTTTGATTTTGATTTTTATGCAAGTGCAAGTGAAAAGGTATCTCAGATGATATACTTGTGCATGCTTTACACGCCATAAATAAAATGCAATAACAGTGTCACAATATATGTGGAAGGAACAGCCGGTCGATTCTGTAAAAATCTCACCGTGAAATCATAAGTGAAGTGAGCAGTGTCAATAGTGTTAATCCCTAATGACAGCTCACTCCACGCTCATTTCACCCAAGTTTTCACTGTGAGATGGTTACAGAATCGCACGGCTGTTGTCAATTCTTCGTATTGCGTGAGAAAAAGAACGGTTGGAATATATTTGTAGTCATTGATGCTCTAGCTTGCAATTTCGATTATCTACAAATCTATAACTAAGTGCATATAGTGTGCATGGTTATAGAAAGAAGTCTCAATGTAGACTAAGAAATAATGAAGATCTACTAAAATAAAACCCGATTTCGTTTGCGGTCTTGAAATTTATCCTTAATATTGTTCGGAACAAACTTAGGTGTGGTAAGACATGCCCTTGTGAGTAGGTACAAAAAAATTAACACATCTATCGAAAGTACCGCGTCATAAGTTATATCAAAAGAAGCCCAGAAAAAAGAACGTTCAAATAAGCAAAACAAACAAAACATGCGTTTCGGTCACAGATAGCGAAAGCTCTTATTGACACGTTGGAAAGTAGCCGCACTTGGGAGACCTTACATTTTTTAAGTTGCTCTGTCAATCAACTCTCTTCCATATTCTTTTAGTGCTAAAGTCTTCGGGGATGGTAATTATAAGATTGTTGAACAGCATCAGGCTGTAGGCGGACCTTATCGCCTATTGGACATTTAGGTTGAGTGCTCGTCAGTAAAATTCCCCGTACTTCTTCAGGTGCATCAATCTTGTTGTATATCATTGAAGTACCGACTTTTTCGTACTCCGTACCACCATATTAAAGACGTGTTGAATTTTTTATCGATGCAAATCTTGAAACTGTCTTCGTAATTCAATTCGATTGGTTTACTTCGTTCATGACCGACACATCAATCTGTTATTTAAATAAATATCGTTTTAAACGTGTATATTGTTTTGTTTATTGTCACTTATATGATTTCAGAACGCAGCATAATTTTCCATTTCCATAATCTATTCACTCAATTTCTATTTGTCAAAACGACATTTTCATGCAGAATCAATGCGTACATTAACCTCTGTTTGCTCATTCGCAAGTACAATAAGTCTTCTATTTAGTTGTAGTAACATTGTAGCATCTGTTGTAATAGCTTAGTGTACAGAAAAGTCTTCTTTCTTCCCTTTTGTTATGACTTATTCTTGGTTGATGCTTTCGACTGCTTGTGCCTTTGGATCGTCACTTGAAATTTCGACGTGAACATTGTAATATGCATCTTATATTGCTCCATTTTAAGTTGAAAATTCTTTGCCTGTACTTCTATCAGTTAAGGCATCTGATATCCATCTAACACTTTATATCGGCCACGAGGCTTGTACTAAAACAAAAGTTGGTCGCATCAACGTCGCGCGTCGTTAATAAACCGGATCCTAGGTGGAGATTCACTGACGGATCACTTCGGATCAGTTCGTTTTATGGCTGATTTAACATGGCACTTCATGAATTGGTATTGGGAAATGAAATCAAGAACATAGTCGAAAGTTTTATATTAATGAATGTATGGTCAATTGATCTATTTACGTCTTTTTTTTTTCTTTCTTGACCGGTTGAATGCCGTAATTACATAAACAATTCTGAGTTTCTTTCGACCTTTCTTCTTAGAGAAGTCAGATAGGAAACGTCTCAGTCTCTTATCTGTATTCATCATTTTTTTTTTGTTTTTTTATTTAGTAATTCCTCATTTTTTTTTTTGTTTTTTTTTCCTATTTATAGAATAAATAATTTCATTTCATTTCAATTAAAAAGCCGTTGTCTCGCGTGGAGCCACGTTCAGATAAACGAAGGGTAAATTGCTATGATGTATGACTTCTTAAAACCAACCTGTTGACTTACAATTGATGCCATTTGCGGCTAATTTCAAATAATATTGACGGAGAATATTTCATTACTTACATACTAAAATGTTACTGCAATTGCTTATGTATATGTCCTAAACCGGATAGTTATTATTCAAGATCTCGGGCTATAGTGATTGATGTTTATGGTGAGCGAGCGGCTTTGAAAAGACACATTACGAAATTAATGGCTAGCGTGAAATGTTGTACTGTAAAAGTCTTAATTCTATTTTTATCGTAGTTATCTGTAGGTATGTACAAGTAGGCTCATGGTGAGGTGAAACAATTTGTCAATGAGCAATGTTAAAAAGGCTATCACTCACGGTTTATATACTGTATACATCCGTCACTCGAAGAGGTTCTTTGAAAGCATTACATAACATAATCTGCCAACATACTGTTCCCACCGCTGGGACACAGGCCTCCTCTTTGTGAGAGTGAGTAAGTTATTATCCACCACGCGGGACCAGTGCGGCAGGGTGGATGTCACATGTCTTCAAATTTTTGGTTCTAGGACATGCCGGTTTCCTCATGATGTTTTCCTTCACCGTTTTGAGAGCAGTGGTGATTCTAAAGCATGTATGTTTTTTACTACAGCTTTTTATGCATGTAGCATTCGCACAGACACAACGAAACTCACAGAATTAATTTAAGTTTCACAACTTTACCAATTAACGAGTCTTCGGCCAATTTTCAGTGTGCTAACCCATTGGTTGAGAAACTTTCGATATCGGGTTAAAAGTTTACCAATACTCTCAAGTGTTCGACTGTCATGGACAGCAGCACCAGAGAATCTTGGGGTTTTGTGCTGAAATTAACTCCATTTGAGTAGTGATGGCTCTGTGCTATTGGCCGCGACTTACGAGTTGTATATCGTAGGTTCGAACTCAGACAGGTGCTTTATTTTGTGTAAATCATTTCGTCACCACTGCTCTCAAAACGGTGAAGGAAAACATCGTGAGAAAACCGGCATATCCTAGAACCAAAATTTCGAATACATAATACATCTACTAACCCGCACTGGGCCCGCGTGATGGATTACGGCTCACTCCCTCTCACTGAGTGGAGGCCTGTGTGCCAGCAGTGAGAACATTAAGACAGTATAGTCTGATTATGCTTATGTTATGCTGAATCCATTTTGGGAAAGACTAAGGTTGTTTTAGGTTGATCCAGTATCAGTGTTGAGTCAGTATAAATAAATATTGGTGAGATTCCTGGCGGAGGAAGCGGTGTCCCAGGGTGGGGTGTTGTTGGCGGTGTCTTTGGATATTTCCAACGCCTTCAACACCCTGCCCTGGAGTTGTATTCGGGAGACACTGCGGTATCATCGGGTGCCTCCCTACCTCCGCTGCGTCGTTGGGGCTTATCTGTCCGAGAGGTGTGTCACCTACGTGGGACGTGATGGCGGAAACCAGCACCGCATGTCGTGCGGTGTTCCACAGGGCTCGGTCCTAGGACCGCTCCTGTGGAACATCGGGTACGACTGGGTGCTGAGGGGCGAGCTCCAACCGGGCATGGACCTGACGTGTTATGCCGATAACACGCTGGTCACTGCCCGGGGGAGATCGCACAGGGAGGCAGCGTTGCTGGCAACGGCTGCGGTCTCACAGGTGGCGGACCGCATACGTCGCCTAGGCCTGGAGGTGGCCCTCAACAAGTCAGAGGCCATGGTGTTTCATGGCCCTCAGCGGGTGCTGCCGCCCGGCTCACACATCGTGGTCGGGGGACTCGGATCGCTGTCGAGTCTACCATGAAGTACCTAGGATTGGTGCTCGACAGCCGTTGGAACTTTGAGCCCCACTTCCGGCGGCTGGCCCCCAAGTTGTTAGGCGCTGCTGGGGCGCTATCAACGCTGCTTCCCAATCTGGGGGGCCCGAGCGCCGCCTGTAGGCGGCTCTACGTGGGGATCGTGCGATCCATGGCCCTGTACGGGGCCCCGGTGTGGGCTTCTGACCTGACGGCCGGCAGCATCGCAGTTTTGCAAAAACCGCAAAGAGCGATGGCCGTCAGAGTCATCAGGGGGTATCGCACGATCTTCTACGAGGCGGCTTGCGTACTGGCCGGATCCCCGCCCTGGGACCTCGAGACGAAAGTACTCGCGTCACTGTATCGGTGGCGCGAGGAAGTGAGGGCGCGGGGCGAGCGACCGATGCAGCGACACTGGGAGCTGCGTCGGTCTCAGCTCCACGAGGTCCTGGTGGCGGAATGGCGGGACAGGCTTTTACGCCCTACCGCCGCCCTCGACAAAATCGAGGCGGTCCGGCCGGTGCTCGAGCGCTGGCTCGGGAAGAGGCACGGCTCCCTGTCGTTTCGGGTATGGTTGCTTCGGGAAGTACCTGTGTCGCATAAACAGGGAGCCGGACGCCCGGTGTCACCACTGCGTCGACTGCCGGGAGGACACGGCGCGGCATACGCGGGCAGAGTGTGCCGCTTGGGACGAGCCGCGCCGTGCCCTCATCTCAGGAGTAGGCGGTGACCTGTCGCTGCCAGCCGTGGTCGAGTCTATGGTCGGCAGCGAAGAGTCCTGGGACGCGGTGGTTTCCTTCTGCGAAACAGTCGTCTCGCAGAAGGAGGCTGCGGAAAGAGAGAGGGAGATCTCGTCCCCTCACCCGGCCCGCAGCAGGCGCACCGGGCGTCGGCGGAGGGCGGACAACGCCCTCTTCCAGCCCCCCTAAATGGGTCCAGGGGCGAAGGACTTGGGGACGTCCGTCACCCCCCACACATCAAGACCCGAGGCGGCGGCGGCGCGTAGTGTTCCACGCGCGCCCCTCTTAGACGTCGCGGGGGAGTTTAACACCTCACTCCCCCCCTGACACGAGGAGGCCCGCAAGTGAACACCGGGGTGGTTTGTAGTCAGTAAGAGTCTGACAGACCCCGGGCCGCCCGCCCCAGGGCGGCGGACATCCATGAGGATTTTCCGCCACGAAAAAAAAAAAAAAAAAAAAAGTATAAATAAATATTGGATAATAGTAATCAGCCTTAATAAATGTAGGTAATTAAAGATGTACCAATGATTTGTATCCATTAAGAAGTTGTGTAAAATACAAGGGAAATGAGTAGTTTTCTTTTAAAGTAAGAAATTCTTGAGGTTTGCAATTAATCTTGCTTACTCATGCGCGCACGTAAGGTGTGGCATTCCATACAACCGAAAAAATTCCGACGGATTACAGAAAGTTTTGTAATATCTGTCAGCAATCATAAATTTATTTAACATAATTTGTCTTGTTTTTTTTTAATGTTTTAAATGATACTTTTCCTACAAGTGGTATTTTGCAGAGAAAATATTGATTTTATTCATTCACGATTAATTGGTTCGATTTGGTAAATTCCTGTACGCAGGTAATGGCTGGTCATGACTTTTTCAGATGTATTTAATGTGAAACAGTTTATTTGTAAGACTGGATGAGTATATACAACGTGTAACGTTAAATGCGCAAAACCTGAAAATAGTTTGATCAGAATAACGAGCAGAATTAATTGAACTTCTTTTTTAATATAGGTCACATTTTTCAAAAAATCTTCATTAAAAACGTTGCCGTGTCTATTTATTAATAGGTCAAGCACCCAATGTCAGCGCGGCGCAGCGGCCCGGTGATGACTCCTCCCTCGGTAAAGCGTCGTCGCAGACGCAAGAAACGATGAGAATGGCCAGTAAAACTAAAACAGCACATAAAACCTTTACAATTTTTTTAATCACTTATTTTCACTCTGAAATAGGTCAATTGAATTAGAAATCAGTTGGGGTGTCTGAGGTTTTGCGCATTTATCGTTACACGTTGTATATCTACCCTTTTTAGGTTGGTATTTTTTCCTTGTTATTTCTGTTCATCAATATTTATTGTACTAGATTTTCATAGAGTATGTTGTTTCACACTTTTTTTCATTGTTTCTTCTAACAGCACCCTAATTACGTAACACGCTATCACTTACAATATAAATAATTTTAAAGGATATTGTTAATCCTTTGCTTCATAAAGATTTGTGTGCTCAACAACACCAATAACGTAATGAATGTCGTTGAACCGTCAAAATGAAAGGCATAATTGCTATGTGTTACGAAATAATCCCGCTGATTCTAACACACTACTTTATCGCCTGGTTGCCATGTTTCAATATGTCCTTGCTTGTTGCTTTCTTGGCAACTCTCTAATCAAACGAGCCCATTTATTCTTGAATTATAATTAGCTGGACAGTGACATCAATTACGGATCTTTTTCTCTAGGTCAAAAATTGAGCCTTGCGTAATTCTAAAAGTCGCACTCGAAATTCTTTCGTTCTTAGACGTGGGAATTAAAGTAAGATCCGCAAACTTTCCAAATATTACGTATTCAAACTGTATAGGCAGTATAGAGACGAGCCATCTTTATATTCAGCAATACAGTCGATGATACTTGGGACTCGGCGTTACCATGAGATAGATGTATACGGAAGGTTCACTCTTTATTATTCTCATTCTAATTTCCCCGGCCTTATCACAATTTATTTGGAATGGGCGCAACATTTCGTTTCTTCCATACTTCTCTATTAGTCGTCATTTCGGTAGCCACACCCTTTCTAGCCATTTCTTCATTCACACAGTCCATCCATCGTTTCTTTGGTCTTCCCCTACTCTTATAGCCATCGACATCCACACTCAAAACTTACCTCACATTTTCCTTATATTAATAAAAAAAAAGAGATTTTGTACTACCTTCAGTTGTACAAAAACACTTAAGCCCCGGATACACTAGAGAACATTTTGTCCCGCAACATGACGCGCAACACAAAATATACGTGACGCTGCAACGTTGCATAGTGTCCCACAACATTTTACGTGACGCGGGACATGTTTCTTGCTCCCGCTCCGAGAGCGAGCGCACGGCGCGACATTCTCTCGGGACATTCACGTAGTTGCCGAGCGCCATGTTCCGCAACATGTTACTCCATTTGTCCCCTAGTGTATCCGTGGCTTTATCTAAACACTATGCTGCGTTACAACTAAGAGAAAGATTGTTTTAGTTGAATTCTGGCACCCAGAGTAAGATTTAACTTGTAAGTATATATGTATAATATCTTATTATTATCTTCATTTATCATTATCGTCATTGCAATAAAAATAAAATTATCTCGCTGACAATCTCATACACTTAAATTGGTATTAACAAATAAATGAGATGTTTCTGAGTAATGTTCTTGATATTGCAATAGTCACTGTTTCAGGCACTGACGCAAGCACTCACCCACAAGTTTTTTTGTATATTTTTACGTTCAAAAGTGCCTTGATTTGACTTTGACTTTTAAGTTTCTTTCTGTATTTAATTTATTATTAATTTGGATCGAGAATTGCTCAGCACCCTAATTGCGTAACACACTATTACTTTCAATTTGAATCATATTGATGCCTCACATTTTGATGCATATTGCTAATCCATTGCTCCATATGTACGAAAAATGTGTCTGCTCAACAACGTAAATAACGCAATGAATGTTATTGAGCTGTCAAAATGAAACCCATTGCTACTGATAGTGTGTTACGCAATTAGCCTGCTGGTATAATAATGTACGTATTTATATATGACCTCAGTTCTAAAGAAAATTCTAAACAATTCTATTACTAAGTTGATGATTGATGCTGAATGGCGCTATTAAGTAGTCCGTGATCCCTTCACGGACTACGAAATAACATCGAGTAATATTTCCGAGTTCCGTTTTCCCATTCAAAGGGAGTAAGCCTTTTGCATCATTCTGTTCAGTTTCTCTATTGTGTGTCGTAATATACACTTTACTTTGCTCACTTATGATAAGTGTATTACGGGCTTTATGCTTATTCAGCCGTAATCTTGGGGCGCAGCTTCAAGGGTAACTGAAAATCTTTCGCAGTTCTGTCCAATTGATAGTGATCCTTGTGTTATCTTTTAAAGAGGAAGCACCATGGTAGCCCGCTAAATCCAAATTTTCTTAAGTTTTTTTTGCAACGCATGCGCACAACACAGGTCACGGCCGGTCGACCGGCGGCGCGGGGCCACCGCGTGGTTAGTGGTAACCATCTTTTTGTACGGACAAGCAGGTAACATAACAAGTTTATAGCTTTGTGATTTTTCATGATACAGTTTTGAAATTCTGTACATAGATTCTTTACATAAATATACTAGACACGTGTTTCAGGTTTCGCATATACTAAAACTGATGTTGTATATGTAGTTTGACTGTATAGTTATCGGCTTTGATTTCTTAATGGCAGGTTAGACAGTATCGTAAGACAGTTTGGCTTTTGTAAAACATGTGTGCATTTGACAAAGTTTATATACACGTCGTATGATGGCTGTATCTAGACCAAGTTGTTTCTATCCACCTATGTATACTCGACCTCGTAATTGATTCACCACCTTAAGGTTGAATTTCAAAGTGGTAAAGCGAGGTTTTTCCACATGACTTCAAATATATATTTAAGACTTTATTACGAACGGTTATTCACTGTTTATTCAAGCCTGTCGAGTCGAATAAAATATAGCAAGAATTCAATCATGGGTAGTGAAGCATGAACGATCAATTTTTGATACTTTCATCACAACGCTCACATACTCAGTATTCACGAATGAGTAATTGGCAATACGGCGTAACATTTAAAATTCATGTATGAATTTATTAATAAAATTGTAGTTCGATACTAATAAACCTGAAAGCCCTACGTAGCAGGTTGCGAGAATTTACTATTTGGAAGGATTCGAAATTATCCCTGAAATCTGGTGCCATTCTCTAAGTCCGTCAATGAAGATACGGGTCCGTACGAACTTAGTTATTTAGTGATCGGAGTGATTCATATTTGGGTGTATGGGGGGAGGGGGAGGGCGAGCTGCACCCGAATAATTATCTTTTTCGGACGGATAAAAACGCATCGAAAGTAGGGATAACTTCACCCGCATTTGTGGACTTCGTGCTTAGTAGACCTTCTGAGTGGAAAAACGGAGGAGAATTTGTCTTAAGACAAAGTCGTCATTAACTCTGCCAGCAAGGGATGAAAGCTTTGCCAAGCTGCGTCATGAAGCTCCTTTTTACACTATTCACAACCCTTATAATTGTAATTAATTTGTCTATAGTTGCATGTTCAACTCAGCCTATCGCAGTCCACTGCTAGACATAGTCCTCTTCAAAGGGGTGTGTAACGGTTGATATAATCACAAAAATCTAACGTTCACTTGACCTAATTTCAGTTAATATACTTTTGTTTAATATAACGATCAGTTGAGATAGTGAATTGTTGATATAATTTCATTTTACCTAATTTCTTATGATATCATGAACATTTCCTATAATGCACATTTGACATAATATTCATTTTAAGGTTTGGTTAGGTGCCTTTTGGGTTATGTTAGAACTGTGACCATTAAACATGAAAATTAGGTCAAAAGAACATTAGATCAAATGAACGTTGTATAAAAAGAATATTATACATATTAAAAATTATATAAAATGAACGTTATACTAAATGTTATTATATTAAAGGAAAATTATATGATATAAAACATTAGGTCATATGAATTTGAGTTATTTTATATTAAAGCATATGAAAATTATATTATATGAACCTTATTTCAAGTGAAATTAGAGCATTTGTTATAATACCAAACATTACATACCCCTTTTATAATATGTTATAACTTTTGTAGTAGCCATATTTTAGGCATATAAATGATTTTGAATTAATTTTGAACTTACACTCTACTATCTAAACAAACAGACATCGTGAGGGAACCGGCATATCCTAGAACCAAAAATTCGAAGACATGTGACATCTTCCAACCCACGCTGAAATCGCGTGGTGGATTACGGCCCACTCTCTCTCACATAGGCCCGTGTCCCAGCATTAAAGGCTGATTATTGCTATTCAAGCATCGAGACAGAACGGTCCTGGTCCTCACTTTTTACCTCCTTCTCCAGAACAAACTCAGAACTAAGTTCATCATCTGCCTAGCCTTTTCCCAACTATGTTGAGGTCGGCTTCCAGTCTAACCGGATGCAGCTGTAATACCAGTATTTTACATGGAGCGACTGCCTATCTGACCTCCACAACCCAATTACTGGGTAATACGATATCCCTTGGTAAGACTGGTTGTCAGACTTTTTGGGCATCTGACTACCCGTAACGACTGTCAAAAATCCACGAATAACAGCCGGGACCAACAGCTTAACGTGCTTTCCGAGGCACGGAGAGGTCTCGGTATGTAAAGATGGTCACCCATCCACAAACCTATCGTGGCAAGCGTAGATTAACCTGATCGACCGACCTGTTCGGCTGTTATTATTTAGCCACGGGCCCCTCGGAACAAGTTATAGGACTAAATTACCCCAGTTCCACGGCGGCAATGAAGGCGTATAAGACGTGATCTACATCAAATTGGACATGTTTTCATTTTACTACTCAATATGTTTGAACATTTAGTACGAGACAGTAAATCTACTTGGTCTACGATTATACTTAAAAAGCAAACATGTTCTGAGGCTTTGATGTGGTCGAGTTTTTGATCGATTGGGTTCTATCGATGTCGCGCTGGTCAATAGTTTTTTTTTTCCAACTTTTTATTGGGCAATAATTAGAAAACAAACTAGGCTGACTGATTGATGTAATTAATAATTTTGTACTGAATACGAGTATACTTGATTGAATTAAGGACTGAAATGAAAGTATTTAATCTGCATTCTCGATTTATTTGCACAAAAATGTAACCAAATAAGAGTTTATGGAAAAATAACTTTAAGTCCTACACAATAAAATTCATTTTATGCTAAAACTTCTAACATTTTTATCACTTTTTCAAAAGTCCTGGTCACTTTGAAACCAACTTAATTCATATTAAAATAAAGTTGATATTTGTTTAACTTGAAATAATATTAATTTGAAACATACGTTTGAATAGGCGATAAATATATTTATTTTGTCGTGTTTAGCATAAGTTAACATCGTGCATTTATTCGCCTTAGGGTTTGGCAGTTGTGTACTATAGTAGATACACACACAATTTTGCAAGTTATTTTATATAAATACCATGAAATAGGGGGTGATTTTATTTCTATACCTGAATATTTTTTTTTTGTTGTCTTTCTAGTTGCAGGTCGTGAGTTCGAACCCAGGCAGGCGCTTTACTTTGTGCAAATTATTTCATCACGACTGCTCTCAAAACGGTGAAGGCATCCATCGTGAGGAAACCGGAATGTCCTAGAACCAAAAAAATCGAAGACATGTACCAACCCATACTGGGCCCGCGTCGTGGATTGTTATTCTTGATCGTTCACTCCCAAGAACACACCGAGACGAGGTCTATGTCCTAGCAGTGGGAACATTTTAGGTATATTATGCAGCTTATACATGATATTTTAAATAGGACAAAGACGTCATTTTGTATCGAACCAGTCGAATTATCAGAAATTTAAACAAGAAGTTCGCAAGATGAAATAAAAAAGAATGAAAAAAAAAACGGCCAAGCGCGAGTCGGATTCGCGCACGAAGGGTTCCGTACCATTATCTTAAAAACGGCAAAAAAAATCATGTCTGTTGTATGGGCGCCCCTTTAAATATTTAGTTTATTCTGTTTTTTACTGTACTGTATTTGTTGTTATAGCGGCAACAGAAATACATCATCTGTGAAAATTTCAACTGCCTAACTATCACGGTTCATGAGATACAGCCTGTTGACAGACCTTCGGATGGACGGACGGACAGCGGAGCGGGAGTAATAGGGTTCCGTTTTTCCCTTTGGGTACGGTACCCTAAAAAAGAAAAAAAGAAAAAAAAAGCTAAGTCTTTCGAGAATATCTTTTCGTCCTATTTACGAGTTGGCACTCGAGACTGATTGAGCTCGAAACTCGAGCAATAAAGTGGCAGTGATTTGTAAATAACGATGAACATAAAGAAATAAGTGTAATAGCACTTGATAGGTTAGTACTAGGATAAATAGCGTGGTCTCCTAGAAAAGCATGTGTTGCATCCGGGGCGGCGGGCACGCGACGCGCGCACACTTTAGTCCGAGACGACACACGTGCTATAGAAGAGAGTGCGGGGTTTGAACATAATATTTTCTTTCAGGTTCGTTTCTCACCCAGGACAAATGTTTTTGTATGAGCACGACCATTTGTTCTTTGTCTGGGTGTAGTTTATCTATAATATGTTTGTACATATTTAGAAATATATATGTACAGCGTGTAACGGAAGGGGGGTATCAACCCTGAAGGAGGTGAATGTGCTCAGGAAACTCAACAACTTTCCCCAAAGAACATAGGTCGAAATATGAAAAAAAAAATTGGCCCTCCCATAGTAAATCAATCAGCTGGTAGTCAGTTTTGTAAGGGAGGGCCAAATTTTTTTTTCATATTTCGACCTATGTTCTTTGGGGAAAGTTGTTGAGTTTCATGAGCACATTCACCTCCTTCAGGGTTGATACCCCCCTTCCGTTACACGCTGTATATTTATCAGTTGTCTAGTACTCATAGCACAAGCTCTGCTTAGTTTGGGACTAGATGGCGTTGTGTGAAAGTTGTGAAATATTATATTATTGTTTATTAAGTATTATTATTGGTTAATCGTTCAAGCACACAAATTGTACAGAGGCGTACTTTATGTTTGAGATGCCTTGCTATTCATACCTACGTTACGGTACAATGATGTGTTAAAAGCCAGAAAATAGAAACGCCGTATTTATTACTTTATTAAATCATAAATTATCGATACAAATAATGCATAATTATAATTCCTGCAACTGCACGGTTTCTTTATCGAGAATTAAAACAAAAACAACAACACACAAATAAAAACACTGTTTTCATGACTATGAAAACATTCAGTGTTTATTTAAACACAAAAAAAAAGTTGTAGAAACTGACACATTTGTACAACTTTTTTATGACATTAGCACGTATTTATTTCTTCTACTCCCAAAACCCATCTGACAAACAACCAAAGAGAAATAGAAAGCCAGAGTACTTTTATCCCTCTTTAATTTTAACGTTACGATACCTTTCATTTCGTCGAATTCCCGCCCGTCTGTCACCAACTCCACTCATTAAAAAGGTTCGTACCTGTTCAAAGCTCGCACCCTCATCGAGCGTGTGTCATCGTACGTACATACGTGTATCTGTCAGTGACAACAGCCCACTTGCGAGCATCCTACTCGCGACCTTGCCGACCGACATGCGACATGCGCGGAGATTTCACTTCCTCTAGACGAGCTTAAAAAAAAATCATCAAACGCGCTTTGATCTGAGCGGAGGAAGTGTCTGAGATTAGTATGATATTGGAATGTTGAGGTTTTTTTGTAGGGTATTAATTAGTGTATATAAAATTGTCGTGTACAGATGCCAGCACATCAAGCTACCCGAAACAGTCAAATTTTCCCAATCAACTTTGAACCTTAAACTTTGGCGATAAAGTTGAAAATCTACTGAAGAAATTTGACAGACGCCAGCACATCAAGCTACCAAACCAAAACAAAATCTGTCAAATTGAACGTGAAATTGACGTTCCCACAGAGAGAGCCATATTAAGGGACTAGCTTCTGCCCACGATTTTGTCCGCGTGAATATTCTTGCTACATCGCATCGTATCGCCTGCCCGCGCTAATACTTCGTATTCGCATAGCGTTCTTTCATTTTTTTTTTTGCTCGGCTCTCTCCACCTTCCTCAAGAATTGTATTATCAATTGCAAAAATAATCTTTCAAACCCGAATGTTAGTTCCAGATATTAGCGCGTCCAAAGAAACAAACTCTTGTGCTTTTGTGCAGAACGGTTTTGTAGTCTCACAAAAACTTCTCTGGATTCTATTGGGTCTACGTTGTTCTGTCAGCTTTTGTATAGTGGTTCTGCTCTTGATATAGGTGCTAGTTTTCATGCCAGTCGATCGGTAATTTTAGACCTTACATAACGATTCCATTTGATTTGTGCCTCAAGTCGTGCAGATGTATACGAGTAGTACAGAGAATTAACGAATTTTGATCACCATCCTTGAAGATGTTGTATGCACAAATTAAGATTCGTGTAGAATGTAGTCAAGTAGTGTGGTTGATAGCACTGTTTGACCTTCTGTGTGTGCCTTAGAAACAAAAGCAAAATAAATACTTGTTTTTATTACTAAAATACTTATTTCTCATAATAATTTAACTTTCTACGACTCTTTCAATAAACTTAAGACCATAATCCCGCAGTACCTACATATCCGTTTGTATTAGACAAGCGAAGGAAAAGAAATTTTTGACAAACACACCATATCCGGTGAAAACATGTCCTCCGAACTTGTAGTAGACGTGGGAAATTATGTTTATAACATAAGTAATCGAGGAATGTCTTCTTATCTCAGACTTTCGATTTGAAACTAAGATATGTAAGCACTTCAAGTAATGAAGATATTTATGACGACTTACATGTTTGCGCCTACGCAACTTGTAACATCATCTTTATTGACATAACGATTCAAATGTAATTAAGTGTCTTATGAACCAGATATAGGCGAAAGTTAGAACTTCTCGTTGTCAATTAGAAGTCAAAAAGTTCTCTGAAGTTATTATTGTCAGCGAATGTTAGAAACCGCATCAAACTATCAAGATTTTGTTTTCAAAACAAATAAAACAATGATTTGTATTTTTTCGAAATTCGAAGTTTAATTTTTATTTGCTTATTGTCGGTCAGTTTTCGTTGTAGCAGTCAAGTCCTACGTAGTACTCAGTACGCGTAGTCCTCCGTATTACGCATCAAAGCAATATCTGAATTTTATAGTAGGTACTCAAACCTGAGTTGGTCCGATAGGGGTATATCATCCTTATAGGCACAGGATCGATTAGTAGTTCTTGCTGACTGTACAATTAAAAAAAAAAATCATTGAATGCAGATCAAAACTGCCCCGTCTAAAAATCCACCCATATACAACATCCTGATATCAATCGTTTGGCAGTTGTCCACCGGACACGACACCCATGTGGTCGGACGCTCCTCCCTTTTCGAGTGAATTTTACACCCTTTTCTTCATACTCGATAAGCTTATACGTTTAAGGTTCAGTGTCCTATAGATATGTGCCTTCACAGTCACAGCTCTATTACAGACCATGAATACATTCATTATATTTTTATTACCGTCCTATGATCCTATCTATTCTTCGTTCGTTCAATTGTTATGACTCGTCTCTTACGATGTGTGGTCCACCAGTCTGTTATTTTTCGTAACAGATATCAATAAAATAGCCCGTGGCTAAATAATAACAGCCGCACAGGTCGATGGATCAGGTTAAGCTACGCTTGCTGCGGTTGGTCTGTGGATGGGTGACCATCTTTACATACAGAGACCCCTCCGTGCCTCGGAAAGCACGTTAAGCCGTTGGTCCCGGCTGTCATTCGTAGATCTTTGACAGTCGTTACGGGTAGTCAGAAGCCCGAAAGTTTGACAACCAGTCTTACCCAGGGTATCGTATTACCCAGTAACTGGGTTGTGGAGGTCAGATAGGCAGTCGCTCCATGTAAAATACAGCTGCATCCGGTTAGACTGGAAGCCGACCCCAACATAGTTGGGAAAAGGCTAGGCAGATAATGAATATCAATAAAATAGTTAAAATAGTGTCGATACTGTATTTTACAAAACGTTTTCAGTTATATGAATATCAAAAAGAATCTGTTACTGTTATTGTTAGCCTGCATCCTCCCAATCTGGGCAAAGACCTCCCCATGACTTCCAGATCTTTCGATCCAGGACTACAGTGGACCACTGGTCGGTTGGTTTATCCAGCTCGTCCCGCCATCTTCTACGGGGTCTGCCGCGACGCCTTCTCGCTGTGTCAGGGCTCCAGGTGATGGTTATTTTGGCTCACGGGTTATTGGGCATACGGCAGACGTGGCCAACCCAGTCCCACTTCAGCTTAGCGGCTTTTTGAACAACGTCAGTAATCTGTGTTTAGGAGCTCAATATTCTAGGCATCAAATTGACTGACCATATTCGTAACATCACACTGCGCTACAAAAACAATTTGTATTTATTTTTTCTCTTATTTTTGTAGGTTCTGCTTACACTTAATTTTAAACTTTTATTGTATATCTTGACGCCGATTGAATTGTATAGCCGGGTGATCCGTTACTTAGGACCCTCTTATCTCAGACACCTTTCTCTATTTTAAATTGTGCATTATATTAACCAGTGGAATTGGGCTAGACACCTCTGCCGCATCTCAGACGACCAATGGGCCAAACTTACGACTCGATAGGTCCCTGTTAATAGCAAGTGACGTCGCGGCAGGCCCAGACGGAGATGGCGGGATGAGCTATATTTGCCATAATAATCAATAATAAATATACAACGTGTAACGTTAAATGCGCAAAACCTGAAAATAGTTTGATCAGAATAACGAGCAGAATTAATTGAACCACTTTTTAATATACATCACATTTTCAAAAAATCTTCATTAAAAACGTTGCCGTGTCTATTTATTAATAGGTCAAGCAACCCAATGTCAGCGCGGCGCAGCGGCCAGGTGACGATTCCTCCCTCGGTAAAGCGTCGTCGCAGACGCAAGAAACGATCAGAATGGCCAGTAAAACTAAAACAGCACATAAAACTTTTACATTTTTTTTAATGACTTATTTTCTCTCTGATATATGTCAATTCAATTAAACATCAGTTGGGGTGTCTGAGGTTTTGCGCATTTAACGTTACACGTTGTATATATTTTTGACAAGAACAATCATTGAATCATTGGAGACTTTTCTAATGCTTATTGAATCATAATCATAATCGTTTATTTGCTTAGAAAGTAAGTACTTAAAATATAGGTGTTTACATAACTTTCTGACTGTGTTTTTTGGCTTATCAGTATGGGATTGAAGTTCGCATCTTCGTCGTGTAATTCGAAAGATAACCATATCTTACGTGCGTGTATACGTATCGAACACTTTGATGCTAGCCTGGCCCTTCGAATGGAATATATAGATGTCTACTTATATGTTATTCCGAAGGGAAATCATTTAACTTTGGGGCCTTACTTTATTAGCGGTTTCTTCAGAGCGAATGATTCGCTTCCCTTTTGGAAGTAACAATAATAACTTTTTGTAGAAATTTAACAATTAAAATATTCATTTCTGTTTAATTCATAACCCATTATAGTAATATCTTCGTCTTATAAGTTAAGTAAAAGTTTTGAATGCGGTATTTCTAAGCTTTTGTTCATTAAATTAATTAATCTGTAACTTTTACCAATGAATTATACAATTTTACAGAAAGTTATGAAATCATAACAATTTGCTAAGGCACTTATTAAATTTAAATTAAAAATTATTGTTTGAACTTGAATAAGTTGTTGTATTACTAGGAAGTATTATAGCCAGGAGTACCTTTGTATTGATCTTAGTCTGAGTAATATCATCTGCTTTTTTGATAATCTGGGGAAGACAGTTTAATCATTTATCAATTCAAAAACATTACTCCACCACTTTTGTTTTAAGGATGGACGGCCTGGGCCAACGGGGTAGTTGCGTAACACACTATCAAAATAGCAATGCGTTTCATTTTGACAGTTCAACAGCATTCATTGCTCATTTAAGTTGTTGAGCAGACTTTCTCGAACTTATGAAGCAATGGATTAGCAATATCCTTCAAAATGATTTAGATTCATAGTGCGTTACGAAATTAGGGTGGAGACTGGTCACCGATGAGCGATCATCAGTATTATACAACGTGTAACGTTAAATGCGCAAAATCTCAGACACCCCAACTGATTTTTAATTCAATTGGCCTATATCAGGGAAAATAAGTCATTTAAAAAATTGATAATGTTTTATGTGCTGTTTTAGTTTTACTGGCCATTCTGATCGTTTCTTGCGTCTGCGACGACGCTTTACCGTGGGAGGAGTCGTCAACGGGCCGCTGCGCCGCGCTGACATTGGCTTGCTTGACCTATTAATAAATAGACACGGCGACGTTTTTAATGAATTTTTTTTGAAAAATATGACCTATGTTAAAAAATGGTTCAATTGATTCTGCTCGTTATTCTGATCAAACTATTTTCAGGTTTTGCGTATTTGACGTTACGCGTTGTATAATGTTTCTCTTATACCCGTTGTAATTTTATTTTTTGTTCTTACTTATTAACCCCTCTGCCGAGAATCGACCATTATTGGTCGGCAAGAAATGGCCGCGTATATTATTGGGCGGCAATCTCTATTCGCTGACTGTCAACCACGCACCTACTTCTGGGTGGCCTCTTGCGATATGGATTTCATTCAATAAACCCACGCTGGTCACTAAATTTCTATGAGCGAATGATGTCATGCCTTCCCTGCCTTACCCTTTACACATTGTATATGTTAGAAAAGGATAGGAATAGAGCAGGATGTAGTTATCGCTCTTTCATGTAAGTCAGTTCACTGCGACCACTTGTGGATGGTTTTCGGTTATGTAAATTTTATTGTGCCATCCACAAATACTTGGTTTTCGGTTAACTACACCGCGCAAAAATGGCTCCTCGCGGCTGAGGGGTTAACAAAGTACGTACTTAAGTGGTTTTAATCCTCTAAGTTATGTAAGTAGTAGATTATTTTGGTGCACTGTAAAACTCCAATGAGTTAATCTTGGCACCAATTTAAATGTATAAAATGTATGTGTATTACTAAATAAATAAATACATTTCTAGTTTTCTACGTACCTCTATTTGATACCTCCCTAGTTACCGTTGCGCATGTGCTTTTTGAATGCACAAACGTCAGCCAGATTAGGACAGAAACCCTCGGGGCACCCAAATCATACACAGATGTTCTTAACAGGTCAAGAGATATAATCAACTTCTGGGAGGAAGGGGGGGCCTGGTTGGAATAACCACTGACGGCCGCCATCGCCCACGCACGATGGTCCACCTGGTCATCTCTATCATAGAACATAGATAGAACCTCCCTAGTTATCCTAGTTATGTTAATTTACACATCGATGACGTATCGTGTCTCGTGTTAAAAGATCATAATAACATATTTGCCAAGTTACTGCTAACTTTTACCTCAGTAATTGTTATAGCCTAACGCCATTCTAGATTAGTTTACCTAAAATAAAGTTTTTAACGCACAGGCATCGCCCTGAACCGCCTAAATCGATTATAACGCACAGGCGCTGATTTGACTGACCTTTGTCAAGTCTGTCACTCACTAAATTTTACGAATATATTTTGCTGCGATCTATTTCTCCCGTTTCAGACGAGTAAATTCGTGCAAATCAATCAATAGGCTTCTACAGGTAGTGTTACATGAAGAAATAACTAATTTTTCAATAAAAATAAGTTGTCCTTTATAATATGAAGTAATTCTAATCTACGTATGACTGTCTGTATCTCGTGTGTCACTTTTTAGTTTGTAAATTGCCCTGTGCTTTGGGATTCTATTCTGTAATGTGCATGAAAACTTAAATAAATAAATAATAATTGGTATTTCTCATTGTAAATGTATTCTTGGATCATTTGGCAAAGACCGAGGGTTATATGAAGTTAAAAACAGAATTTTAGAGAATCGTCTATGTAGGTGAAAATGGAAATCAATACTCAATACTTTATTGCATTCCATATGTATTACAAAGGTGACATACAAGGTAATAGTATCAATATGGACCCTGTCGGGCACAGCAATCTAAACCTAAATGAAAAATATTTACACAAGAAATAATAATAATAACGTCGACATGTAGGATGTGGACTCAGCGTACATTGTGCCGATAGTCGTGACAGCCAATGGGTTAATAGCCAAGACCCTCGACCAACACCTGAGGAGGCTCTCGTTAGGCAGCTGGATCAAGGGCTTGATTCAGAAAGCGGTACTTCTGGACACGGCTCGCATTGTCAGTAGATTCCTCTTCCTGGAGTCCTGACCGCCGGTAGCTTGGACCCTGTTCCCGATACCGCTGGTCTACTATATTTTATATGTTTATTCTAATATTTAAAAATATAATTTATATGTATTTAATGAAATAACGGAAATAATAATAATAAATAATTTATTTCCATAAGGCATTTACAGCCTAGTAATGAATAAAACTTCAATCTGTTTTTCTTTTTCAAGTCTACATATATTAAGATTTCAATAATGAAATCATTCATCATCTGACTACTTATAAAATCTATTTACGTTTCGAGTAAGCCCCATAAATGCGGTAAATGTAAAACATGAGCAAAAACTCGAATGCTATTACACGGATATGCACGCGACTGCGTGGGCGCAATACACAACACAGTGGCGTTATGTTCGATTGTAGGTACGTCATCCACGGTGAATGCAACGTCTCAACTGTCACGGATCAATGCACGCATGACGGAGATTGTTACGCGTAGTGCATAGTGTTACAGTTTGTATGATAACGGATTTTAGTACAAATTAAAATTTAGTGTACATTTTAGGCAATTTTCCCCACATTTTTTTTACAATTTATGTAGTCTCTGTAATTGTATTTATGTAATTTAAGTCATTTATTCTTATAGATCACATTTTTGGTTCAATTTTTAATTTCTTAAGCTCTAGGTGCAGCCAAGCATCGTTTACCCCTATCGGGCAAGCGAGAGTAAATAGGTAGGTTCGTAAGCACTCCAACGCCCCGACCAGAAGAAGCTGAAGAGCATCGTGAGGTTTTAGTCAGTAAAAGTCTGAGAGATCCTACCGATTGCTCCGGGGCGAAGGAAAAACCCATGAAAATTTCCAAGCAACAAAAAATAAGCTATGACCTTTAACGACTATTTATAATACTAAAAATGAAAACATGGCTTTGCAAGTTAGGACAGGAGGATGCCGCTTGGAATATTCAACGATGTTTGGAAAAAAAAATAGTTACATAGCGGCTTTTATTTGCCTGTCCCAACAAACGAAACGCGTCACGTATCGATTCTATAAAGATTTATGGCATCAATAAAATTCATATTTTAGAACGATTTTAATGTTCCCATCTATTATGCTGGCCATTAAAAGATAAATAAATCACTAGTACCTACACAAGTACGTTGAGTGCAAAATATATTTTATGAGCCTCGGGATCTAGAGAAAGTGGTGTACGAGGTTACGACTCACGATCCTTCGACCTCTGATATCTGTAGGATTGGTCTATGTGTCTCTCTAAGGTACTACAAAGATTGTCTGCAAAAGGCGACCTTATGTCGTTCAGGGTTGGCAGAAAAATAACTCTGGTTGCATGCGACCATTCAAGTGAATCTAGAATTAGCTTTCAAATGATAATTATTATTAGGTTTCTGATTCGAAAAAAACAGTGATAGGCGTGTAGAAATAAACATGTTTCCTTGGAATAAATATACTTAATATTTAATTATTTAACGCCCCCACAAAATATGCTGACAGTTCATATTTTAACTGAAAAGTTACATAAAACCAGGGCACATTAAAATCCTATTATTAAAATGGCACTAATTACAGGAAACCATTTCACTAGATACGACATGAATGTTTACTTTGGTGAAAAACTAACTAACTAACCATATGAATAAGTACAAAAACAAAAGGATTTAGGCGTCGAAGTGCTCGTCCGCAGCGCTGTCATCCGGAAACGTGCCCAGAAGACTGGCAGCATTGCCACGTTGAATGGCAATGCTAATTCTTTGGCTAAAGAACGACCCAGCCCTCTGGTCACGTGAAGTGTCGATCAGTCGGCGAGAATTTTCTTTAAACAGGAGACGCGCACTCGGGCCCCATGATCCGAGCGTTTCGACCCCACCGCAGCAGCGGCGCCAACACAGCCCGCCGTGCTAAGAACTTGAGATGGCGCAAGGGTATCGACACAGGTTGCGTTCCACACCAAATGGTGATGAATAAGTACCATTTTCATGTGTAGCTTAATTTCGTTCAAAGGAACCTAATTATTCGCGCTACTAATAATTTAACTATCGTAGCTAAGTTCTGTGCTGGCACAATATACAACGTGTCCCAGAAATCAACGTCAAGCCGAAAACGGGCAATAGGCCAAGTCGTGACAGCTATTAGAAAAATATTAAAAAAAATCTTGGTCATGTACTTTTCGAATTATAAGCATTCAAAAATAAATCTCAAAAAGTGACACCCTGTGATGATTTTTCAAGTCCTGTGACTACATTATTAACATTTCGGTAGTTTTTTTCTCTGTGATCTAACCATGAATAACCCTTCTGTAAATTACAGTTAAAAGTTAAAACGTAACTGCCTCAGTTTTAAATTAAATGTTAGATTTTTGCCCAATATTGAATTCAAAATAATGACATCACCCAACTTTAACCGACTGTACTGAAAAAAAAATCTACTACACTATTTTGGCAAGTAACTTTAAAAGATGGCGCGTTTAGTCAGGATTCCAAAATGGTATAACACATACTAATTGCTACTTCTTAATTGAGGAAAAAAAGTACATTGTTGGTTTTAGGTGCATTTGAAATAAAATTCAGTCGTTGGATTTCTTTTATTATAATTTTTATTAAATCAGATTTACGAAGTTTTATAACAAATGTTCAAACTGTTTTCCTTCAGCTGCAATGCAAGTTCTACATCTCTTTAAAAATGATCGCGTAATAAGACGGGCGTATCTTCTTGAGTTGATGTATTCAGCGGCTTCTGCAATTCTTTGGCGCAGCTCGTCTAAATCTTGAATTGGTTTAGAGTACACTTTATCCTTTATCGTACCCCAGTAAAAAAAATCTATGGGGTTTAAATCGGGTGAACGGGCAGGCCACGAAATTGTACCACCCCGCCCAATCCACCTATCGGGGTATTCTCGATTGAGAAACTCTCGTACAGTGAGAGCATAATGCGCTGGGCAGCCATCTTGTTGATACCACATGCTGCCGTAAATGTTCAGTGGCACTTCTTCCAATAATTCTGGTAATTGGTTCTGTAAGAAGTTCAAATAACCCTGGGCATTTAAATTCTCCGGCAGCTCGATTGGACCAATAACTTTACCATTCAAAATTCCCGTCCACATATTTACTTTAAACTGGTACTGAGATCTATCTTCCCGCATCAAATTTGGATTTTCCACGTGCCATTCGTGCAAATTGTGGAGGTTCATGTAACCGTCCTTTTTAAATGTTGATTCATCGGACCATAGAATTTTTTCAAAGAATCGCGGGTCCTCTCGGTGCCTCTGCAACATCGTTCGACAAAATCGTACTCTCTCTGGGTAGTCTCGGGGTAGCAGACTTTGTGCTCGTCGTACATGGTATGGGTGAAACTCGTTCTTTTTTAAAATACGATGTGCAGTACTTTTGGGGACTCCTATGCTCTGTTCAATTCCACGTACTGAGATACTTCTGTCTTCTTCAACTGCTTGCAAGACTTCGGCTTCGTAGGGCATAACGGGTCTTCCCTCGCTAACCATTTGGCTAGGAAATCGACCCTCTGATAATGACCGATGCACATTAATAAATACTCGATGATCGGGATGACGCTCAGCATTCGGGTATCTCTCACGATACACTCTTGCTGCGGCATTGGCGTTGCATAAGCATTCTCCATAAATGAGATGCATGTTGGCGTATTCCTGTGCGGTGTATCGAGATGGCATGATAAAACACTACACAAACACGGGGTTGCGATTAAAACAAGTCCGGGGTTGTCAGAAACGGTGCAGATAAATCCAAATTACAGTGCAAATCAAGTCCAATAAACAAAGCCACAGTTGTAAGTACGAAGTCAATACGAATACAAAAAGATGTGCAGTCAACGAAAGAGCGTAACGTACTGCAGTATTGCACAATTTGCCGACGCATCCCTGTTTAGCCAGAGTAGCGTCTCTATCTGTTTCACTCACACATATGAAATGATGTGTCAATCCGTCTCCCTCTTAGTTAGATAAAAGTAGCGTCACTATCTATCTCGCTCCCACTTGTCAAAGTAGCGTCACCTCACATTAGCTAAAATGAATCTTTCTCGCTCACACTAGTCAAAATAACGTCACTCTTCGTCTCAATCGAACTTTTATGAAATACAGCTTCATAAAAAAAAAATGTTTTTTCTCAATTAAGAAGTAGCAATTAGTATGTGTTATACCATTTTGGAATCCTGACTAAACGCGCCATCTTTTAAAGTTACTTGCCAAAATAGTGTAGTAGATTTTTTTTTCAGTACAGTCGGTTAAAGTTGGGTGATGTCATTATTTTGAATTCAATATTGGGCAAAAATCTAACATTTAATTTAGAACTGAGGCAGTTACGTTTTACTTTTAACTGTAATTTACAGAAGGGTTATTCATGGTTACATCACAGAGAAAAAAACTACCGAAATGTTAATAATGTAGTCACAGGACTTGAAAAACCATCACAGGGTGTCACTTTTTGAGATTTATTTTTGAATGCTTATAATTCGAAAAGTACATGACCAAGATTTTTTTTTATATTTTTCTAATAGCTGTCACGACTTGGCCTATTGCCCGTTTTCGGCTTGACGTTGATTTCTGGGACACGTTGTATATATATATTTCCATCAACATGCTAAGAAAAATAATTCCTAAGACTATTACAAACAAGTAAAGGGGACGTTAGGTCGGTGACCAAAATTTGTTGGTATTTGCAGACAATAATTCACTGTGACAAACACAAGCATTATTTCCCTTGAAGTAATTAACCAAGTCGTTTTTTACGACACCAACAGCTGGAAAAGGGGTGACCCATTTATACGCTTTATTATTAGGTACGAAATCGTTACAAGTTTCAAAGCAATTAAAAACTCTCTCACAGTCGGAATATCAGATAGCAAAGGTTTATATTATACATCTATTAAACAAATAAAAAAAACCTTATCTTCTACAATATTAGTATGATTTATAAGGAAAGTGAAAACACCATTATGTGAATACTTCAAGATAACAATCAAAACAAAATCTTCAAATAAATCAATATATATTAAGCAATTTCGTGTCACATTCATTCACCCAAATATAGCAAAGAATCTTGAAGGTGAACAAAAGAAACCCATTATTTATTCGTCAATTTTAATAAAAATTTACATAATTTTCTAAAAATAATGTATGTAATGTTTGCTTGTTTATGTTGCTATGTGTTTTTAAAATGTTTGTGTAGGACAAATGTTTGTGTAATGAGCACGATCATTTGTTCTTTGTCTGGATGTAGTTTATCTATAATATGTTTGTACATATTTAGAAATATATAATTATGTATGTTTATCAGTTGTCTAGTACTCATAGCACAAGCTCTGCTTAGTTTGAAACTAGATGGCGTTGTGTGAAATTTGTGGAATATTATATTATTATTTATTAAGTATTATTATTGGTTAATCGTTCAAGCACACAAATTGTACAGAGGCGTACTTTATGTTTGAGATGCCTTGCTATTCATACCTACGTTACGGTACAATGATGTGTTAAAAGCCAGAAAATAGAAACGCTGTATTTATTACTTTATTAAATCATAAATTATATATCGATACAAAAATTCCTGCAACTGCCCGGTTTCTTTATCGATAATTAAAACAAAAACAACAATACACAAATAAAAACACTTTTTTCATGACTATGAAAACATTCAGTGTTTATTTAAACACAAAAAAAAAGTTGTAGAAACTGACACATTTGTACAACTTTTTTATGACATTAGCACGTATTTATTTCTTCTACTCCCAAAACCCATCTGACAAACAACCAAAGAGAAATAGAAAGCCAGAGTACTTTTATCCCTCTTTAATTTTAACGTTACGATACCTTTCATTTCGTTGAATTCCCGCCCGTCTGTCACCAACTCTACTCATTAAAAAGGTTCGTACCTGTTCAAAGCTCGCACCCTCATCGAGCGTGTGTCACCGTACGTACATACGTGTATCTGTCAGTGACAACAGCCCACTTGCGAGCATCCTACTCGCGACCTTGCCGACCGACATGCGACATGCGCGGAGATTTCACTTCCTCTAGACGAGCTTAAAAAAAAATCATCAAACGCGCTTTGATCTGAGCGGAGGAAGTGTCTGAGATTAGTATGATATTGGAATGTTGAGTTTTTTTTGTAGGGTATTAATTTAGTGTATATAAAATTGTCGTGTACAGATGCCAGCACATCAAGCTACCCGAAACAGTCAAATTTTCCCAATCAACTTTGAACCTTAAACTTTGGCGATAAAGTTGAAAATCTACTGAAGAAATTTGACAGACGCCAGCACATCAAGCTACCAAACCAAAACAAAATCTGTCAAATTGAACGTGAAATTGACGTCCCCACAGAGAGAGCCATATTAAGAGACTAGCTTCTGCCCACGATTTTGTCCGCGTGAATATTCTTGCTACATCGCATCGTATCGCCTGCCCGCGCTAATACTTCGTATTCGCATAGCGTTCTTTCTTTTTTCTCGGCTCTCTCCGTCTTCCTCAAGAATTGTGTTATCAATTGCCAAAATAATCTTTCAAACCCGATTGTTAGTTCCAGATATTAGCGCGTCCAAAGAAACAAACTCTTGTGCTTTTGTGCAGAACGGTTTTGTAGTCTCACAAAAACTTCTCTGGATTCTATTGGGTCTACGTTGTTCTGTCAGCTTTTGTATAGTGGTTCTGCTCTTGATATAGGTGCTAGTTTTCATGACAGTTGATCGGTAATTTTAGACCTTACATAACGATTCCATTTGATTTGTGCCTCAAGTCGTGCAGATGTATACGAGTAGTACAGAGAATTAACGAATTTTGATCACCATCCTTGAAGATGTTGTATGCACAAATTAAGATTCGTGTAGAATCTAGTGAAGTAGTGTGGTTGATAGCACTTTTTGACCTTCTGTGTGTGCCTTAGAAACAAAAGCAAAATAAATACTTGTTTTTATTACTAAAATACTTATTTCTCATAATAATTTAACTTTCTACAACTCTTGCAATAACCTTAAGACCATAATCCCGCAGTACCTACATCTCCGTTTGTATTAGACAAGCGAAGGAAAAGAAATTTTTGACAAACACACCATATCCGGTGAAAACATGTCCTCCGAACTTGTAGTAGACGTGGGAAATTATGTTTATAACATAAGTAATCGAGGAATGTCTTCTTATCTCAGACTTTCGATTTGAAACTAAGATATGTAAGCACTTCAAGTAATGAAGATATGACGACTTACATGTTTGCGCCTACGCAACTTGTAACATCATCTATATTGACATAACGATTCAAAGAAAATTAAGTATCTTATGAATCAGAGGTTACTTCTAATATAAGCGAAAGTTAGAACTACTCGTTGTCAATTTTTGTTTTGAGTTTATTATTTAACTAATTATTTCAACAACATATATGTTCATGAAGTCTCGTAGTTATTATGTACGGGTTTTTTTTAGCTTTTAAGAAGTCTTAAAGTTCTCTGAGGTCATTTTTGTCAGCGAATGTACCGCATCAAACTACCAAGATTTTGTTTTCAAAGCAAAATAAAACAATGACTTGTATTTTTACGAAATTCGAAGTTTATTTTTATTTGCTTATTGTCGGTCAGTTTTCGTTGTAGCAGTCAAGTCCTAAGTAGTACTCAGTACGCGTAATCCTCCGTATTACGCATCAAAGCAATATCTGAATTTTATAGTAGGTACTCAAACCTGAGTTGGTCCGATAGGGGTATATCATCCTTATAGGCACAGGATCGATTAGTAGTTCTTGCTGACTGTACAATTAAAAAAAAAATCTTTCAATGCAGATCAAAACTGCCCCGTCTAAAAATCCACCCATATACAACATCCTGATATCAATCGTTGGGCAGTTGTCCACCGGACACGACACCCATGTGGTCGGACGCTCCCCCCTTTTCCATGGATTATGAGTGAATTTTACACCCTTTTCTTCATACTCGATAAGCTTATACGTTTAAGGTTCAGTGTCCTATAGATATGTGCCTTCACAGTCACAGCTCTATTACAGACCATGAATACATTCATTATAATTTTATTACCGTCCTATGATCCTATCTATTCTTCGTTCGTTCAATTGTTATGACTCGTCTCTTACGATGTGTGGTCCACCAGTCTATTATTTTTCGTAACAGATATCAATAAAATAGCCCGTAGCTAAATAATAACAGCCGCACAGGTCGATGGATCAGGTTAAGCTACGCTTGCTGCGGTTGGTCTGTGGATGGGTGACCATCTTTACATACAGAGACCCCTCCGTGCCTCGGAAAGCACGTTAAGCCGTTGGTCCCGGCTGTCATTCGTAGATCTTTGACAGTCGTTACGGGTAGTCAGAAGCCCGAAAGTCTGACAACCAGTCTTACCCAGGGTATCGTATTACCCAGTATATCAGATAGGCAGTCGCTCCATGTAAAATACTGGTATTCAGCTGCATCCGGTTAGACTGGAAGCCGACCCCAACATAGTTGGCAAAAGGCTAGGCAGATAATGAATATCAATAAAATAGTCAAAATAGTGTCGATACTGTAATTTACAAAACGGTTTCAGTTATATGAATATCAAAAAGAATCTGTTACTGTTATTGTTAGCCTGCATCCTCCCACTCTGGGCAAAGGCCTCTCCCCATGACTTCCAGCTCTTTCGATCCAGGGCTATAGTGGACCACTGGTCGGTTGGTTTATCCAGCTCGTCCAGCCATCTTCTACGTGGTCTGCCGCGACGCCTTCTCGCTGTGTCAGGGCTCCAGGTGATGGTTATTTTGGCTCACGGGTTATTGGGCATACGGCAGACGTGGCCAACCCAGTCCCACTTCAGCTTAGCGGCTTTTTGAGCAACGTCAGTAATCTGTGTTTAGGAGCTCAATATTCTAGGCATCAAATTGACTGACCATATTCGCAACATCACACTGCGCTACAAAAACAATTTGTATTTATTTTTTCTCTTATTTTTGTAGGTTCTGCTTATACTTAATTTTAAACTTTTATTGTATACTAGCGACCAGCCCCGGCTTCGCACGGGTGCAATGCTGATCACTACATAGTATAAAACTAAGTCGCTTCCCGCTGTCTGTATATCCCTATGTATGCTTAGATCTTTAAAACAACGAAACGGATTTTGATGCGGTTTTTTTAATAGATAGAGTGATTCAAGAAGAAGGTTTATATGCATAATAATTGCATAATATAGTAGAGAAACACTGATCATTTTAGAGCCATTATTTCTCGTAAAAAGTATTGGGTAAAAATGTTTTTGGTGGGTTATCCCTTAGAGATAGACATACACCATCTCGGACTTTTTTGTAGACCTTTTTAAGGTGTACAATACTATAGTACATTATTTTGATCTATCTCGTAGGGTTCAGCCAGCGTTTGCAATCTAAGCGCAAAAAAATGTGTTTATTTACGACATCACATTAGAAACCTCTAAAATTATCAGTGTTTTTCTACTATATTATGCATGTATTATACATATAAACCTTCTTCTTGAATCACTCTATCTATTAAAAAAACCGCATCAAAATCCGTTGCGTAGTTTTAAAGATCTAAGCATATATAGGGACAGACAGACAGGGAAGCGACTTTGTTTTATACTATGTAGTGATCTTGACGCCGATTGAATTGTATAGCCGGGTGATCCGTTACTTAGGACCCTCTTATCTCAGACACCTTTCTCTATTTTAAATTGTGCATTATATTAACCAGTGGAATTGGGCTAGACACCTCTGCCGCATCTCAGACGACCAATGGGCCAAACTTACGACTCGATAGGTCCCTGTTAATAGCAAGTGACATCGCGGCAGGCCCAGACGGAGATGGCGGGATGAGCTATATTTGCCATAATAATCAATAATAAATATACAACGTGTAACGTTAAATGCGCAAAACCTGAAAATAGTTTGATCAGAATAACGAGCAGAATTAATTGAACCACTTTTTAATATACATCACATTTTCAAAAAATCTTCATTAAAAACGTTGCCGTGTCTATTTATTAATAGGTCAAGCAACCCAATGTCAGCGCGGTGCAGCGGCCAGGTGACGATTCCTCCCTCGGTAAAGCGTCGTCGCAGACGCAAAAAACGATCAGAATGGCCAGTAAAACTAAAACAGCACATAAAACTTATACATTTTTTTTAATGACTTATTTTCTCTCGGATATATGTCAATTCAATTAAAAATCAGTTGGGGTGTCTGAGGTTTTGCGCATTTAACGTTACACGTTGTATATATTTTTGACAAGAACAATCATTGAATCATTGGAGACTTTTCTAATGCTTATTGAATCATAATCATAATCGTTTATTTGCTTAGAAAGTAAGTACTTAAAATATAGGTGTTTACAAAACTTTGTGACTGTGTTTTTTGGCTTATCAGTATGGGATTGAAGTTCGCATCTTCGTCGTGTAATTCGAAAGATAACCATATCTTACGTGCGTGTATACGTATCTTCTCGAACACTTTGATGCTAGCCTGGCCCTTCGAATGGAATATATAGATGTCTACTTATATGTTATTCCTAAGGGAAATCATTTAACTTCGGGACCTTACTTTATTAGCGGTTTCTTCAGAGCGAATGATTCGCTTCCCTTTTGGAAGTAACAATAATAACTTTTTGTAGAAAGTTAACAATTAAAATATTCATTTCTGTTTAATTCATAACCCATTATAGTAATATCTTCGTCTTATAAGTTAAGTAAAAGTTTTGAATGCGGTATTTCTAAGCTTTTGTTCATTAAATTAATTAATCTGTAACTTTTACCAATGAATTATACAATTTTACAGAAAGTTATGAAATCATAACAATTTGCTAAGGCACTTATTAAATTTAAATTAAAAATTATTGTTTGAACTTGAATAAGTTGTTGTATTACTAGGAAGTATTATAGCCAGGAGTACCTTTGTATTGATCTTAGTCTGAGTAATATCATCTGCTTTTTTGATAATCTGGGGAAGACAGTTTAATCATTTATCAATTCAAAAACATTACTCCACCACTTTTGTTTTAAGGATGGACGGCCTGGGCCAACGGGGTAGTTGCGTAACACACTATCAAAATAGCAATGCGTTTCATTTTGACAGTTCAACAGCATTCATTGCTCATTTAAGTTGTTGAGCAGACTTTCTCGAACTTATGAAGCAATGGATTAGCAATATCCTTCAAAATGATTTAGATTCATAGTGCGTTACGAAATTAGGGTGGAGACTGGTCACCGATGAGCGATCATCAGTATTATACAACGTGTAACGTTAAATGCGCAAAATCTCAGACACCCCAACTGATTTTTAATTCAATTGGCCTATATAAGGGAAAATAGGTCATTTAAAAAAATGATAATGTTTTATGTGCTGTTTTAGTTTTACTGGCCATTCTGATCGTTTCTTGCGTCTGCGACGACGCTTTACCGTGGGAGGAGTCGTCAACGGGCCGCTGCGCTGCGCTGACATTGGCTTGCTTGACCTATTAATAAATAGACACGGCGACGTTTTCAATGAATTTTTTTTGAAAAATATGACCTACTTATGTTAAAAAATGGTTCAATTGATTCTGCTCGTTATTCTGATCAAACTATTTTCAGGTTTTGCGTATTTGACGTTACGCGTTGTATAATGTTTCTCTTATACCCGTTGTAATTTTATTTTTTGTTCTTACTTATTAACCCCTCAGCCGAGAATCGACCATTATTGGTCGGCAAGAAATGGCCGCGTATACGCGGGCGGCAATCTCTATTCGCTGACTGTCAACCACGCACCTACTTCTGGGTGGCCTCGTGCGATATGGATTTCATTCAATAAACCCACGCTGGTCACTGAATGTCTATAAGCGAATGATGTCATGCCTTCCCTGTCTTACCCTTTACACATTGTGTACGTTAGAAAAGGATAGAAATAGAGCAGGATCTAGTCATCGCTCCTTCAAGTAAGTCAGTTCACTGCGACCACTTGTGGATGGTTTTCGGTTATGTAAATTTTATTGTGCCATCCACAAATACTTGGTTTTCGGTTAACTACACCGCGCAAAAATGGCTCCTCGCGGCTGAGGGGTTAACAAAGTACGTACTTAAGTGGTTTTAATCCTCTAAGTTATGTAAGTAGTAGATTATTTTGGTGCACTGTAAAACTCCAATGAGTTAATGTTGGCACCAATTTAAACGTATAAAATGTATGTGTATTACTAAATAAATAAATACATTTCTAGTTTTCTACGTACCTCTATTTGATACCTCCCTAGTTACCGTTGCGCATGTGCTTTTTGAATGCACAGACATCAGCCAGATCAGGACAGAAACCCTCGGGGCACCCAAATCATACACAGATGTTCTTAACAGGTCAAGAGATATAATCAACTTCTGGGAGGAAGGGGGGGCCTGGTTATAATAACCACTGACGGCCGCCATCGCCCACGCACGATGGTCCACCTGGTCATATCTATCATAGAACATAGATAGAACCTCCCTAGTTATCCTAGTTATGTTAGTTTACACATCGATGACGTATCGTGTCTCGTGTTAAAAGATCATAATAACATATTTGCCAAGTTACTGTTAACTTTTACCTCATTTTAATTGTTATAGCCTAACGCCATTCTAGATTAGTTTACCTAAAATAAAGTTTTTTAACGCACAGGCATCGCCCTGAACCGCCTAAATCGATTATAACGCACAGGCGCTGATTTGACTGACCTTTGTCAAGTCTGTCACTCACTAAATTTTACGAATATATTTTGCTGCGATTTATTTCTCCCGTTTCAGACGAGTAAATTCGTGCAAATCAATCAATAGGCTTCTACAGGTAGTGTTACATGAAGAAATAACTAATTTTTCAATAAAAATAAGTTGTCCTTTATAATATGAAGTAATTCTAATCTACGTATGACTGTCTGTATCTCGTGTGTCACTTTTTAGTTTGTAAATTGCCCTGTGCTTTGGGATTCTATTCTGTAATGTGCATGAAAACTTAAATAAATAAATAATAATTGGTATTTCTCATTGTAAATGTATTCTTGGATCATTTGGCAAAGACCGAGGGTTATATGAAGTTAAAAACAGAATTTTAGAGAATCGTCTATGTAGGTGAAAATGGAAATCAATACTCAATATTCAATACTTTATTGCATTCCATATGTATTACAAAGGTGACATACAAGGTAATAGTATCAATATGGACCCGGTCGGGCACAGCAATCTAAACGTAAATGAAAAATATTTACACAAGAAATAATAATAATAACGTCGACATGTAGGATGTGGACTCAGCGTACATTGTGCCGATAGTCGTGACAGCCAATGGGTTAATAGCCAAGACCCTCGACCAACACCCAAGGAGGCTCTCGTTAGGCAGCTGGATCAAGGGCTTGATTCAGAAAGCGGTACTTCTGGACACGGCTCGCATTGTCAGTAGATTCCTCTTCCTGGAGTCCTGACCGCCGGTAGCTTGGACCCTGTTCCCGATACCGCTGGTCTACTATATTTTATATTTTTATTCTAATATTTAAAAATATAATTTATATGTATTTAATGAAATAACGGAAATAATAATAATAAATAATTTATTTCCATAAGTCACGTATAGCATTTACAGCCTAGTAGGTAATGAATAAAACTTCAATCTGTTTTTCTTTTTCAAGTCTACATATATTAAGATTTCAATAATGAAATCATTCATCTGACTCCTTATAAAATCTATTTACGTTTCGAGTAAGCCCCATAAATGCGGTAAATCTAAAACATGAGCAAAAACTCGAATGCTATTACACGGATACAACAATTGCACGCGACGGCGTGGGCGCAATACACAACACAGTGGCGTTATGTTCGATTGTAGGTACGTCATCAACGGTGAATGCAACGTCTCAACTGTCACGGATCAATGCACGCATGACGGAGATTGTTACGCGTAGTGCATAGTGTTACAGTTTGTATGATAACAGATTTTAGTACAAATTAAGATTTAGTGTACAATTTAGGCAATTTTCCCCACATTTTTTTTACAATTTATGTAGTCTCTGTAATTGTATTTATGTAATTTAAGTCATTTATTCTTATAGATCACATTTTTGGTTCAATTTTTAATTTCTTAAGCTCTAGGTGCAGCCAAGCATCGTTTACCCCTATCGGGCAAGCGAGAGTAAATAGGTAGGTTCGTAAGCATTCCAACGCCCCGACCAGAAGAAGCTGAAGAGCATCGTGAGGTTTTAGTCAGTAAAAGTCTGACAGATTCTTCCGGTCGCTCCAGGGCGAAGGAAAAATCCATGAAAATTTCCAAGCACCTAAAAATAAGCCATGACCCTTAACGACTATTTATAATACTAAAATTGAAAACATGGCTTTGCAAGTTAGGACAGGAGGATGCCGCTTGGAATATTCAAAGATCTTTGGATAAAAAAAATAGGTACATAGCGGCTTTTATTTACCTGTCCCAACAAACGAAACGCGTCACGTATCGATTCTATAAAGATTTATGGCATCAATAAAATTCATATTTTAGAACGATTTTAATGTTCCCATCTATTATGCTGGCCATTAAAAGATAAATAAATCACTAGTACCTACACAAGTACGTTGAGTGCAAAATATATTTTATGAGCCTCGGGATCTAGAGAAAGTGGTGTACGAGGTTACGACTCACGATCCTTCGACCTCTGATATCTGTAGGATTGGTCTATGTGTCTCTCTAAGGTACTATAAAGATTGTCTGCAAAAGGCGACCTTATGTCGTTCAGGGTTGGCAGAAAAATAACTCTGGTTGCATGCGACCATTCAAGTGAATCTAGAATTAGCTTTCAAATGATTATTATTAGGTTTCTGATTCGAAAAAACAACAGTGATAGGCACGTAGAAATAAACACGTTTCCTTGGAATAAATATAATAATTAATTATTTAACGCCCCCACAAAATATGCTGACAGTTCATATTTTAACTGAAAAGTTACATAAAACCAGGGCACATTAAAATCCTATTATTAAAATGGCACTAATTACAGGAAACCATTTCACTAGATACGACATGAATGTTTACTTTGGTGAAAAACTAACTAACTAACCATATGAATAAATACAAAAACAAAAGGATTTAGGCGTCGAAGTGCTCGTCTGCAGCGCTGTCATCCGGAAACGTGCAGAAGACTGTCAGCATTGCCACGTTGAATGGCAATGCTAATTCTTTGGAACTAAGAACTTACTCTAAGAACTTGAGATGGCGCAAGGGTATCGACACAGGTTGCGTTCCACACCAAATGGTGATGAATAAGTACCATTTTCATGTGTAGCTTAATTTCGTTCAAAGGAACCTAATTATTCGCGCTACTAATAATTTAACTATCGTAGCTAAGTTCTGTGCTGGCACAATATATATATATTTCCATCAACATGCTAAGAAAAATAATTCCTAAGACTATTACAAACAAGTAAAGGGGACGTTAGGTCGGTGACCAAAATTTGTTGGTATTTGCAGACAATAATTCACTGTGACAAACACAAACATTATTTCCCTTGGAGCAATTAACCAAGTCGTTTTTTACGACACCAACAGCTGGAAAAGGGGTGACCCATTTATACGCTTTATTATTAGGTACGAAATCGTTACAAGTTTCAAAGCAATTAAAAACTCTCTCACAGTCGGAATATCAGATAGCAAAGGTTTATATTATACATCTATTAAACAAATAAACAAAACCTTATCTTATACAATATTAGTATGATTTATAAGGAAAGTGAAAACACCATAATGTGAATACTTCAAGATAACAACCAAAACAAAATCTTCAAATAAATCAATATATATTAAGCATTGTCCAATTTCGTGTCACATTCATTCACCCAAATATAGCAAAGAATCTTGAAGGTGAACAAAAGAAACCTATTATTTATTCGTCAATTTTAATAAAAATTTACATAATTTTCTAAAAATAATGTATGTAATGTTTGCTTGTTTATGTTGCTATGTGTTTTTAAAATGTTATTGGGCACATTCAGAGTTGCTATACAGACTTATGTCTGGATTTCAGCTTTTCGTCTCCACAGGACTGTCTTGCTGACATTCTTCCGCTCCATGGTTTCAAGTCTCTAGATACTCGTATGTTCGATATAGGGCAGGATTTCAACACCAAATAGAAGCACAACGTTAGATACAGTATATTAGCATTCACAAAACTCGTTAGGTACTCGTGTAGTTCACAAAACACTATAAAAAACTAGCGTGACTATAAACTAAACACAAGACTATAAACTAAACCGATTTTGGCGGGAACGCCTGAGCGATTTGACATACACCCGCTCACAATAGTGTCTCAATACATCGCAGTTACAGAGAACTTTCCGAATTAGTACACTAAAATATTTGTTCCCGAATCATTTGAAAATAATGTATCTGTGAATAATGTATCGACCCATCCATCCCAGCCTCGCAATATTGCTATCGTACTCAATCCTGCTGTGAATATAAAATTGAATATACCGATTACTGCATCACACAAATGCATCTTGTCATGGTGATTGATCGTCTTTTGTTAAAGCCGAGGACTTATGTCATTGTGTACAAGACTTCGTGGGGATTATTTTTTTGCAATGATTTCGCGATTACTATTGATGATTACTGTCGATAAAACTGTCTTATGCTTCTATGAGGATTTGTTTTTCATTAGGTGTTATTATTATTTTATGTACTGAAACATGTTTAGTGGTTTAGAGATGAGATGCATCTTTTTCTTAGGGTATCGATGGCAAAAAGTTCAAACATCTTTGGACCAAAATTCAGGTGCGGGAACTCCGCTCACAGACGCGGTCATAAGATCATCAAGTGCACAGGTGACATGCGGCGCAGGATGGAAGTAATTTGTGTTTCACAAATCTTATGAGAAAATCATCAATATTTTATCGATGATTTTACATGTTAACATGAATGTACTCAAAAAGTTTCGCTGAAGACAAGTTTGAATAAACACACTACTAAAGATCTCCATATGTCAGAATAATCAGTGGGAAACATAGATTCAAGATAAAGGCGTTGAATTTACTAGCACTGAATACATTATAATCTTGTGAATACGTCATCTTAATTTATTCTCAAGACATTATGATATTAGCGATCTTTAAGGCACCGATTAACAGTTTTTTTTCGCTGACCCGTCAATAGTTCATTATTTCGCCATTGTACAAAACAATTCGACATGGAGTCGTACTTATTATTTTATTGTATTGTAAGAATGTAAAAAATGTGGGACATTTTTTGTCTTCAAAGTTCTTTTGTGTAATAAAGACACTGTCTAGTTTTAGACGGCTATTATAAATATCAATAATCGACCGTAGGTACGCCAGCACATCAAGTTACCCGAAACTGTAAAATTTTCCCAATCAACCTTTAATCTTATGCTTTAGCGATAAAGTTGAAAATCTATTACTTAAAGAAATTTAACAGATTGTAGTAGCTTGATGTGCTGGCGTCTGTGCAAGAAAACCGTAAGTGATTTTATTGTCAACGAGAGCGGTAAAGTTCTACGATAGAACCAAGAGAAAAAGTGCTAGTTCTACTATGAGTAGAAATTATGTATTGGACTGACCCTTGTCACCTTGACTTTTCTGCGATTGATCCCTTGTTTACAGCAGGAGCCAGCAGTTAGCAGCCACGGCAGGCGTCCAAAGGTAGTGGTAACAATTTTCACCAGGTGTTTGAAAGAAAGAAAGAAAAAAAAACGACGGGTTGCACTCCGGGAGTGCCGGCAGAAGTGAAAACTTAAATATTAACGTTGTGCATTTTTTATATTTTGGAATGGTTAGGGAATCATTTTGCACGAATTGCTTTAATTATCAGTATAAAAGTACTATCATTTATGTCGTAGAATACAATATTTATTTATTGCGCTATCTTGCACAAACATGACAATTTATATTACATTAAAAAGTTTATCTCTCAGAAAAATCAACTTCCATCCATAATTTCGACGACTTTTTCACCATCATTATTACCAGAACCATTATTTTATTATTTTTTTAATTTTTTCACGTCCACCGGAGGTGTGCCATATGTTCCACCAGTTATCTGTAGTTCCCAAATTGCAGATTTATTGTCGAGAGATGTACCTTCAAGTCTATCAATACATTCTAACTACAATTCTAATTAATTCATTCATTTAAGTTAAGTTTGTTTCTGTAACATAAACACACACGAACATTCGCGCAAGCACCCTGCCCCACCTAAACTAAACAACAGGCGCAGGCATACATTTTCGCCGCGCCGTAGAGAGAGAGGGGGATACTTCCTCGCCTACGCCGCGACGCCGGCTGTGTACTCACCATCAGTCTTACGAATTTTCGATCAGGGTCACGTGTCCTGACGCGAGTTTTACATTTTTTACCCGTTACAAAAAAAGTGTACAACGCCGCTAAAGAAGTTTTCACTTCAAAAACGTTTATTTCTTTGCTTAATCAGCCTATAATATTCCCACTGCTGAGACACAGGTCTGCCTGCTGGTCCATTAAACCCCGCACTGGTCCTGGTTCACTAAAATTCGAAGACATGTGATATCTACCAAGATATCACATGTCTTCGAATTTTTGGTTCTAGGAATGCCGGTATCCTCACGATGTTTTCCTTCGCCGTTTTGCGGCCGTTACCACTAGGCCACCACTACTCTCCTCACTCGAGCTGTTTGCCTGTTAACCAATCTCTACTAACGTGAATAAATTCGCTGAAAGATTGTGAGCAAATTCAACAGATGCGTCTTCTACCCAAACATAAAATTTAACTCACTCTTATAAAAATAGATACAAGTGTTTTGTCACTTTGCAACAAGGGATTAAGCCAAGCAACATGTAAGGCGTATATCAAAATATTAGCCACGGTTTAAATTATTAACGAGGCAAAATTTATCTCAGAGTCGCGCGAGAAAATGAAAGGCCGATGATATTTCACACATGTTTATAAATCCAGAGTTATGGGAGTAATACTTCACACACTAAACAGCTAAGCGATTAGTGAGTGAATGAAGTTTCTTATCGAATTTTCAACAAAATACCAGCTTCCCTTAAGAGGCTGGTATCTTGTTGACCAGACAACATGGCGGTTCATACTGAGATGATGATCGATAGAGACGTAACATGAAGACATTCTGCGATGATTCCTAATAAATTAGGAACGGGTCTGAAGAATAATATTGACGATGATAGTATATACATGTGTTTGTGTCCCAATAGATTTGCATATGTCCCATTGACCTTTAGGTTTCTTGAATGTTAATGCACTTTATTTTGAGCTCTTCTTGAACGTATTGAGAGAACGTATGAGATTAAGTTAAAAGTTTTAACGTTATTATTTTTTATTGTCTTCACGTTTTTATATTTAAAGTTCTTTTTTATGGTTTGAATTTCCTGTGCGCATCCCAAATAAAATGTTTTTCTTTCAAATAATTCCGCTGCGGGAACTAATATCTATAATTTTCAACAGTCACAACGATTATTTCAAGAATACGGAAAGCTACATCCCGTAACTGCCCCATAACTGCTTTATAACATAAAAGTACCATCTTCAACAGTAGTTGTTATGATATTCAGTTTATGGTCAGTCGAAAGGACAGGTCAAAAGACAGGGCTGATTTAACTAGCAGTAAATGGGAAATGGGCCTTCAACCTGTCAAAGCCTAGTAACATTATGAATATGTATTTTTATTTAAATCGTCTGTGCTTCATAGTGTTGAGAGCGTAAGTGGGTTACGTATGATAATGAATGAATATGAATTTACAATTGGGATTCTGGAAGTTGACAATGAATATGGAATCGAAGATGTCGCTGATTGTATGAAATACTAACTTGGAGTTTTAGATGCATTTAACACTAACCTGTTATGTCAATCAAAGTTTGTGAAGGTAATCACAGTATTCAAATAAGAAATAAACGTGATGTGCCATATAGTCACAATTTTGCATCAAGGTACAAATTTCTCTTTGCGAAATGTGAATTTTGATAGGCACCAAGCCCAATAGCATATAGAAATATATATGTATTGTTCCCGAAGATATCATCTCCAGCACTTTGGCAGACAAGATGAATGTTGTAATACGCATTGACGCATGCCGATTATAGCCGAAACAACCCGAGATAAAGCGATCCCACACGATGACCTTACACACATTTCATTCATCATCTCCGTACCAAGTTAATTCAGTCAGCTCAATCGGTTCGAAAATTTGGTATGTATGTAGGCAGACTTTCTCCGGGTGAAATGGGTGTGAAGAGAGGGGGACGCGACCTTGTTAGAGGGAGGTTGGCTTGGCACCTGCGCAGTATCCACTTGTCACTCTCCCACCGCCGCGTGCGCACCGCCGCGTCCGAACCACCACGCGACTCCCGCGCACGTGCGCTTTACTTTTACAACTTATTTTTTTTTTCGAAAATTAATCTGTGGAACGTTTTTGTGTGCGAACTGTGTTGTGATTGGAACATTGCTTGACTTTTCGTTTGCTGTTTGCCGGTTTTGTGTTTCGAAGACTACGGTATGTTTGTTGATGATACTTAATTATTTTGTAGTTACAACCATTATTTAAGGGGATAGGCAGTGGCCTCGTCCTCCAATTCGGCGATGATGGTATTCTTCTCAATGTATTTGGGTGTGTGCCTAAATGCAGTTTCCTGGATGCTAATAACTTCTTGAACATAAAGCCCTATCTACACTGCCCTGGATTTGAACATGTGATCTCATGGTCGACAGCTGCCCTTGCAGCCGATTTGCAATAATTGCAAAGATTATGCGAAATTGGCAAACAACTGACATGGTCCTATTGTTATGCCTTGTGGAATACTATGCAAATGGCTCGGATCTGAAAGCACGAAACATAAGTCAAAATATTCACGAGACAGAGCTCAAATAGGTCATTAAACTACGGCAAATGGAGGGTGGTGAACATTACGCCATCACCAGCTTTATCGATGGCATTATTAGGTAATTGGTCGATACTATAAATCCAGGAATCTTGCTTATAGCAACCTGTTAAACGATTTAATAATCGGATTTTATAGCAAGTATTAAATAATGCTTAAAGTTGATGATTGTCATTTCAAATTGTACTACAACACAATATTGTGTCGTTTCTCATAAATATGTAATTTTACTTTTGTGGAAACATGACCAATGCCGATTTTTTGTAGGAAATCTTGAAAGACTGTAATCTACTAGGCGGTTAATTAGGTCATGGATCAAGCCATCTCTTTTGATATGATAATGAAATCATTCCTGTTGAGTTTTGTCAACTAATCTTTACAATAGTAATGAATAGTAGTAGCATGTGAAATTTGTTTAATTAATCATTCGCAGAAAAAAAAAATGCCTTACAACCAAGCGAAATCCGGACATATCTTAGAATTTTCACTTGTAAATCGCACTCATCTTGCAAAGGAAATTCGTTCGTCCGCTTACTGGGGATGACATCCTTCATAGAGGTTTCTTCCGCTGACCTAGTTTTTTTACTATTTCTACATACTTCGCAATACTAGAAAGAACATAAACTTTAGTGACATATTTTGTCATGTGTTCCTGTCCAGCTGCGTCCACGTGATTGAAGGCACGATTACATTAGAGGACTCGTTATCACAAAATTATGAAATTGAAATTGATGATGTAAACTCAAGCAGATCTATAGTTTTTCAAAATATTCACCTATGCCTAAGTAGAAATAATAACAGCGCTGTAAACTAAAGTAATAAAAGATAATTAATATACCTACGAAAAATCGTAGACAAACAATAATTATTGACAATGAAAACTTAGCATGACTGCCTACCTCAAGTACAACTATAGGCTTTCCAAAGTAAAGGGGATATTAAGAATAAGTTTACGATAATTTTAGACTAACTGATACTAGTCTAGTGCGGAAGTTTTCCCAAAGAAAAGCAGATATTAATAATAGAAACACAGTCAAAGGAACACATGGTGTTACGATAATTATAATCATACAGAACTCTAGTCTGGTGCGAAACTATCGAGACAACGCGATATCTTGATATTGTCGATGGAAACCTCGCTTGCTTACAGTTTTCCAAAAAAAAAGTGGATATAATTAATATAAACACAACCAAAGGAATACAATAATCAAACATAAGCTAGAACGAACTACCCGCGAAACGCAGAACGTGAAGAAAGCTTTGCTCAACAACGGTTTTTCGAAAGAAAGGTGGATAGGTATATCAATATTATAATAGGAACACAGCCAAAGGGATCCAAAGTGCTACTATAATCGTACACAAAGTTGTAATTTGTATTTATAGTATGTTAAGAAACGATGTATGAACTGTGTGAAAGGTGATATGGCTGGAAGAGGGATGATTACAGATTTGAAACGGGGCAAGGGCAGGAGAATGACGAGTCTGTTACGAAACCACCTATCCTACCTTGTACTAGTTTTCCCATAGTTTTCCAAAAGAAAAGTAGATATTAATAATAGAAACACTGGCCAAGGAATAAAACATAGTGTTACACTAATCGTACACAAACTTGTACTAGTCTGGTGCGGAACTGCAGTATTCAGAGCGGATCGCCGATGTGGGCCGGTCAGGTGTCCGCCCTCTGACGGAAATCTCATTCTGTGTTACGTTGCGGTGAAAGATAACTTTTATGTTTTTGATGTCATTACATTTCTATATTATTATGTTTCTAGGTGGTTTTAGGTTTTTAAGGTAACATTTACCAATCGCTTGCTTAACCATTTTTGGGATTTAGCTTCGAAGTGCCAAGGATCTTTGAGATAAAAAAATAATCGTCGTAACATTAGGGGTAAAATTAAAATGTTGTAGCAACATACACTCTGCATGGATGAGAAGACCGGCTGGTAGGTACACCATCAAAGAACAGTCAAAAGCATTCAAATTCAATTTCTCAAATGTAGGTCAAAACAAAAACAACAGTTTGAAGAAATCTCTACAAATACAGAAATACAATGAATTCACAAACCGTACTAACAGCCATCCAATCGCATTATTTATTGGTGCTTCCGTCAACGGTACAGCACAGTTCCGTTCCGCGCTTGCGCGTTGCGTAAACAGCGCAGACTGGTATCACGCGACTTGGCACGACCTTGACATTGGCCACTAGGGCATTTACTCCAGTATTGAGTCATTAGGTCGTCTTTTGTTTTAGGATTCAATGGATTACCATATTTGGAAGTTTTTTATACCTACTGCAGAGGCGTTAAATTATTTTCTTCGTGTAGTCTAGTGAAGCTTTGGTTTCCCAGGAGCTTTGGTTTCCCAGGAGCTTCGCTTCCGTCATATTGTAACTGCCGTCATAAAAATCTGTCAATATCACCAGTAAGATGTCAAATACGCTCTGTATTTGGACAGCCATTATTGTTTGACCGTTCACCGCTTTATTAAAAAACAAGCTTAAGGTCTTCTCAATTGGTTATTCATTTTGACGATAATTTTATCAGTTTTATTATTTATGTACACACAGTAAAATACATATGGAATACACATGGTTACATATGGTTTTCGGATTTAATGCTACTTACTACTGATAGCATGGCTCCGTTCCGCGCTTTCGCGTAGCGTAAACAGCGCAGACGTTGCATTGGTAGCACGCAACCTTGACATTGACCACTAAAGCGTTTAGTCCAAAAAGTCTTGCGTCAGTGGCTCATTTTTTGTTTTAGGAATGAATGGATCACCAATTTTGGAAGATCTTGTAACTGAAGCGTTAGCATAAGCTGAGGCTACTATTTACTCTATTTGGGGAGCAATTTCTCGATTAGTTTTTTATGATGATAAAACGAATTACGTGATTTACTTTTTTTTTTTTAATTGTTCTCACATACATACATACAGTAAGAATAGTGTACCCAGGATTTTGTAATATCTTGATTTTAAAAGAATGTCTTTGGAGTGTCTTGCCCATTCTTCTTTATAAAGATCTACGCTACATAGTTTCAACATTCTGACCTTCTGACCAGCTTCTAGATGTAAATACTTAATAAAAAACTTATAGATACTTGAATGGTGCCTGGTGCTAAAAATGGATTGTTTGCATTAAATGCTTTGAGTTTGAGCTTTAAGTAGCATTAGATCTCTAATAATAATAATATTTATTGGACATAAAAAGGTACACAGATACAGAGTGACACTTAAATGAAGCGTACGTATAGCCTGGTACAGAAAAAATCATCAATGACCCTCATGTTAGGTAAAGCCTGTGTTATGTAGTTACTAACAATTTAGTCATGTGTACTTTTGTAAAAGAATAAACTAGATAAACACTATTAATTTTAAAGATAAGAAACGGGGATAAGAAGGTAAAAAGAGTTATGCCGCCGTGCAAAGGAGAGGTCAGATGAATGGGTCTGGAACCAAAGGTCTGGAACCAAAGGTTATTAAGTTGGTTTTGCTGACGTTCAAAGTTAAGCTATTATTGCCCAACCAAATCAATATTTGGGACCTTAAGGACCTTTCAGCGGCCTCTCTAGCCGTTTTCCAGTCATGTCTACTGGACAGTAAAACAGTATCATCGACGTAGGCTGTATTATGAGTAGGAGGTAGGGTGAGTAGACAGAGTTCGTTAACTTAGATTTGGAAGGGGAGGGGGCTAAGCAAACTTCCTTGTGGCACACCAAAATGTAGTAGTTGTTCACTATTGACATACACTCCTATTTTAACGCTGTGCCACGTATTCCGATCTGTTCTAATTTCCCGAGTAAAATAGGGACAGAGACAGTGTCAAAGGTCTTAGAGAGATCTAAAAATATGCCGACACATTTGACTTTCGTCACTTACATAGTCAATTTCGTTGACAACAGTCCAGTAGAGCTAATACAGCGTCTACCGTTGATTACTGGTTGAAAGCCGTACTGATTTTTAGCGATGATTTTATAATTGTCCAGAAAGTTGTGGAGATTTTTGTAAATTATTCTTTCCTAATTTTATCAATTTGGGAGAGATATCATCCCAGCTAGAGGCACTGTCCACGCGGAGGTCTTTAATAATAACCTCAACCTGTTTCTCGTCTGTTTCCAGAAGGCCAATTGAAATAAGCATTGAGATTGGGCGGGGAGGAGTACGTTGGGCGCTGCTTAACTTTTGCGGGAAGTTGTTGGCTAGGTTGTGTTTTCATAAAGCTTATTCAAAGCAAGATTAGGTTCATTTAGGTTTTGAGATAATTGAAAAATCATAGTTTTCGATGTCACTGATAGCACTAATGACGGCTGTCAATGCGCTTTGTAATTTTATGAGTAGGTAATCAAACGCCGATGGTTTCAGCAATAAATCTCTTTAGGTCAAGGGTGGTCATTTCAATTGTTTTAAGCTGTTAATCAGGCATCAATGATGAAGAAAAATTTTAATGAAACTTCTTTAGCCGTACATAAGGAGGGCGCTTTTCTATTCTTTCACAAACATCAAAATATATTCTCATCAGTCTTTTCATTTAAATATAACGCCTTAATTTATGACAACGTTATTAAAATATACGAGAGATCCTCTATCCTTTATATCCAACGTGGAAAGTGCTGGCTCGTTCATATTTTTCTCTTTCAGCCGCCGACAAAAATAATGAGGAGCTTTTTACGAAATTACGTTCGCAATTTATGAATGGTGTTGCTTTATAACGAAGTTCGGTTTCTTTGGTGCTTGGATATTTACTAAATACGTATTTAAGTGGCTTAATTAAGTCATTTTGAGATTAAATGTGATTTTGTAAACAAAAAAAATCAGGTAACAACTTGAGACTGAAAACTTTCTCCTCGTGTTATTAAATATGTAAGATTAATTAATCTATTTTGGAGTTTTGGTTTACTTTAATCACACACAATCAACATCAGATTCAACGTATTATACCGGAAATTAAAAGATGAAAAGTTAGGAATATTTATTACTATCCACAAAAATGAATATCGTCTTCAAGAGACTATTAGAGGCGGACTTAATGCCTGAGGCATTTTTTACCAGCCAACCTTGGGGTGAAGCAGAGACAAATATGGCAGACTGAGAATGACTATAAAATACAAGAATTAATAACAATACATACATAATAAACAAAATGAACTGTCAGGAGAAAAATGATCGGTAGAGGAGAAAACGAATCCAGCAAATCAGCGCTGGGATCATACGGCCAACTTCTGACAGATATGTTCACGTGCCTTCACTATAAGATAACCGACTAGTTGATGTCCTGATGTTCAGAGGGAGCGCATTCCAAAGAAAGACCGCCTGGACAAAAACGGAAGAATGAATTAGGCCAGAACAGTGTGAATAATGAATGTTCTTACTTCTAAAAAGATAAACAAATACTAAGTGTCTAATCTCAAACGAATACCTTCTGTTCTTGCAAAAAAATGCATTAGGTAATACAAACACACATAAAATTCCACGCCTCTATTCCCTGAAGGGATAAACAGAGGTGTACATACATCCCTGCTAGATGTAATGGATATCCGTATCTGCATCTGCAATTGCGGAGCGTCCGCATAAATTTTGATACGAAATACATTCGCTTCGTCAACTATTGATTTTAGAAGCTCACCTTCATCCGCATAGGTTCTTTAGTCACTAATATTATAAAGGTGAAAGCTTGTGAGTGTGTGTATGTGTGTGCGTGTTTGTATGTTTGTTACTTTTTCACGCTCAAACGGCTGAACCAATTTTGATGAAATTTGGAACACAGATAGTTTATTACCAGGATTAACACATATAATACTTTTTATCCCGATAGTCCTACGGGATCGAGACATGCGGGTGAAACCGCGGGGCGCAGCTAGTATTGAGTAATTCAAACCTAAACAACATAATCAAATAAGACGAATGCCACGGCCAATTTCACCGGTACAGTCCGTTTGAAATTAGTTCATCGAACGTTTTACTACGCCGCTCATTCGATCGATTGCGCGAAGTGATTGTGACGAATCTTTTTAGTCTAGTTTTGCGTGTAAACGAATTTGTGTAGTGGTTCAATTGAATAATAGAAGGTATTACGTTGGCGAGTAAAGCAGTATTGGTCTGTTATTTGTTCACTACTTTGTCATAATCTGCCTAGCCTTTTCCCAACTATGTTGGGGTCGGCTTCCAGTCTAACCGGAATACCAGTATGTTACATGGAGCGACTGCCTATCTGACCTCCACAATCCAGTTACTGGGTAGTACGACACCCTTTGGTAAGACTGGTTGTCAGACTTTCTGGCTACTGACGACCCGTAACGACTATCAAAGATCCACGAATGACAGCCGGGACCACTGGTTTAACGTGCTGTCCGAGGCACGGAGGAGTCTCTGTATGTGAAGATAGTCACCCATCCACGGACCAACCGCGGCAAGCGTAGCTTAACCTGATCGATCGACCCGTGCGGCTGTTATTACTTAGCCACAAGCCACTCTATTTGTTCACTACTTTGTGATTTACATAATTGGAATAAGGAAAGATTTTGTCTTGTCCCTTTAATTAATTTCATATTTATTTCATCCTGGTTTTAGTTATACTCACTTTGTTGTTGTGACTTTTTATGCTTTGAAACAGTCCTATCAACAGCCTCGCTTTCGATTTTAATTACCTTTCTTCATCGTCATCATCACTTCTCCGTCACTCTTATCCCAATGTATTTGGGGTCAGCGCAACATATCTTCTTCTTCTATACTTCTCTATAAAGGTAAAGTAAGGTAGAGTAAGCAACTACTTACCTGAAGTTACTACATACGTTTTATTATGCTCTTAATCACTTGAGAGACGCACACAGAACATTCACAGCTACATATTTTACTCACGTCCAGTCATTACAATTGACAACTTAGTCAAACAATGGGATATTAAACATTGCCTTATATTCAGAGAAAGTTGTTTTCAAAATGTCGGCTGAAAGTGTTTGTGAAAAATAAGTTGAAACGAGTCGAGAAGTGAAGGGAAGGGTTCAGAACTTAAGCCCATCACTGTTTAATCTGATCAAAATAATAACGAAGTTTAAGTGGAGTTGTTTAAACTTGTATGTACTTTTCGGTAATTTATTATTTACTACTGATCCCACGGACTTCGTATCGCCTCAGAATCAATACAAAATGTATGAGAAAATGAATTAAGTATCTTCAATTTTTTTTTCGTTAATTTTTCGCCCGTTTTAATAGTTATTCTGCTATTCGGGGCGGAGACGAATCCAACAATTCAAAGATCATAAAAATCGATCCAGCCGTCTTTGAGTTGTAAATGGTGTAACTAACCCGACTTTGTTTTATTTATATAAGACTAGCGACCCGCCCCGGCTTCGCACGGGTGCAATACTGATCACTACATAGTATATAGTATAGTATAATAAAACAAAGTCGCTTCCCGCTGTCTGTCTGTCTCTATGTATGCTTAGATCTTTAAAACCACGCAACGGATTTTGATGCGGTTTTTTTTAGTAGATAGAGTGATTCAAGGGGAAGGTTTGTGTATAATACATGCATAATATAGTAGAGAAACACTGATCATTTTAGAGCAATTTTTTCTCGTAAAATGTATCGAAAAAAAATGGTTATCATGGGTTATCTCTAAGAGATAGACATATGCCATCGCGGACTTTTTTGTAGACCTTTTTAAGGTGTACAATACTGTAGTTCATTATGTTGGTCTATCTCGTAAGGATCAGCCAGCGTTTGCAAGGTAAGCGCAAAAAAATGTGTTTATTTACGACATCACATTAGAAACCTCTAAAATTATTAGTGTTTCTCTACTATATTATGCATGTATTATACATATAAACCTTACTCTTGAATCACTTTATCTATTAAAAAATCGCATCAAAATCCGTTGCGTAGTTTTAAAGATCTAAGCATACATAGGGACAGACAGAGGGAAGTGACTTTATTTTATATACTATGTAGTGATTTGTTTAGTACTTAAAGGACACAAATGTATAGAGGCGGACTTAATGCCATTGGCATTTTCTACCTTTGGGTGATCCAAAGACAAACAGTGCTAGGTGCAACAACGAAAATGGTTGAATAAACATTGACTTAAATGTAAGGATATACTTACACTTGTTTAAAAATGTTATAAAAAAATTATAAATAAATTAACTTTAACTAAACAACCAACCCAACCAACCCAACTTAACCATTAACCAACCAACCAACCATTTTTTTTTTGTTTTTGTTCTCGGGGTGGAAAATCCCATGGATGACCGCTGCCCTGGGGCGGGCGGCGGGGTCTGTCAGACTCTTGCTTACTAAAAACCACCCCGGTGTTCCCTCTCTCACCTACGCCGGGGGCCGCGGGAACGAACGATACTTCCGCAACCCCCGGCTGTAACCAACCATAGCCAACTTAACTTTAACTTTTGGTCATCATGGTTTATAGACGTTTTCGAATTCTAAGTAATTAGAAATAATAGATTATCCGTGTTTGATTGTACAAGTCAATCTTATAGACTATATTTGCTATAAAAGCAATCTTGTTGGACGATATATCGTGGTTTACTTATATTAGTAACGAGGGAATGGTTTAAAGAGCTTAAGTGCCCAGGGACCTCTCTCTCTGCCTGCCTTTTTTTTTTTTTTTGGTATCGGGTTGGAAAATCCTCATGGAGTCCCTCCGCCCTTGGGGAAGGGCGAAGGGGACTGTCAGACACATGTACCCGTGTGTCAGGGGGCGGGTATCGCCGAAGCATTCGTCGCTACCCCCCGACGGGTATTGGCCCGCCCGATGGTCAGGCGGGCCCCGTCACCCACTGCGGCCGTCACCCCGGCCGCAGGACTCCACTATGAGGCGCGCGCGGAACACGACGCCGCCGCCTCGAGGCCTGCTGCTGGTCGGACGACAAGACGCCCCAAGTCTGCCGTCCGCAGGCCGCGCCCTACGGTGGCCGGAAGTCGGCCACCCTACGACGCCCAGTGCGTCTGCTGCGGGAGGGGAGAGAGGAGGCAGCCTCTCTCTCCCTTTCCGCCGCCTCCTTTGCGAGCATAACGGCCTCGCAAAAGGTGGCGACGGCACTCCACCCTGAATCGCTTCCGACCATGGTTGACACAACAGCCGGAAGCGAGAGGTTACCCGCAGCACCTACGGCCGCGACCAAGTCACGGCGCTGCTCGGCCCAGGCTGGGCACTCCGCCAACGTATGCAGCGCCGTATCGTCGCGGCAATCACCATAATGGTGGCACTGGGACGTCGGCTCCCGGCCTATGCGACACAGGTACTTCCCGAAGCACCCGTGTCCGGTAAGCACCTGCGTCAGTCGGAAGCTGAGGGCGCCGTGGCTCCTATTGAGCCACTCCTCTAGAACGGGCCTTACTGCCGCTATAGCGGCATGCCCCGCCGTGGGTTGCGCTAAGCGCGTCTGCCACTCCGCCACTAGGACCTGGCGGAGCTCTGCCCTGCGTGCCTCAACCTGTCGAGGCACCAGGCGCTCGCCCCGCTCGACCGCCTCCACGCGCCACCAATAGAGCGACGCGAGGAGTTTTGCGTCGAGCTCTCTGCCTGCCTAGTGCAACTTAATTCGTCCTCCAGGTTTCGTAATAACTTTGAGCAAAATCCACTAAATTAATAATATATCTCTAAAATGTTGATATATTTACCTCTATTAACAGTGTTGTGTGTACATAAATAAATAAATACCTAATTTAAAATTTGTGCAGCAGTGAAGTTCCTTATTTCTTAAAATTTTCCTTAATCATAAGCATCGATCAATAATGCATTCTCTGAAATAATTCTGAAGTCAAATTCTTACCAAGCAGCGTTAGTGAACTCGTTACGTAAAGCTATATTGTACTTTAAACTTTAAATCTCTCTTTCTATTTTATTATTTTTTTTTAATCTCCCTGTTTTTGTTTATGATTTAATATTTTCTCTTAATGTTCATGTCTACATATCAACAGTGTCTTTAAATTTTGTATTTGGTTTTAAACCGTCTTAACAAAATAAAATAAGAAACTAAATAACTTAAATTGAGTGTATTCTCACTGACAACAACATAAGCCACAGTATTAAGACTATTTCTAATCTTTAAACAGATCACAAACCCTTAAACGAAACTTAACAAGACTAACCATCACAATTACAATAAGGCACAGGTTCTCTAATTAAGTAAACAGGAAACGTCTCGTGCGTCGGTATTCGTTTAATCACAGTTTAATAGTTACGTTAATGGGTGAAACTCATCTCCGCGCTGACCGACCCATCTGTTTTTATTTAGTCTGTCTGCGTCCGTACTTTCCCCGTTTAGATACAGATTAATAGGATACGATTTAAGTTGGATATGTTTATCGTAATCTTTGAGCAGTGCACGATTTTGATTAGATGATATTATAGCTGGTTATTCAATGAGCAGTAAGGTACTCTTCGTCTAGCATAGGGGCCATATTATCTCCTCTTTTGGTGCCGAAGATTCTGGCTGTCCAAAAATCATGTGAAGGTCGAATCATCTGTTTTTTTTTAGTCTGTCTGTATCCGCACTTTCCCCGTTTAGATACAGATTAATAAGATAAGATTTAAGTTGCATAAATTTATCGTGATCTTTGAGGAGTACACGATTTTGATTGGATGATATTTTAGCTGGTCAACCAATGAGCGTTAACTGAGCCTTCGTCTAGTTTAGTGACTGTATTACCGTCTTTTTTGAGTCGGGGACTAAGGAATGCTTTTTATCTGTTTTTGTTTAGTCCGTCTCTATCCGCACTTTCCCCGATTAGATACAGATTAATAGGGTACGATTTAAGTTGGTTATAAACGTGTCCAATCTAACTTAATCAGGTATCAGGTAAAGAAGTGTAAGTACAGTTGCAATGACGATACCGTAAAATGGGGTGAATAGGAACCGAGGGGTGAATCGGGATGAAACTTTTAAATGGATTTTAACGTTAATGTAATATAGTTTGTAGCCAACAATTACACTTAATCGTCAACTATAATATAGTAAACACATTAAGAGACCTTTTGGCAAAAAACTATATTATTTCAATGTTAAAATCCATTTTAAAGTTTCGTCCCGATTCACCCCGGCATTCCTATTCACCCCGTTTTACTGTAGTTTAGTTTTTCATCAAATTATCTGTAGCTTCGTCAAACGTCATCATCATGATCATCTGCCTAGGCTTTTCCCAACTATGTTGGGGTCGGCTTCCAGTCTAACCGAATGCAGCTGAATACCAGTATTTTACATTTTATTTTTCTGTAACTTCGTCAAAGGTAGTGACAATATTATCTTCTGACAATATGGTGTTTTAGAGCTTAGGCCTTTAAAAGAGTAGCTCTTTAAAACTACCTGGTAGATTTAAAGAGTTTTTAAAGTCGAAAAAAAAATCTTTTTTTAAATCCCTCTGCCATGTTTAGTTAAAATTCTTTTTTGGTGCGGCTTCCAGTCCTTACCAACCCACCAGTTTTTGTTTGGTCCGTATCGCACTTTCCTCATTTAGATACTTACTTACCGATTAATTGGATTTGTTTGAATGATTAAAGCTGGATATGTTTATCGTGACGTCTCAAAACTAAAGTAAAAGACGTGTAAGTAGGCAGATGCAGTCGCTCAGTGCTAGTTAGAAGATTTTTTGCTGGCCAGCCAAAGAACAAGTCATTTATTGGACGATGCAGCGTTGGTCTAGTTGAGAACTTGTAGTTTTATAGCGCAAAGGAATCATAAACTACGAAAAAATCTACGGTTGGTACTTAGATTCTGACTGCAGACTTAGTTGAACTGTCGATAGGTCAGAAAATATAGTTATAGCCCAGTGGACAATATTAAATTAACCCCATTTCTAGGAAAAACCATTGAGCCATGAGCGATTATGATAGATATACAGTGTGAGTCTTCATAAAGTGCACATATTAAAAAGGGTGAAAATATAAACAATTTTATCGACGGAAAAAATGTCAAAAAAAATCTAAAAAAAAAATTGAATTTTTTATGGGCTTTTAATTTTTTTTATTCTCGTCATGGTACCCCATGCAAACAAACTGTTACTACTTTTAAACTAAATGTGATATTAAAACAAAACAAAATTAATAATGATCTCTAATAATAGGCCGAGCTAATAAAGCCATAATTTTTTGAAAAATAAACCTCATAAATTAATTATTAATGATTTTTTGAAGAAAATTTACCATATTTCTAGCAATTTTTGCAATAAATGTAAAATTTATCAAAAAAATGTCCCCTTTACCCTACTTTTTTCTTATTTTATGTTATTGTACATCGTATTAGCTATTTTTTGATAAAAATCCCATGGTTGTAGCTAAAACACAACATTTGCTATCAGAGGCTAAAAAAGAGGCTCACCGGGTGTGTTATTAATTCGAAAGGATAAATTACTTTCTTATGAAGGCTATGTGATTCATAAAACAAAGAAGCGTAGGTTAGGTTAATCAAAATCATTTATTATTTCACATGAAACTTAAAACTAATGCATTAATTGCTCAAAATGTCCGCCACGCTGTTGTAAACACAAAAACGCGCGAAAGGAAATTTGTTGTGTGGCCCTTCTTATCATTTCGCGATCATTGCGAATACCATTCGCGCAGTTTATTATGCGATCTTGCAAATCAGCCTCGGTTTCGATAGGGGTGTTATAAACTCGTTGCTTCATTGTCCCCCACAAAAAGTAATCAAGTGGCGTCATGTCAGGCGAACGTGCAGGCCACCCTACGGGCCCCGTAATTTTCACTAAGCAACGAGTTTATAACACCCCTATCGAAACCGAGGCTGATTTGCAAGATCGCATAATAAACTGCGCGAATGGTATTCGCAATGATCGCGAAATGATAAGAAGGGCCACGCAACAAATTTCCCTTCGCGCGTTTTTGTGTTTACAACAGCGTGGCGGACATTTTGAGCAATTAATGCATTAGTTTTAAGTTTCATGTGAAATAATAAATGATTTTGATTAACCTAACCTACGCTTCTTTGTTTTATGAATCACATAGCCTTCATAAGAAAGTAATTTATCCTTTCGAATTAATAAACACACCCGGTGAGCCTCTTTTTTAGCCTCTGATAGCAAATGTTGTGTTTTAGCTACAACCATGGGATTTTTACCAAAAAATAGCTAATACGATGTAGAATAACATAAAATAAGAAAAAAGTAGGGTAAAGTGGTTTTTTTTTTGATAAATTTTACATTTATTGCATAAATTGGTAGAAAAATGGTAAATTTTCTTCAAAAAATCATTAATAATTAATTTATGAGGTTTATTTTTCAAAAAATTATGGCTCTATTAGCTCGGCCTATTATTAGAGATCATTATTCATTTTGTTTTGTTTTAATATCACATTTAGTTTAAAAGTAGTAACAGTTTGTTTGCATGGGGTACCAAGACGAGAATAAAAAAAATTAAAAGCCCATAAAAAATTCAATTTTTTTTTTAGATTTTTTTTGACATTTTTTCCGTCGGTAAAATTGTTTATATTTTCACACTTTTTAATATGTGCACTTTATGAAGACTCACACTGTATTATTCAAGATTTTTAAAACTGTTTGGAGCTGCCCTGACCTGTCCATATATTTTAGGTTTATAGAAAAAAAAAAAAAAAAAACGCGGTGTCCGTCTCTCTACAGAAAGCAATGTTTTCCCTTTGAAAGCAGTTACTATCAAACGTGACAACTATGAACCCAGCATGACGCCCGTTAGTAGCTCCTGTATCCTAAAGGCTAGCTTTTGACGCAACTCTTGCATGGAAATGAAGCCATTTACATATTTTGACACGGGTCGCTCAAAGAAGATATTACATATTTTTCATTTTTTACTTTAGACTTTATCATACATTTGACACTACAATTAATGAATATTTAATACAGTCATTACTACTACTTACATTTTAATTTACTGAACCCTAATCACAGAGCAATGTCGACTTTTTAAACGACCTCCATCTTTATATTCTTTCCAACCGAACTTTCTCTAGTTAGGTACTGATTAATTGAATTCAATTTATTTGAATTTTATTTCGTCGTTACGTAAAGAGCTAGGGTTTCCTGGACGTTCATGTTATGTCGGGTAATCGAATGAATTATTGTGAGCTTCGAGATTTTTTTATCGATTAGCTGTGGTGAGCTGGCGGTTTTGTTTTGATAGTTTGATGAATATGAAATGGTATTTTAGTGATATTTTAAATATGATCGTTAATAATTTGTCAACACAATAATATTTTAAAATGTTACGAAGCTATTTTAAGCTTATTATTTTAAGACCGTAAAGAAATGAAATGAAGAAGATGATAATTAATAAGATGACTTTCCTCTTTCCTGTGTTAACTGGCGCACAGCGCAATAAAGAAATGACGCAATTAGGAGACCACTTGGATCTTCCTATATCCCAAACCACTCAACCATAGAAGCAAGACCTTACTTAACTAACAAAAACCAAGAAAACCCAATAATTTTGCCCGCACAAACTAAGACATATTCTTTCCCATGTTTTTTTTGAGTCAACAATTTTAGTTCAATAAAGACACTAAACAGTCAAAGCGTACAAAAAAACCTCTTCAATACACCTGTTATATAATTCCACGAATCCCTAATTAATCCGATTAATGGAGAAACTAGTAAAAGTTTCGTCTTCCATACATAATGAGAACGTTCATACAAACTTTTTGCTGCCGTGGGAAGACCGTTTTAAATTAATTTCTATTTAATGTTGGGAGCCGGCTTGTATTATATTTGTTAGTTGTAAAATGGAAAGTAGTGGAGCAACTATTTAAGTTATTGATCTACAAAGCAATTAAGTTATTTTTTACTGCTTCACGCTCGATTTCCTTGCTTGAGTGATAAGTGGTGGTTTTCAAGTCTTGATTTTATAACTAGTACTTAAATGCTAATGGTTTCTTGTGAGGAAGTATCTTACACCTTACAAAAGGGTTAATTGACTATAGTAAACACGTCATCTTTTTAACATCTACACAGTTGAAGCTTTGATATTTGAGAAATATTTCAGCACAGTCGGGTGATCCATTGTTTTTAAATACTGGTGCTGATTGTGTTGTTCACAAACTAAACTAAATTAAAGTTCAGTGCACCTATTTCTTTCTATTTCATTACGAAAACGACAGAAGATAAATATTAGTTTAGCCCTGTCAAATTAAGATAGTCCATAGACAAGTTTAGTCCTGATAAAAAATTGGCTATTAAAAATACGTCAATTCACGTCAGGCGCTGACTAATTTGACAGGACTAAACTAATATTTATCTTCTGTCCTTTTCTTAGTGAGTAAATTTAGTTTACTTTGTGAACAAGAGAATCGGTGCCATTATCTCTTACACGATTTAAAAAAAAAACATCAAAATTGAAAAAAAAAAATGTATCTTTATCGCTCTTTATATTTCATTTATCAGAATCTTCATTATGGGCTGGTATGGGGTGGTTAGTTATTATTTTCTGAATATTGGTTTCCCTCTGGTTTTGAAGTAGCTTCGTGATACAGGGTGACAGGGGCGCACAATCTATTACCATGGATTCACTACATGATTTTGAAACCCCATGCGTGGAAATTCGTCGGTTGGTTGTTTTTTAAAAATTAGCTGTGACATACTGACTTTTGATCGCGTAGGTATTTATTTATTTAAACTTTTCGCTCACAAAAAAGGTACAAAGGCGGACTTCATGCTTTAGGCATTGTACTTTTCTATGAAACAAGTTTTTTTTTTGATAGCCAGCAAAAATCTCTCCGCTATGGGGTCTAGAATCATTTGCTAAATTCATGGTTTCAGTTTGCGCATCGACGTCCTTACACAGTATAACTTAGTAAGTATATAAAAATACTGACCTACTATTCTCTTTGCATATTTTACAACATTTCTCCTAGCTTCGTACTCATAAACTAAATTAAAGTATAAGTAAATCGCCCTCTGCAACATGACTAAGCCAATTCCGACCGCCCCAGGCAATGAATAAGTAATCGCATTTAAGAACTACTCATTACCATCCAACGTGCCGATGAATAATTATTTTTATGTGTGCCGAAAACAACCTCTATGAGTTTAAATATTTACTGCAGTGCTATTCTGTAAAAATCTCACCGTGAGAACTTAGGTGAAGTGAGCGGGAAGTGAGCTGTCATCAGGGATTAACACTATTGACACTGCTCACTTCAAGCTCACTTCACTTATGATTTATCGGTGAGATTTTTACAGAATCGAGCGGCTGTTCATATTTTCAAGACTTTTTTGAAAGAAATGTGGCAAAAGCTCCGTTTATTTGGCTCCCACTAGCCAAATAAACGGAGCTTTTGCCCAGATTGCGCAACACACTAACAGTAGCAATGACTTTCAGTTTGACAGTTCAACAACATTCATTGCTGATTCAAGTTGTTGAGTAGACTTTTTCGAAGATACTCGTAATATGGAGCAATGGATTAGCAATATCCTTCAAAATGATTTAGATCGTGATTGAATTAGGGTGCAGAATTGCGACACAAGAGTTGGCGTAAAAATCAAGTAACATAAAATGTAAAATATATGTTTGCTTTACCAATCGATTATGATTATTACTTACCTACAACCTACTCATTCTAACCTGAAATATAGCCAAAAGCTCGCCTCCTTTGACTGTGGGTCGTTATCGACGAATATTATGTATAAAGAGGACAAAACATCTACCACAATACCGCGGGACATTAAAATAAATGAATTATTCAGTGATAAAAGAACGCTATTTCCAATATAAGCTTACGCCACGGGTAAATATTACAGTTAATCGTTTTATACGTAGGTTTATTCAAAGTCAACCTCAAAGCATTTATTTTAATTAAACCATTTATATACTTTTGGATTGTCAAGGATTCGGTCAGTCTTAAATATGAATCTAGTTGCCCATTTCAAAGCGTAGTAGGTACGTTCAAGTCCACCAGGTAAATATATACAACTATATACATAATACAAAGGAGACTGAGTTTATACGATGCAAAGATTCTACACTCTTATAGTTAATTCACAGTCCATTATCGTCACCCTGTCACCGTCCACCGCAAAAAATGAGTCTATTATAAAGCCTTAAACATGTATACCCAAAAAAAAAAACAACACCATGTATAATAAAATGAAGACGTCTAGCTAGAATGGAACCAGTATAGAGAAAGTTCATGTTGTCTGGGGTCAAGTTACTACGGACTCACATACTATCGGTGTTAATAGATTGTGTTTATACGCGACAGACGATTTATCACAACCACAAATTTATATATAAAAAAACGACAATTTGTTGTACGATACATTTGGTACTTACAATTACAGGGTAGATGTTAAGTTAATTGGTACTTACAAGCAAAGATGGTTGTGGGTTGAATGTATGAGTTGTTGGAATCAGTTTAGTTATTTCTACGGTAATAAAAATATTTAGGAACTAGCACATGACTGCGATAAAAGTGACATAAATACCGCATTTTTAATGCAAAACCTTTGGTGCGAGCCACTTAAAAATATAAAAAAATTATGCAAGGAAGTGCGTGCACTCGTTCAAATTGGAAGAGCTGCAGAATTGTATTTGACAAAAAAAAACGTCGCTAAATGGATCTTAGTACTTATCCAGAACCTTCTTGATCTGGTACAAATTCAAGTACATATTATATATTATTGTCACTTATATTTATAGATATCATTATAGAGGTACTCATACCTCTGGATGAAGGATGAGTGAACTTTACACCCTGTGCCTCAGAACATCCTCCACAGAAAAGGGAGGACCCTCCGACCAGAGTTGTGTCTGGTGGGCAACTTCCCGAGGATTGATGTCGGGACATTGTCTATACCTACATGCTAGTCGCGCGGTAAACTCTGTTTGATGCATGATGTTTGCATCACTGTGATGCAGATACCGCCAAATCGTCATCATCATCATTTCAGCCCGAAATCACTCACTAGTAGGCCTCCCCTTTCTTCTGCCCCACTTCCCGGTTCCGTGCGTGCGTGGTATTTTCTGTGACTAACGATATATTCAACCCAATGCGCTTTTGGACGACCCTGCACCCTAAATGCGTAACACACTATTACTCTCAATTTGAATAATTTTGAAGCATATTGCTAATCCATTGCTCCATATGTTCGAAAAATGTGTCTGCCTAACAACTTAAATAAAGCAATGAATGTTGTTGAAATGTCAAAATGAAACCCATTGCTACTGATAGTGTTACGCAATTACCCTGCTGGTTTCTTTATAGATATCAACCACATAAAAACAAGGCCAATTCACTCGTTATCGGCTCGTGCAAGAGCCATTAGCGACAGACACGGCGGTTGCGACCTTTATGTAAATTGCACCCAATGATTTTTACTTCCGTTATCGTGAGAAGGCGAGATGGTGTGTGTGAAATGGCCCTTATGTTATAGCCTGGATAGAGCTTTCATTCCATTGTGTGTTTTGGTTAATTTTAAATGTGAGATTTTTTACCAAAAGTCACAAGTCAAATCATTTATTTCAAATGGGCTATTATTAGGCTTTTAAACATCAAAATGAACAACAAATCATAATTGATTCTAGGTGCCCCGTCCAAAAGGTAGTTTTGCATGTAGAAGAATCAACCCGTCTAATAGCTTCTGGAACTTATTCCTAGGTAGTGTAGCAGCCCCTATAAAAAGAAATTATGCCAAGTTAAAGATACACAATTGGCAAAACCACACACCTAACAAAAAAAAACGATCATCAATTCGCACAAAAACAGCATTACATTGCGATTTTCACATTAGAATACAAAAAAAACGTCTACAAAAACACAATGAAAATCGAATTGAGATGTCCCATCAATGTCCACACTAGAAAGGCTTAAAGCGAAACAGTGACAGCGAAAAAGAAGATAAAATAAACCTTTTTTCGATGTCAACGTCAATTCATTTCGTTTTCGACGTCATTCGCGTTAATTGGAACGGAATAGTGTTGTGTGTGTGCGGTATTTATGTCTATAGATAAACTTGATCGATGTATCGAAAAAAAAAAAATGTAGATTGTAGTACCGATTGTGCGTTGATGAGCAAGTTGACATTTTGACAGGTCGATATTGAATGTAAGGTGGCTATTCTGGTTTTGAACGGATGATTAACTTCGAATGAATGAAATAGTATAATTAAGTTCTTGACTTTAGTTTTGATTTATTTGTGCTTGAGATCAATAGCATTCAATAATTCATTTAAGATCGCAATAAAGCTTATGAATACTGTATTGCGTCGAAAAGTCATCACCATTTCAAAAACTTGTTTTGTTTCCTATTCAAACGGTTCAGTGAAAACCCTTCAGTGACGTTCAGTGTTACCCCACGCGTTGATTCTTATCCGACTCAATGAAACTTCAATGTTAATATTAACTAACTGGCGGCTTTGTTACGTCAGTGATTGAAAGGACAATCGCTTGCGACCGGAACAGTGACGAAACGAATCGATCGCGGCGCGGGCGCAGGCCACTGACAGCGAAAGTGTTATAATTTGCTCACTGACATTTCGGTAGCCTTTGCCGATGTCAATGTCGGAGTTGAGTTTAAAAATATGGTCAATTTTGATGAATTATATTTTGTTTTCGTAAATATTTGACGTAGGTACTAATTAAGTACAGTTAATTTTGGTCATGCAGTCAAGTAAAAGCAGCAGTGACACATAGGTATAGGCATATAACACAGATAGTAAAAGTATTATTCGATTTGCGTTTATAGAAAAATAACGGTATTATAAATCAATTCTTACTTTCATCAAAAAAAGTGTAAACAAAAAGGCTGCACGACACCCGACTTCAAATTAAATCGAGTTTCTCGATACACGAACCTTCATAAAAAAGCGAACTTTTTTAGTACAGGTGCATGGGAACATATCTACAGGGAAAGCTCGATCGAAGCAAACCTCTAATTGACATTTACAAACGATCTTTTGTTCGCCGCGCAACTATCGATATTTCGAACAATGTGTGCACGTCATTATTCATTGTTTGATTTTGCTATCTCTTAATTATTTTATCGTTTCGCACTCGTTTTCGCATGGAAGACGTATTGCTAATAAATTAGTAACAATAAGGTAGTTGATGAGTAAACTCTGCGTGATCGAAGCTTTTCTTCAGTCATTTGTCAGTCATTTTTATCAATGGCTATGGTAATGAGTCGATCAATCAATCAACTCAGCCTACCGTATTTCAATGCTGCTGGATAAATGTTCCTATTTTAGTTGCGTCACTATTTTATCGATTATATGCGAATTACAGTACGGCCACTGAGAGAATGCGTTCCTGACACCTGTCAGTTTCATACAAACGAATACGTGTTTTGCAAATTTGATCTTTATTAGTTACTTGAATTGTCGCACTGACACGTGTCAGGACCGCCTTCTTTTGACGGCTCGACTGTAGGTCTATTCAACGTCACATTCATTAGCCGATCATGAGTTCTTTACAAGGCATATTAATATAGCTTTTTTTTTAGTTTATTAGGATTTCCAACAAAGAATACACCTTACATCCTTACAAAGGACAAGAACAAAAATCCATGTGCTGCCTGAATTATACGAGACCACATCATGCAAAAAAAAAACAAACAGTATGGTATGCCTAAATTAGATAATTTTAAATGGAAATAGCACTCAAAGTTAAAATTAAAATTATATAATATTATTAAAGTTATACTAGTATATTATTATAGTAGGAAATTTGTATTGAAATTAAAGTAAAAAGATTAAAAAGCAAAGAAACATAGTAGAAATACTATACTTACAAATGAAAATAGCAAACAATACATTACCTACTAAGCAGATAGTTCAACATTGATCGAACAAGGCAAATATAGGTATCATTAAAATTTTCTTTCTAATAGTTTTCCGCTTTCCTAATTAGAATTGGTCGTGAATGTGATCAATCTTGCGCGGCACTCGTATGCTGCGGAGGTATAAAGTAATTTTTATTTTCAGTGACATGATTATTCCAGTGATTAATTGATTGATTGAACTTACTGTCATCAATATCGAAGAATATATCACATAATCAGCCTAGAATGTTCCCACTGCTGGGACACAGGTCCCCTCTCTTCGAAAGGGAGTGTATATACATATAATCTACAAACGCGGGCCCTTGCGGGTTGGCGTACGGCATTGATAATTTCTCCTCATTTTCATTAGGACGTTTGATTTAAGTTATTACCTTTCTTCAAATTACCAATTAAGTTTAAGTAGTATATTTATTATCATTCCGATTCAAAATTCCTTTAAATATTGAGTGACTGCTTCATTATAAGTATGTATGTTGTAATGTCATGTATCTTGTCTGTCCGCCCAATCGATTAAAGGCGGGCCACGCGTACGCGCCGGTCAGCGGCGGCGAGCTTTTGATAGTGATGTGCCATTTATCCATTTGTTCGTGGTAAAGCATCGATACATCGTAAAAGTATTTTATTTTTAATATTTGTCGGATTCGAAAACAAACTTGATGTTTGTTTAGAAGATTCGTTAATTGGATGAAAAATTTGATTAATAGCTGTTAACAATTATAAAATTGATGTTTGGATTGTTAGCAGTCAGTCATTGAATTGATTTGAAGGCGATAAAAACATATTTTAAAACTGATTCTTTATTTCATGGTTGTTATAAATTGGCATATTGAATAATATTGAACCTTTATGACCGCATAGTTAGTTTATCAATTAACAACGTGAATGGGGCTTATATTAAGCTTTTTATATTTAATTATTGATATTCAAGAGTTAAAATATTAGTTTCTTCAGAGCTTTACAAAGTAATCAATCCAGAAGCCAGACATGTCCGTACCTTCAATTCATTTCCCACGTCAAATTAGATGGAATGTCATCCGCTGATAGATAAGGTGCGTAACATTGATATCGATATTCACAGAGGTGGTCTTGTAAACATCGATACTCGGTATCACTAATTAGTAGCCGGTGAAAGTCACCGACCGACTGACCACAATCCGAGTCCGATGTTTCGGCTGTGTCGATTCTAGATCGATTCTACTTTCGTTTTTGACTACTCTTACTTACCGCTCACCGCGAGTCGATTGTATGATTTATTTCGTACTTACGTTACATAGATGTAATTATAAGTTTGGCTACGGATTCGTTGCGGTCAGTCACTTGCTGCGTCGGGTTTTGGTTTAATTAATTTTAGCTGATATCCATTAACTATCTACGCTGGACGTTGTAATTAAACAAGGAGTGCAAAGGCACGGTATTGAAGATCCTTATCGATAAAACTGGGAAGTCATAATCTAACGACACATCTGTTCAAGCAATTACCGACACTTCATCATCACTAACAACCTCAAATATTTTGATATAAAAATATTAGAATAAGCAAATTATGTCACAATTCAATGCAAAAAACAGCTTTTATGACTGCTCGTATAAAAATGAAAAAGGTGTAGTTAATCGGATATGAATAACAGTCAATTAAAGAGTCGACGAAAATAACCAAAACGCCCGTCAAGTTGATTAGTTCGGTGAGAAGCGGCTGGTTGTGGTCAGGCTTTGAAGGCGGCGAATGAGACAGCCCAAGAGATATTAATTTGTTTAGTATTTCGACAATAGGCTCTTTGATGTCCTCGTCATTTTTAATGAGAGCTGTTTACTGTGCTTCTTAAAACGTTTTATTTCACGACTCTTTCCACATGTTATCTACAGAGGCCGTATTCTCTATGACACAATGAACAAAACTACGCGAAATGAAATCCAGATTGGTGAGATTAGTTAAGGAATTGAAGTGGTTTCGAAATAAGGAATCATTAAGTTGTCATAGTGATTTAGGACCCTGATGGGATTTTGCCGTCAACGTCGAAGTCAGTCCCCGTATACTCGTATATCTCTTAAGGTTGTTTGAGAACTGTTTCTGTTGTTTTTTGTTGACTAATCAAGTAAAAAGATTAACACCTTTCAATTAGAGCATTATGAACAAAATCCTAATTACCAACACTGTCAAATCCCACAACAGCACTTAAAGCTCTCGTAAAACCGTTAAAACCGATTCAAACGCTGTTCACACTTCCATAAAACCATCCAAGCTCGATATGTTTTTATCGTTCGCTTATTCTGAGGCCTCACCGTCTCGTCGCCGACCTCTGTGGATGTGGGCCAGCGGGTCTTCAATGTGGGTTTATGATGCAGCCCCACAGGTTCTCAGCCGCTGTGGGTGCCATCATTGTGTGGGGCAATTAACTCTAACTGTCAACGTTTCCTAGGATTCCATGTGAACGCTTCGTCTGTAGGGATTGTTGTATTTAATTATTATAATTGTTTCTCTTGTTTGTTGTTGTGATAAGAACTATATCTTGTTTGTCTTTTTTTCATGTGTATGCTTATGATCTATGTGAGTTCTATTGGGAATTGTACTTTCATCATTTATAGTAGAAGGTTCGTTGCTACAATAGTATAGTGTTTTCATTAGAAGATACGGATAACTTGGATCAAAGTTCGTGCTAATCGAATAAGTTCTACGAGTAACTTACCTGGAAAGCACTCAAGCTTTTACAAGTTACAATCAAGTTAGAGTACAGGAGTAGTAGAAAAAATATCTTAATGTTAATGAGGTAATACGTAGTTAATAGTTTTTCTGTAATATTCATTTTAGTTGGAAATTTGTTTTTGTGAACCTTAAATGTTTTTTTTTTTTTTATGAAATTAAATTTATTATTGTTATTAATACTATTCTTTCTGTCAACAACCAAACCTCAGTATTCAAGAATAATACAAAGGAAAACAAAAAGAGTCTTTTACAAAAGTAAGATCTGTTGAGAAACGTGTGTGCCCAATAGTACTGGATTCTTAGTCACGTAGGTAAATATTGATAACTTTCCAAGCAAATATTTAGTTTGCCGTAGCACACTTACTCAATATAACATCGCCAAGCTAATATGCCAATTAAAACACTCCAAGGTAATTCTGGTTTTAGCGAAAGCAAAAGTACGAGATCGAGTGTCGTTGACCGCAAAGTTTTGACTGACGACATTGTAACTGAAAACGTAACATACAACTGTCTTTGTCGCACGATTGATTGACATGTAAGTCTGTCTCTTTTTAAATCGTGACACGTCTCTGACAGGTTGACATGAGATCCTCGAAATCCTAGAAGTGCTAGCGTTGGTGAAAGTGTAAATAAAGAGTTTCGGTCGAGAGCGTTTTGTGTGTTTTAAAAATATTTTAATTTGTTTTCCTGGTTTTTAGGGAAGTGCTACATTTTTTGGTAATTGGACGGAATTATTTGTTGAACCGTTCCTGTCCATCTATTTATTAGGTTCTTACAAATTTTACGCACGGAAGCGTAACGATTCAGTCTTTCCGGTGCTGTAGTAGTTCTAAGGTTTCCACATTAGCTTCAGCTGCCGTTTCACATAATTGATCTATCTGCCGTGCGATTCTGTATCATTTCACCGTGAAAACTTGGGTGAAGTGAGCGTGGAGTGAGCTGTCATTAGAGATTAACACTATTGACACTGCTCAGTTCAAGCTTACTTCACTTATGATTTCACGGTGCGATTTTTACAGAATCGACTGGCTGGCGTTAATATTATAATCCATTTTGATTTTAATGTGTAGTAGTCATGGCTACTACAATATCAGTCATCTCAAGTTAGCGAACTACCGTAACAGTTTTTGGTCTATCATATCGCGATGTCATCTCAACTTCAACTGAAACTTTGAAGAACTAAGTTTTATGAGATAGTGTCGGGACGCGAACATTATGGTAACAATCTAACAGCCGTAACTTCTGCAAAATTGACGTTTAAAGTTTTGTAGTCCCAGACCTAACTCACAACTTATAATGTCATGTTTATAAATATGTCTGTTTGTCATTCAATCTACTAAACAAACTACTGAATAACAAACTTTGTTCTTCAGTAGTTGAACAGATATACAGAATGGCAGGAACATCATGATTCTGAACCGTCCTGCGTTAAACGTTTTAGATGGCAATTAAAAAAAAAAAATGTTGTTCAGTACATTTTGACCGCGTAGGTACTGCACTGTTCTATGAAAAGGCGGATTTTATTTTTTAATAACTAACGAAAAGGACATGGATCTGTTGTGCCCTTTGGACAAAAAGCTACTAATATTAAAAAAAAAAAATAACTGGTAATATTTTAAATCCCACCACAGCTTTCGTTACATGGCAAAGTTTGCAGAAAATATTTCAATTTTAAAGATTATTATTTTCTTTTAAATTGTAATAGATTATTATTTTTTTTTAATCTTTAGATTTGGAAAGGGTCTTACGGCCCTTCACCAAGTTTTACGACGTACAAAAATATACATGGTTTTGAAACACTATTATTGCTTCATAATACAGTTTGTTTTATTTGTGTCCATTTCTGGGCCAAGCTTGTATGGGACAGAAATCCATCTCCTTTCTACGCTACCCCCCAACCGTAGAAAGGAGATGGATTTATCTACAATTTTATGCTGAAGTGATGGTTAGAGTTTGCGCGTCGATTTCCTTGCCACCCTGTATTTAAATCAAATGCAGTTGGAACTAACAGTTGATATCAGACTTGCTATAGGTATTTTCGTTATTTGTACGAGTGCTATCAGCTTCATGAAGTAGACACTAACCTTAGTGTTAACCAATCAAATGCTTAATCGTGAGCTTTCTGCGTGTAGGAGGACCTAAAACCTATATAATATCTGCTAGGTCATAATCGGTAGTATAATTTAACGAGCTAGCTTTCTTGAATTTTGAATTATTGTCCCTATAAAGTTTGTTCATATTCATGAGCGCTTTCACCCCCCTTACCTAAAGTGCAGAATTCCTGTCTGCTTTTCATTCTTAACACTCTCATGATTTCTATACCTATTAAATAATCTTTCCAATACTTTCATAATTATTTCACTCCTGTTATTGCAACCTTATTTTTCTTCTGCCCATTCAGTTTTAAAAGCTTTCAGTATTGTTACATACTTCAACAAAAACCTTTTAATCCGAATGAAACCTTTATTAATTTTCTCTGAACACGACCTCACCAAATCTTTTTATTAATCTTGAATAATAAATCACTTTGAAATTGTTCATACCGCGATCTGTAGGTAGGTAACTTAGTTTACAATGTCGCGATTTACTTTCAATTTCGTTTTGTGCCCATGCGCAGGTCAATGCTCGGTAAGATCTAGTGCGAGATAGCTTAATGATATTGTTTACTTTTAGTCTAGACTCGACAGTTGTGTTTTGATTCGTCCAAGGCTTTTGAATAGGTAGATCATGCGTGTGTGTAGTTTTATGTTTGTATGCGAGATAGCTGATTTCGAATGCTTTATGATTTTTATGCAAATATTTGGTAAAGAGAAATGGGTAAAAGTTGGTAGGTACTATCTTCAATGCATGTTTTAACGTTAAATTTCCATATTGAATATTTAATTCGAACCTTTTTTTGTGACATCTAAATTTTTTTTAATGGAACATGCAATGGAGGCTGACGTAGGCAATGTAGAACACTGAGTAGTTAGTTACTTAGGAAGAAAAACTCTCAATTCTAAGTTCTGAAAACAAAAAAAAAACTAGTCAACACACATGACACAGATCATTATCACAGAACACAAAACACCTTTCAACTCATTCCCATAGTAATACAACTGAATCCCATAGTAACCCATATAAAGAGATATACAAAATTCTTTCACATAATAAATTCACCGAAGGGCTCGGGCTAATCGTGTCAAGTCCGCAGTGAAAGTAAGAGGTGGGCGCGAGAGATTCACAAGCGCGAGCGCACGGAGCCAATGATACCGGCTGGAGGTAACGATGGCCACGTGGTTCGGTGGCCATGACTTTCAGAATGGTGTTATTGTGTAGAAATATGAACTGTCCTGCCATGAAATGCATGGTTAAGTAGGTTAACGCCTAGCAGAAGGAGTAGCACAGGACCCATAAAAGAAAAAAGTAAGCCTCACGTTTCGTTAAAGAAATATCACTTTTCTGTTCGTCATTCGTGTGTGGTCTAGGACATCTTCTGGATGATCAAAATCCTACAGTTCCCTGGCTGGATCGAAAGCGCGCACTCAAACCAATGATAGGCACGTGATTTGTGGTCATCCATGACTTTCAGTGAAGCCTTGATGTGAATTTGTGAAGTGTGTATATCCAGCCTGAAGTATCGTGAATTTTTGAATAAGTACCTAAGCGTATGATACAGAAGCAAAAGATCGAAGTAGAACCCGATTGTGAGCAAAAACTAATGAAGGCAAAAAGTATACTAAGAATAAACATTTTGTAATAAACTTTTTTATTTGGATTTCCTATGAGGCCTTACAGTATTATCATGTTCTGGACCAAGAAAATTCTACGGTAGCACGAAACCTTGCGTAATTACTGGTGAGATAAGTAGATCGCCTTAAGCTCGAAGAATGGTTTTTCTTTGTTGCTGAAGCCTTTTTCAATTAATCACTTGCCCTTTAATAAAATTTACAAGGGAAAAGTTAACTCTTCAAAGATTTTTGATTGGACATTATGACAATCCGTTTTTAGACGTTAGGCGTGGTTTAGAGTAGACAGGCTAATGTAATCCGCACCCTAATTGCGTAACACAATATTACTCTCAAGTTGAATATTTTGAAGCATATTGTTAATCTATTGCTCCATATGTTCGAAAAATGTATCTGCTCAACAACTTAAATAACGCAATGAATGTTGTTGAACTGTCAAAATGAAACCCATTGCTACCGATAGTGTGTTACGCAATTAGCCTGCTGTAGTTCTTAGTTAGACTTTGTAGTTTATAGTTTACATTAATTAACATTACAAGATCGACTTTTTGCCTATGTAATAAGGATTAGGCTTTAAGGCGAAGAGGATTATAGCTTAGCTTAGAACTTGTGACATGCACACTCAAGATATTTGTCATGCAATTTAAGGTGGAGTCAATTTGTCAGAAATAAGAAAGTTTGTTACATCACTATAAGGAAGTGTAACATCTGGTAATAGATATTTTTGGTCTGATATGATGATGATAGTTTATGATGTAAGTAGATAAGTTATGGCCGCGCCTGTAAATGACGGATGGTCGTGAGATTTAATAGGTTTTTTTAAGATTTATTATTGTGGAGACTTCTTAATTGATTGGTAATTAAATTAGATCAGTGAAAGTAATAACAGCCGCACGGGTCGATCGATCAGGTTAAGCTACGCTTGCCGCGCTTGGTCCGTGGACGGGTGACCATCTTCACATACCAAGATCCCTCCGTGCCTCGTAAAGCACGTTAATCCGTTGGTCCCGGCTGTCATTCGTGGATCTTTGACAGTCCTTACGGGTCGTCAGTAGCACGAAAGTCTGACAACCAGTCTTACCAAGGGGTTTCGTATTACCCAGTAACTGAGTTGTGGAGGTCAGATAGGCAGTCGCTCCATGTAAAATACTGGTATTCAGCTGCACCCGGTTAGACTGGAAGCCGACCCCAACATAGTTGGGAGAAGGCTAGACAGATGATGAGTGAAATTATCCGGTTATGAAATTGATTTGGCCAGATGTGTGTACCTACGTAGGTTATTGCTCTAGAACGAAAGTTTTATTTAAGATGATTTGTTCATAATTAGCAGCAGAGAGCAGTGGTGGCCCAATTTCATCACCACTGTTCTAAAAAACGGTGAAGGAAACCATCGTAAGGAAATCGTCATGTTCTAGAACCAAAAATTTGAAGACATGTGACATCTACCAACCCGCACTGGGCCCGCGTGGTAGATTATAACCCACTCCCTCTCGTACAGAGGAGACCTGTGTCCCAGCAGTGGGAATAATATATGCTATTTATCACACTTCTATATCATACTAATATTATAAAGGCAAAAGTTTGTGAGTGTCTGTGTGTGTGCATGTTTGTTACTTCTTCACGTCAAACGGCTGGACCTTTTTTGATGAAATTTAGCACACAGATAGTTTATAACCAGGGTTAACACATAGAATACTTTTTATCCCGATATTACTACGGGATCGAGACTTATGCGGTTGAAACCGCGGGGCGCAGCTGGTATGTTTATAATTATATTGTTAAATATTGTGTAACTGTTACACGCCACAGACCTCCTAAAATCGTTGGTACACAATTAGTACCTAAACAACTTTCCACACAATCTAGGTAAGTGAAACCTTTTCACTCATACTCATTTAGCATCCCAAAAAAAGTAAAACTGCACACTTTGTTTTCACCAAAAACATAATACAGTATCATAAAGGAACATAAAAATTAAATTTTGTCGCCACACCTTTTAAACTCGCGAGAATAACTCGTAACAACCGTGTAGCCATAAAAATAATGGATCATTTTATTAATTGTTAATCTGCAAATAAACGGAGGCCGCGGTCGGAGTGAGAAAACGTTTCGCAGTGATCAGAGAAGGTCCACTAAAGCTCTGCCTTGGACTCACCGCACCCTGTAATTATACAATGAACGCACTGCGACCGCATACTTTACAAGCGAAAATGCACCGCAAAAACTCTAAAGCAAAGAGTTCCGGTAGTGTGCTTTAGTACTTTCTCCCGGTGCTCCCACGGCCCACTTGCCCCGAAAAGCAACTTGTTCAGCGGGAACGCCCAAAATTCGGTGATTAAAGTGGTGCGGTGTGGCTACGTCTTTACTTTCGCGAGTTCCCGCCAATTAAGCGGTGGAGGCCGGCCGTGTTTTGTTTTTATTAAAGTGCTAAATGAGTTGTTTGAGATTGGACTGCCTAGGCAGTTATTTTGCAACGTTATCGTTTATTTATCGCCTGTTATTTATTGCGCATCAATAAATAAACCCTTTACAGTCTCTTTAAATTGAGTATCCACAAAATCCGCGAGTTGACTAATTTTTTTTTATTATTTAAATTGAAGGTGTTTTACCTCACTAATAGCTTGGTATAAACAGTTTTTTAATATTTTTAAAAATTGAAAAGATATGAGCGTTCAAAACTCTCAATTAGACAGAGAGGGAAATACTGAATTGTGACGTCATAGTTCAGTATCGCCATATAAATTACATGCAAAACTTCGTTTTGCGAGAAAGAGATAGACAAAAAGTTTCTATAAGTTATAAGTTTTTTATTTTTCGACCGATTTCAAATTTGATTTCGAATTCTATTATTGTATTACATGTGTGGATATATTATCTACTAGAATATATAGTATTCAATATCATGCAACTACCCAATTGACTGCAAACACTAAAAGTACCTAAGGTACTTATATCAGAGAATTCGGATTTCGGAAGCACAAACAATATTACATACGGAAAACTATAACCCCCTTAGACCTTAATTAAACATACCACGTTTCCGTAATAACGTGCCGGAGATAGTTGGAGGGGACGAAATAAAACAAAATGGCATTCCCGTTCAGTAAGGAAAGACGGAAACACAAACTTTCCCTTTTTCGCTAACCAAAAAGGGAAATACGTACGTAAATTCCTTTCGCGATTCGATCGGAGGCTGGCAGGCAACTTGACCCATTCACCCTTGAACCACAGTTTCTAATGGAGGGAGATGGTTCATTATTTAAAATGTGCAGGTACAGACGCCAGCACATCAAGCTACTACAATCTGCCAGATTTATTTAATAGATTTTCAACTTTATCGCTAAAGCATAAGGTTCAAAGTTGATTGGGAAAATCTGACAGTTTCGGGTAGCTTGATGTGCTGGCGTCTGTACATGTTTGAGCGTTTCGAACGTCGGCAATCGAAAGTGGGCAGATTGAGGCTCTGATAAGGATCCACTTTGATTTATGAACGCAATGAAATAAACATGATTACAGATGCAATGCTTGGAGTTTAGAAATTATTGATGGCATTTTGATGTAATGTGCGTGATCGTAATTTTTTATGCTTAGCTTGGTCTGTCTATGATTTATGGTTTGCTTTGGCAATGATATTTTTCTTATTGTTAAGCTCTTTCAAATACATCATCATCTGCCTAGCCTTTTCCCAATTATGTTGGGGTCGGCTTCCAGTCTAACCGGATGCAGCTGAGTACCAGTATTTTACATGGAGCGACTGCCTATCTGACCTCCAAACCCCCCCCCCCTTCCCCTAGGTAAGACTGGTTGTCAGACTTTCGGGCTTCCGACTACCCGTAACGACTCTCAAAGATCTACGAATAACAGCCGGGACCAACGGCTTAACGTGCTTTCCGAGGCACGGTGGGGTCTCGGTATGTACAGATGGTCACCCATCCACAGACCAACCGCGGCAAGCGTAGCTTAACCTGATCGATCGACCTGTGCGGCTGTTATTATTTAGCCACGGGCCCCTCCAACCAACCAACGCACCATTACATACTTATTTATAAACTGTTTGAGTTAGTATTTTCGTAGTGATGATTTTTTTTTTTTTTGCTAGTTTGAAGATGATATTCTACCATCAACTTTGAGAAAGAGGCCGACAGAAGGATACAGTTGGGTTGGGCGGCATTTGGAAAGCTTCGTCAAGTCTTCTCGTCGCCTATCCCTCAGTGCTTGAAGACTAAGGTCTTCAACCAGTGCGTCCTGCCCGTCATGACATACGGTGCTGAAACGTGGACACTGACGGTCGGGCTGGTCCACAAATTCAAGGTCGCTCAGCGCGCTATGGAGCGAGCTATGCTCGGAGTTTCTTTGAAGGATAAAATCAGGAATGAAATTATCCGGAAAAGAACCGGAGTAACCGACATAGCTTGCAGAGTAAGCAAACTGAAGTGGCAGTGGGCTGGCCATGTCTGTCGAAGGGCCGATGGCCGGTGGAGCAGACGAGTCCTGGAGTGGAGACCGCGTATCGGCAAGCGTAGTGTGGGACGCCCCCCAGCTAGATGGACGGACGACCTAAAGAAGGTGGCTGGGGTGGACTGGATGCGGAAGGCGGAGGACAGGGTGTTGTGGCGCAGTCTGGGAGAGGCCTATGTCCAGCAGTGGACTGCGATAGGCTGAGTTGATTGATTGATTCTACCATTTGATTTATAACCGGACAAGATCTAATCAAAACCTAAAGTTTCTCTTACATACCTGCAATAAATGTGTGAAATTATAACTTATTAACTGTGTGCACCCCCGACTCTTTATTAAACTCGCCATGACGAGGCCAACATCACTTTCTTATTGTACCAAATATAGGTATTTATTTATTCTATAGTTAAAAGTAAGCTTTATTTAATATTATAATAATGAGAGTTATTCATGTTCAGTCAGATGCTAGTGAGAAAACTTGTAAAGATATCAGAAATTAAAGAAATTGTAAAACAAAGTAGACATATACACGATTATTTTCTGATGAAAGTAGCGAATTGTATATGAATTTTTTGTTTATAACGCTAGCGTTTGAATGTATTTATTTAATGCACGACTGATACCAGTGTATTATTGAGAATCTAGAAAATGTAACAATTTCTAGTTAAAATAAAATGTATGTAAGGTGGAAGTTAAGCCGTCAAAAGAATAAATAGCACATATTGATATAACTTCTACTTAAGCATTTATTAACATAACACCACAGCTTACCTTGATATTTTTTTTTTACATAATTTGTTTTTTTGTTTTTATGTGTTTAGTTTAGTTTGTGATCTTCCTCTACGAGTCTCAATAAATACTTTTTCTTTCTTTCTTTCGCACCCTTATCCTTATAGAGGTGTAGAGTGCGTTGGGGATTAATACCGGACGGAATTTAGGTTAGTTGGGAAAACTTCGGAATGTTGCAAAAACTTCGTTTTTCTCGGATATCAGATTGTACAGCTCTGCCGACTTCATACTTGAAGGCCGCAAATGGTTAATGGTTAAACGTATTTTAGTTTTGAATTTAGTTTGAAAGTAGAAATGTTAACTTACTATTGGAGGGCACTGTATGAATACAGTGCCATTCAAAAGTTAGTTAACATTTCTTCCATTTCAGATTTGATGCCACATTATGATTTAATTAACAAAATAAAATAGGATATGTCATAGGCAGATAGGTGGTAGGATTAGTCAATAAAACCGTTATACTGTATAGTTCAAACATTCGAAACTAGAATTTTAAAACATAATATAGGATCACAGCTGAATTGGAAAAATGTCAACTAACTTTTGGAGGGCATTCCAAAAGCAATTACATCCACGTTCCATCAGTTATCACGCACCATGGTCCTTTTAACTATTATACACACTGCGTCACATAAATAAGACCATGACGATGTTCTTGACTGGCCATCGCTTTCCCCTGACTTAAACATCATAGAAAATGTGTGGGGATGGCTGTCACGTGAACTTTATAAGAATGGCAAACAATATAACAACAAGCAAGATCTCGAGAAGGGTATAAAAAAGTGTTGGAGCAAACTGCCGATTAAATACATAAAAAGTGTTTATGATTCAATGCCATCTCGGATTTTTAATTTAATTCAACAGAAGGGGAAAAACCTTACTTACTAATCATTTTTTTTTAAATAATAGTATTCATAACTGAAGTTTTTGTGTTTTATTTAATGGTCTTATTATTCAAGTGACGCATCATAATTGCTACCAACATTGTCAAAAGTGATCACTGAGTATTTAAGAAGTTCGTTTGTTTATAGTTAAACTTTTTGTGGCAAAAGACGTTTATACTTATCATTCTTATATATTTATTTTGTCTCATATCCTAAATAGCAAAAAAAAATATTCTGGTCTTATTCATGTGGCGCGGTGTGTATATAGATGTGTTCAATTAATTAATGTAGGTAATCAACCAAAATTGTCCAACAGGGACTTGTGGCTATGTAATAATAGCCGCACGGGTCGATCGATCAGGTTAAGCTACGCTTGCCGCGGGTGGTCCGTGGATGGGTGACCATCTTCACATACCAAGACCCCTCCGTGCCTCGGAAAGCACGTTAAGCGCACGTCCCGGCTGTCATTCGTGGATCTTTGACAGTCGTTACGGGTCGTCGGTAGCCCGAAAGTCTGACAACCAGTCATACCAAGGGGTATCGTATTACCCAGTTAACTGGGTTGTGCAGTTCAGATAGGCAGCTCCCCGGCCTGGTCAACGCCATGCTGGGGGATGAGGGGTCCTGGGCGGCAGTTGCCTCCTTCTGCGAACACGTCATGTCCCAGAAGGAGGCGGCGGAGCGCGTGCGGGAGGAAGACCCTCTCGCGGCGCCGCTCCGAAGGCGGAGGAGGGGTCGAAGAAGACGTCAGTATGACAGTCATCTCCGACTCCTCCCAGGTGGAAGCCAGCAGGCGACGGGTGCGGGGGTTTCACACTCGCCTGCATTGCACAGGCTTACACCAGTGCCGGACGGGAATGGCCAGGTGTTCCCGGCCCATCCAGTAGCCCCCCACCCGGGGGGACATGCAGGGCCCGCCAGCTAGGCGGGCATGCGCCGGGGGGATTGTGGACGCAAAGGCTGAGCCGGATTCCCATGACCCCCCCATCAAGGCGATGAGGGAACACCGCTGAGTTTTAGTGCGTATACTGCCACTCTGGCAGGGAGTTCCACATATTCCGTTCCGTCCCCCGACGAGCGGAGAAAGGTCAGATAGGCAGTCGCTCCATGTAAAATACTGGTATTCAGCTGCATCCGGTTAGACTGGAAGCCGACCCCAACATGATGATGATGATGATGATGTTCATTCTATCAATTAAGCCACAACTCTTGTTTCGAGTTCATTATCGAAAAGTAATTCACTTATTTCGGTCTTTTGTGTCTTAAATGTTTTTCCTGCTTCTCATAAAGTACCCTTAAAAATTCCGTAACACGTTTCCCGGAATTTCCGAATTACTGTTGAAACTTTTTCGATTTCCTTATTAAAATGTAGCCAGGATCTAAAAGGCTCTTTTTTCGGGTAATTTCTTTGCAAATGTTTTGAACAAAAAAAAATTAAAAGAAAAAAAAAAGGCTTGCACCACGAAGGGCAAATGCAAATATCTCTGTTGCACCCTGGAAAATACGGAACAGCCAGCTTAGCTACCATCTTCCTGATAAGCATATCTATCTACCATAGAATGGTCAGAAACTCTTAATATAATTTTTGCCGTCATGAAAGGCGGAAGATCGTGTAAAACTGTTTTCTAGATACATTTATCAACGATTAGCATCTGTCCGCGATTTCGTCCACGTGAAATTTTGGCCCCAGCATCGTATCTCATCGCCCACACACGCTATCATATCGTTTCCTGACTTTTTTTATTTCTGTTCATCTCTTTGTGTCTAAACACACTATGCCGAAGTTACGCGACCGAAGTTCAGCACAATTACGCCTGCAATGCTATTTGAATTATTGACGAAATGACATAATTATAATTTGAGTACAAAGGTACTGCTTATTTCTTAAGAAATTTCTTCCAGTAGACCTGCTATTTATATTAAGTATAGATTAGTAAAATGCTAATTACACAGTCTATGAATGCTATAATCGTAACTAATTTATGTCGTACTAAATGATCGTAGGTATGTAGGTACCGTTCACAATGAAATACTATCGTGGAAACAAAATCACAATACGGCACCAGATTCCGACCTACATCGTTGGAAACTGTACCGAGCTGCTGACAAAGTCGGTACATTATGGGAGCCTAGCGATGACGGGTGTACACACGACGCCATGTCAAGATGTACCAGTGTAAGTTTACCTCGGATTATATAGCCTTTCTGTGCAGTGATAGGTCAGTTAACACTGGAAATTTTAAGCTTGATGAGTCGTTGTAATGAACATTATATGAGATAATGATACGATTGTTCAGTGTGCACTTTGGCGTAAATTGCTTCTATATTGTTATAAATAATGAGTTACACGTCATTTTAATTCTTTAATTATTCTTAATGTTTGAATAATATGTAGTTGGGTACCTAACAATAGCGGTTTCGTGAGTGGATTTCGTCTATTCATACAAATGAATAAAATTTAAGTGTTTGTTTGTAATGTCAAAATAACGGTTTTCTACTTAACGCAAATGAAAGTATACAGTATGGAAACCACATTATATGCAATCAATTATACCATATACCTACTTGCTATCGCCTTTGGAACGCTATACAAAAAATGAACGAAATCGGTCTCGAAAAAAAAAAGACATTTTATGTTCTTACTCTTCAAAATGTAGGGAACAGCTGATTTTTTTTCGCGACCGATTTTATTATTTTTTTTTTAACGTCAGAAAAAGCGATAACAAGTATGTGGTATAATTTATTGCATAAATGTTGTTTCTATACCATACGCGGTAGGTACTGATACCAAAAAACAATTATTTTTTTTTTTGTCTGTTTGTTCAGACTAATCTCCGATACAATTTTTATGAAATTTGGTAAGGGGATACTTTAAACCCTGAGGAAGGACATAGCTATTTATTGAAATACTACGCGAGCGAAGTTGCAGGTGGAAGCTAGTTTTAGTATGTGTACAGACGCCAGCACATCAAGCTACTACAATCTGTCTTTCTTTAATAGATTTTCAACTTTAGTTACTCCTTATCTAAGTAAGAGTCATTTTTATTTGAGCACTGATTTCCGAGATACAGGTTTTTACCTAGTTAGGAAATCAGGAGTTCATTTAGGTTAGGAGCCTCTTAAATGTTATGTTTAAAAAAAAATAACTTTATTGGTGAGGCATTAGGTTCAAGGTTGATACGGAAAATTTGACAGTTTCGGGTAGCTGGATGTGCTGGCGTCTGTACCTTGTTTGAAATATTCGTGAAGCTGTCATGTGTCTCACGTGCGTATTTTACGCGATATTAGCATAAACCCTCTGTCGCTATGTATGAAATATATTCAGCTGATTCTGGTATATTTTGAGTGGAAAATATCAAGGAAATAGAAGTATTCTTTCTACCTTTAGGCTTTATTTATTCATGAATGAATAAGTATGTGATATTATAAGTACAGACGCCAGCACGTCAAGCTACCCGAAACTGTCAAATTTTCCCAATCAATCTTGAACCTTATGCTTTAGCGAAAAAGTTGAAAATCTATTAATGAAATTTGACAGATTGTAGTAGCTTGATGTGCTGGCGTCTGTACCTTTTTTTTAAGAAATATACAGGTTGAAATTGAAAACATGCGACAAATCGAAATGAGAGGTTGTACTCATCATTGTGAACAACTTTTACTATGAGCTAAAACCTGATATCGCGAAAAAAAACCAGCTGTTCCCTACATTTATGTTCGCATAACTCGTCAAAATGTAGGGAACAGCTGATTTTTTTTTCGCAATTTCAGGTTTGGTCCCATGGTAAAAGTTGTTCATAATGATGAGTACAATCTCCCATTTCGATTTGTCGCATGTTTTCAATTTCACCCTGTATTTATAAAATGTAGGTATGTCAACTTGTAGTTGCTATTTGTTTTAAATATTTTTCGGTCTAGGACTAAGTGGGTCACTGTCAAATTATATTCTAGGTACAAAATCTAGGTAGACACGAGCAGTCATAAATAACATAACAATGCACTTTCCCGAGCGAAGTGCTAATGGACATAAAACTTATGTTTAAACAAGAGTTTTTGAATAATGTCTCATGTGATCATCTGCCTGCCTTTTCCCAACTATGTTGGGGTCGGCTTCCAGTCTAACCGGATGCAGCTGAATACCAGTATTTTACATGGAGCGACTGCCTATCTGACCTCCACAACCCAGTTACTGGGTAATACGGTCCCCCTTTGGTAAGACTGGTTGTTAGACTTTCGGTTTTCTGACTACCCGTAACAACCGTGAAAGATCCACGAATGACAGCTGGGACCAACGGCTTAACGTGTTTTCTGAGGCACGGAGGGGTCTCGGCATGTAAAGATGGTCACCCATCCACAGGCCAACCGTGGCAAGCGATCGATCGAACTGTGCGGCTGTCATTATTTAACCACGGGCACTTACGAAAAAAAAAATCTCATGTATTTACCTAAAATAATATGCCAAAGTAAAATACCACTAAATACTAATACTTAGTGCTCAGTTGCTGGTATTTTACTTTAAAGTAAGTTACCTCAGTGACTAAGGTAACTTACTTTTCATTTCTGTTACCGTTTATCAAAATCATAAGTCATTTATTGAAACTAGGCTGAGAATCAGCACTTTTCGAACGTTAAAATTACAAAAGACAGTCTCCCAAAACGCCCGCCCTTCATCACTTCCTAGTACTTTCGCTGGGGAGAAGAAGTGGCGCAACAAACTCCCCAGCAGCACAGCTGTCTGTTCAGTTAGAAAATACTTGATTGAATACAATACAAATTATGCAAAGTAAATAACATTACAAGACACAGAACATTAAATAAATGATTTGCCATATGTCAGCTAGCCACGCCGATATACCAACAAATACAATAAAAACTATACGTATTACGTACTCAAGCAAAAAAATAATAAATCAACATTAAAAATGTAAACAAAAACTTACTATCTAAATAAAAGTCTCCAGGTATAAAGGGCGTGACCGCTTACATATTTATGCAATGCTGGATTCTGTTCACTTGAAGTCACAAATGACAATCTAGGACCATCGAAGTAAACTAAATAAACAAGTTATTACTAATGACTACAATAAAACCATGGTCAGCAATTTATCAACTACATATTATTATTATTCAAATGTTTCAAGTTAAAATTGTTAATAATTAGGAAAAAAAAATATGTTTTAATACAGGCGAATTACATTCACAGTCGCAAATAAAAAAGCTCATACAAAAAGAAAGTCGTACACATTTAATCTACACCGTTTCCGGAAAAATATTTTAAGTTTTTTTCTTTATAGACTAAGATTTATTGGACACTAACTATGTACGATAACCTTTGTCAGCCATTATATTTGGTATAAATACGTGGAGTTTGTCGCAATAGCTAAACGAAGCTTTGTCATCAATTTCGACATTTCTCACGGTGTGTTTAGTTTAAGCATTGTTTGAAGTGAAACTATCCACTAATGTTTCGAATGTATTTGTTTACAGATGCGGCTACGACGGGGCTTGGCTATAGGCGTCCTGCTCATATTACATATGGTGAGGTTGCTTTGTTTTCTTACACATAAATGTTTAGCCTATCAAGTTCCCATTTCTGGGATGCTAGCCTCCTTTCTGAGAGGTTCACGAGTGGCCAGCGGAGGCTCGTGAACGTGATCCGTGATTTTTTGGTTCTAGGACATGTAGATTTCCTCAAGAAGGTTTCCTTCGCCATTTTAGAGTAGTGGTGAATCAAATTGGATAATGAAAAAAAAGTCCTAGATCAACTTCCTTTTCTTTTATTTTTATGAATCAAATCTAAGTAAATACCATTCATTCTTAACGGGCTAAAACTAATCCGCATTTTCTGAGTGCTTAGTAGATAATAAATGGTGTCTCTGGACCCATATTTGGGTCCAAATATATAATAGCTATTGGTCGGAAATCAAGCACCATCCTTATGACTTACCAATAAAAACAGAGCATATACTAATATGAAATATTATAATCTGATCACGTAGTCCTTACCAAATTAATTCAGCCAATAGAAAGGTCTGTTGTTTAATAAATAGAAATGAATAACATGGGACTGTCTATGCGTTCATGCTAATTCTTATTGTTTGGGCGGGACGATGACTCCCACTATCAACTATAGACACTTTAGGTACCTAATATTTATTTCCTCTGCCATTTCAACTCTGTCTAATCGAGATGAAAGATGGGCAAACGATATTGTTGCCTTCACGGGTAAAACCTGTATGAGGTTGCCTAGAAGTAAGTAAAGTCCTAATCAGTTTTATACTTTTTTGTGTATTTTGCCCACATTCACTGGTTCACAATTCATAATTATAAATTGATATAACGAAAATGACAATAAAAAACCGGCCAAGCGCGAGTCGAATACGCGCACGAAGGGTTCCGTACCATTATCTATAAAAACGGCAAAAAAGTCACGTTTGTTGTATAGGAGCCCCATTAAATATTTATTTTATTCTGTTTTGTAGTATTTGTTGTTATAGCGGTAACAGAAATACATCATCTGCGAAAATTTCAACTGTGTAACTATCACGGTTCATGAGATACAGTCTGGTGACAGACCTTCGGACGACGGACAGCGGAGCGGGAGTAATAGGGTTCCGTTCTTCCCTTTGGGTACGGAACCCTAAAAATGATCATAAATGTAATTTCCGTAAAGATTAAATTGGTACCACCAGTCGTTTAGGTTTTATCTATTCAAAACTACAGTATTTTTATTTGCATTTTTCTGGTATCAAAAAAAATTGTGAATGGTACATCTTTTAAAAATAAACTTATCTTTTTTGAAACAAGTATCAATAGGGATGTCGCTACCACGACTCAATTTATCGATAAAAATGTAAACGTTATCGGATGAACGAACTCCTTTCCTCGGCAGAGCCGTGCACAAATCGAATATATCTGGAATATTGCTGTTTTATAAATTGTATCTGTGTGTGTATATCACAGGGCTGCCGGATTTCAGATAAATTAAATCTGTTGTTATTGTATTAGTGTTGCATGTCTACAACCGGTTTTAAAATATTATTCTGGTTGCAAATGGTTTAATTTTCTAGCAAATTGCTTATTATCCAGGTAAAACCGTTGCAATCAAGCCTAATTAATATTTTCACACATGAAACTATTATTAAATAAATTTAAAATTGGAATCAAAATTTTGGGCATAAAATGAGGGGGGGGGGGGGTACCTGCTCAAAAAACAATCGCGATTTTTAATTTTTTTAGAACCATTTTCTTAGAATTAGTTAGGGGCTCGTGGCTTAATAACAACAGTCGCATTAGTCGATCGTCAAGGTTAAGCAACGCTTGCCGAGGTCGGTCCGTGGATGGGTGACCATCCATTATATATCGAGAAACGTTAAGTTGTCACCGGCTATCATTTGTAGATCCGTGACAGTCGTTATCCAGCTGGCCGCTGGCTAGCAGCAGGTCGGTAACCAGCTTACTAAGTGGTATCGTGTTACCCAGTAACTGGGTTGTGGAGGTCAGATAGATAGTCGCTCTATGTAAAGTACTGGTATGGTAAAACTTTATCTGCAGGGTAATTGCGTAACACGCTATCAGTAGCAATGGGTTTCATGTTGACAGCTCAACAACATTCATTGCGTTATTAATTGCGTCATTGATAATATTGACCTGCCAAAATTGACAGGCCTGTTAGTCTAGTGGTCAGTGGCCCTGACTGCTATACGCAAGGTCGTGGGTTCGATTCCCACTCAGGACAAATGTTTGTGTGATGAGCACGATCATTTGTTCTGTGTCTGGGTGTAATTTATCTATAATATGTATGTATTTAGAAATATATATGTATGTTTATCAGTTATCTAGTACCCATAACACAAGCTCTGCTTAGTTTGGGACTAGATGGCGTTGTGTGAAAGTTGTGGAATATTATTATATTATTATTATTATAAAATGCAAGTCATTGCTACCGTTTGCGAGTTACGCAATGAAACCGATGGATATAATTCAGTAACTCAATCCATTATTTGTCATACGTAGCCCTTCCTTCAAGTCTACCTCATAATACACCTATAAATTGGCAAGTTCAACTATACTAAAAATTAAATAACCCTTAGCCAGGCAGTGGTCACATAGCTACCACATGGATTTTTATTTTTTTGTGACGAGCCGATTTCTGAGATTCATTACAGTGAGTAGTCTAACCCTTAAAAGCTGCGTAGATAACATGTAGGACAGTGGCCACATACAGACCACATGTCTGCATGGGCAGCAGGTCATATAGACCTCACAGGGATTTTTTTTTATCAAAAACAGAAAAAAAAAACAAGAAATTATATTTGTTATAACCCTGTAATCTACCAAAATCATTATTCAAAAGAAAAAAAATGGCTAGGCCTGGTTAAGGGATAAATAAAAAACAGTATGAACAAAGTGTAAGGAAATCTGCACGTATGTGACTTCAATCCTTAAATCCAACATAATAAAGACGAACACATATTTATCGATTTATAGAGGGTCTGTCCCGATCCCTTGTTTATAATCTTTCTCAATATAGAGTACTGTACCCTGCTTTCCAACAACATCTTTTTCATTGTAACCGCTATCCGTCTTCAACGGTCGATTTCAAATTGTACAGAAGTTCATAATATAGATGATTAAACGTAAATTAACAGACCATGTATGATTGGTGTGATTAAGATTTCATCGGACCGTACCAACGGATCGGTACGCTTTTGAAAACGAGGAAAATTGTATGTATCCGTTACTTGATACAATATGTTTCGTTGCTAATCGGCGATTGTTTGGAAAGATACGGCGGTTTTTAACACGCTTTTATTAGTTTCATCTGTATGTTTGTTTGTTTGTATGTAACTGACTCGTTTGGGCTCGATTTTGCCCCACTTTAGGCGATCAGATTTACTTTAAACGTTGTAGACTTATCAAAGACCGACGACAATACAATAGTTAGATAAAAAAAAAGTTGAAAAAAAAATACACATAGGTATATAGTTTAAAAAATCAACATCGAGCACTCTACGCTTTTTAAAATGAAATTAATTTTCTTTTCATAACTTAATTTTTATTTTAGAATTTATGAAAATTATTGAAACATATTGAGTTAGAGTTTTAATAACAGTTGAATAAAATATAAATTAAAAGTTATTTTCTGATTTTTAGTTCGATTTGCTATTAAAGCGTGTTTTTTTGAACTATATTTTTCTTTTAACAATAAAGATTTTTAAGTTATGTAGATTAATAATTTCATTTAGTCAATAGATTTAGTAATTCTTCACATTGATTTAGGAACTCATCATTATCTTCCCCGCATCCTAATTTATTTGGGGTCGACGCAACATGTCTTTGTCTTCCATACTCCTCTATTAGTTGTTTGATGAGGGGCTTGTGGCTAAGTAATAACAGCCGCACGGGTCGATCGATCAGGTTAAGCTACGCTTGCCGCGGTTGGTCCGTGGATGGGTGACCATCTTCACATACCAAGACACCTCTATGCCTCGGAAAGCACGTTAAGCCGTTGGTCCCGGCTGTCATTCGTGGATCTTTCACAGTCGTTACGGGTCGTCAGTAGCCCGAAAGTACGACAACCAGTCTTACCAAGGGGTATCGTATTACCCAGTAACTGGGTTGTGGAGGTCAGATAGGCAGTCGCTCCACGTAAAATACTGGTATTCAGCTGCATCCGGTAAGACTGGAAGCCGAAAAGTTTAGGCAGATGATGACTCCTCTATTAGTCGTCATATTGGTAATCTTTCCCTTTCTAGCCATATCATCTTTCACACAGTCCATCAATTATTTATTTGGTCTTCCCCTACTTATTTACTAACGGAAACTCCTAATTAATATTCAGAGCCATGGCACGTGGAATTCAAAATAAACATAATTTGGTATGACATTAATCTCTACTAATGAGAAATTGTAATAACGTATTACGAGTCTGCTAATGAGCGCGCGACATCACGCGTGATTTGAATAATTGAGTAATATATCTAATTAATCAAAAACAAAAACGGTGTAATATACAAAACCTGAAGCTAGTCAATATTTCAAACGCATAATTTCGTTATCAAACACAAAGAAAAGACAGAAAAATAGCAGCTTATGAATAAAAACCGATAAGTATATATGTCGCCGTAAGATGGTTGAAGCCGTGATATATCCCTATATATATATTTAGTTATATCCCTAGGATATAACTATATACCGTAATGTAACACGAAAGCGGTACATAACAGTCTCACTAGGAATATAACTATGATATGAGCACGATCTAGTAATATAAACTATCTTACTAGTCTAATCTAGTTGAATCGGCTTCAACCATGTGTATGTAAGAATATTAAATAGTAATATTCAAGATCAACTTTAGTAATAATAATCTACGCTCTTAGCCAACATAAACAAAATGGCTTCTAATATCCAATATAACCATGATACACGTACACTCACACTTTATTTGATATCCAAACCACAGACTAGAGAAAAAGAGAGACTTTTACTAACAAAGCGTTTATTTCTTTCTTTATTAAACTCGATGCACGCTCAACAAAACAGCTAATTACCACAAATATATTAATTCAAATAGTAAACCGTATCGTGGAAGTGGAGCGCTCACAAGAAAGTATGCATCACGCTTTTGTGGGTTTGCGGTGAGCAGTGCAATAGATGCTAAAAAGGTACACTTGTGAAAATAACCCTTCTTCGCAGTCAATTTATTTATGTATTTATTTAAACTTTTCGCACAAAAGGTACACAGGCGGACTTAATGCCTTAGGCATTATCTACCAGTCAAACAAGGGTGGTGAAGAGATTAGATGGCAGGTGCTTTGGTTGAGAGGACAGTGATAAAAATAAAAATTAGACAAATACATAAGTAGGTTATAAACACATACATACAGGAAGAGAGGTGTTGAGATGACTCTACACTATTGCTCTGCGTTTTTGTCAATTCAAGTTCATATAGTATTGCACTATCTAGAAAGAATATATTATATAATTCTATTATTTCCAAGCGTGAATCTCAGACCCCAGGCTCATAATGAGTTATTACATCAACTGACAGAACTCTGGAAAATTAATGCGTTTAATCTGTATTGACTATTCCATTATTGCGATTTAAATTTATATGAATTCTTACTAGACACTCATCAGATTTTCAAGGAAGAAATATATGAAAATATGATAGACTGGTGGCGAAAACTGTTCTCAGAATCAACACATCCTCTTGAAAAACCTCCACATTCATGAAAAAAAATTATACGTGACCAGAGGGCTAGCTGCTGGGTCGTTTTTCGACCAAAGAATTAGCATTGCCATTCAACGTGGCAATGCTACCAGTTTTCTGGGCACGTTTCCGATGGACGGGTACTTCGACGCCTAAGTGTCTTTTCGTTTCTGTATAGTTAGTTACTCATTTAATTTAGCATCTAATGTAAATAGTTAGTTGTGTACATTTTAAAAGAATCTAAAAAAAAAAAACTAAAATGAAATCCTCGGTAATTAGAAGGATAAATCTTTATCATGGTTGTCTCTGTCCAAAATCGGGTTAAAGTATTTAGGTACATTTGAACAAATCTAACCATCATCTGCCTAGCCTTTTCCCAACTATGTTGGGGTCGGCTTCCAGTCTAACCGGATGCAGCTGAATACCAGTATTTTAAGTGGAGCGACTGCCTGTCTGACCTCCACAACCCAGTTACTGGGTAATCGATACCCCTAGGTTAGACTGGTTGTCAGACTTTCGGGCTTCTGACTACCCGTAACGACTGTCAAAGATCTACGAATGACAGCCGGGACCAACGGCTGAACGTGCTTTCCGAGGCACGGAGGGGTCTCGGTATGTAAAGATGGCCACCTATCCACAGACCAGCCGCTGCAAGCGTAGCTTAACCTGATTGATCGACCTGTGCGGCTGTTGTTATTTAGCCACGGGCCCCTCATTTGAACAAATCTAAGCACTCATTCATAAATTTAAATTCATAGGACGAGAATTTCCTATGAACAAGCGAAGTGATGCCTGTAATAAACCAACAGATATTACAGACCAGTAACTTAAGAGCAATCACAAACCATTTACGACTTTTACGGCTCGCAGTACAAGCTCACATTTTTTCTCTTAATTTAATTCCCAGATCAGTGGAAAGTCAATTAATTTAATCGATTCCGTTTATGGCACATCACTAGTGACCGCCAAGAAATCACCGTATCGACTGTTTACATAGCGGATTTTCACAAAAATTGCTATAATTTATGTGCGTCGTTTAGTTAAATGCGAACGGTTTTCTAGTCAGTAGTTCGAGTGGTGCGTATGTGTGGTAAAAGCATTTTTGCCTTGGCTTTGTGATTGAGAAAGCGTTATACTAAGAAGTTTATCTGTTGAAAGTGAACTTGTGGTAGTTTTAAGCAGTCAGATATACTCAGTAACTTTTTCCAATAGTTTTAAAAGTTTTCTGTCGTAAAAATAACTCAGCTATCTTCCTAGATTTTAAGAAAATTTTGGTTCTTTCAAACATCAGTATCTAACTTCCATACCTACTAAAAACTCATTTTCAGTTCAAATCTAAACATATCATCATCTGCCAGTGGCGTGCCTAGTGGTTAAACTTAGGGCAAGCCAACATACTGAAAAAAAAAAAACTAAGTACCTACCTACCGTATCGCCTGTCACAAGTTGTGCCTACCGACTGATTCGTTTTAGTTCTTACTAATATTCTTATTTCATAATTGTAAGTTTTTGCTATTAGCAATTAAAATGAAATGTTTTTTAATAGCACCATTTTTTTCTTATATTATAAATTATATACTCAAAGTATTGGTAATCCTTTACAAAATCGCAACTTTTTCATTTTCATATTATCAGTTTCGTGTAAAATATGATAAGACCTATAAGAGCCATCTATTAACATTATTGGCACAACAGAGCTCAGAGTTAGTTCATATTTCACTCGCTCGCAACAGTCGCTATAGGCAAAATATTACAATCTGGCCACTAGATGGCGTACAAGTTATTGATTGATTTCTAACTACACATTGTTTACGATGTTGATAATATTTATAATTATAATTACTCACAATGTGAACAGCCATAACTCTTCAATTTTCGTTTCTTTATCACAGACAGATGACAAACACCACACACACGCACACGGAAGGCATGGTAAAAATTACTAGACAGATTTACTTTACCTTCAGTAGCTTTGATAAAAGCCGTTTTTTGTCAATTCATTTAGAGAACATGATCCTGGCGCCTGCTTTAATTTTTACAATTAATTAAGCAGCCTTTACAAAATATAAAAATTATATATTCTAACTCAAAACGGCGTAATCAGTCTGCGTCAAAATTTGGTGAACGTTTTATTTCTACCAACAGCTGTTTTTCTATTGCAATTTTCGATAATTCGGAAAGCCGTTCTTGTTCTTGAGTACTTATTTCTTAATTAAATATGTGTGAATACTTATTTAACACGTTCCGCGAAACAACTTGTCGCAGGAATGATCACAAATTAAATGAGCTAGGTATCTTTAAAAGTTCCGGAAAGGCACCCTGAAGGCAATTTTCGACTAAAATGCCTATTACGTAATTTAGATTTCTGAGAAATAGGTACTCAAAAAGTAGGTTTAGGTGAAGTAATGAGATTATTATATTCGTCTGTAAAACTTGAAAGTATTTACCTTTCCGAATAAAGATTGCACATACTTTAATCCATCACAAGGCACATTTGCAAGCGTTTCCGAATTCATTTTAATGTCAAGAAACTTTTTAATCACTTCAAAACAAAGATAATCACCGCAAAACTAATCACAACACTTCATTTCACAGAAAATGTCCAAGCAAAAAATGCACCAGTAACCGCTCGAAACGAACTTGAACTAATTTGAAATTGTATCATTCCATTCCATAGATCGAGCTTTGCACAGCGACGCGCTCATTCATACTATTTACACACACACACGCTTCGTTTTACGTTCCATTCATAAAAAATCAGAAGCCAGGCTTAAAAATCAGTACAATTTGGAAAATAAGTACATACTGATGTAATCAACAACGTGAACATTTGTATACAAATAGTGACAGGTCCAGAAGCCTCATAAGAAGCCAGCTGGTGCGAGCGAGACGGGACGATGTTTATTGTTGCGTTCTCGCAATAGCGGTATTGGAGAGGTTTGGCAACGGTGCGCGTGATGAAAACTGTGCGGGATTTAAATATTATTCTTCGAGTATGTAAACCTGGCAACCTTGCATCGAACGTATAGCAGGCGGCCGCCGGCCCGGGGCGCGCAGTTTTTATTATTCTTATCAATTCTTGCGACATGATTGAGTTGGTTAATTTACAAGTTTACTTGTGTAGTTTTATTTTTTTTAAATAATTTATTGTTAGGCTCACGTTTGACTGAAAGCCGGGCTTTTCGGCTTTAATGAAAGGAACGCCCCTGTCATCTGCCTAGCCTTTTCCCAACTATGTTGGGGTCGGCTTCCAGTCTAACCGGATGCAGCTGACTACCAGTATTATACATGGAGCGACTGCCTATCTGACCTCCACAACGCAGTTACTGGGTAATACGATACCCCTAGGTAAGACTGGTTGTCAGACTTTTGGGCTTCTGACTACCCGTAACGACTGTCAAAGATCTACGAATGACAGCCGGGACCAACGGCTTAACCTGTTTTCCGAGGCACGGGGGTCTCGGTATGTAAAGATGGTCACCCATCCACAGACCAACCGCGGCAAGCGTAGCTTAACCTGATCGATCGACCAGTGTGGCTGTTATTATTTAGCCGCGGGCCCCTCCAAAGCTAAACATATACATGTGACGAAATATCACGAGGTATTACGGACGAAATATTACGGGTATTTCAGAAGCCTGAAAGACTGACAACCACTCTTACCAAGGGGTATCGTATTACCCAGTAGCTGGGCTGTGGAGGTCAGATAGGCTCCATGTAAAAAAACGATATTGAGTTACATCCGGTTAGACTGGAAGCTGACCCTATCATAGTTGGAAAAAGGCGGGCAGATGATAGGAGTAGTATTGATCTCAACACCATACTATCTCTCTGCATCAGTCTGCAGTTTCCGATCAAATGTCACTAACATTTCATATAATGTAATCTATAAAAGCTTTCAATATTGAAATCGGTACAGCACACGTATCATATCGGAAAACAGTCAGAGATAGAATCTAATACGGTCACCGGGTAGATCCCCAAATATGGGCACACCGACCCACTGCGCTGACGGACGTAGCCAGTTCTGTCTATGACCACTATTTACCTGTTTACCCTAAGAAGGGAAAGTAAGAAGGCTACTGAACCTGATCACAAAACATACATTGTAAGAAATGTTACCACTGAGTGATAATGTGACTGGAATAGAAGTTTAACGCCCTGAATAGACATAATTTTGATTATACAGGAACTTTTTATACAATATAAAAAGTTTCTGTATAATCAAAATTATGTCTGGGTGTACCGGAAAGTTCTGTCGGTTTTGGTAGTACATAGAAATTTTTCGAATTTTTCTCTATAGGTACCAATACGTTAAAAGTATTGAATAATATTGCGTCATAATTTCTGGGTTACGGACTATAAATACACGTATTGCGCAATAATTTGTCATTCACTTCTGAGTAGCCGCAGTGTCAAAATGAGTGCCAACGATAAAGTTCATTTGAGGCATTGTATACTTTATGAGTTCCAGAAGGGAAATAACGCTGCTACAGCCTGTAGAAATTTGTGTAGTGTTTTTGGACTCGAGTGTGTATCTGAACGTGTACTTAGTAGAAAATCAGGGACAATATGTAATTGATTAAAATATAAATAATAGCTTTAAGAACTAACCACGAGTTTTATTTATAATACAAAAACCGACAGAACTTTCCGGTACATCCAATATGTTTAGGCAGGCCTGTTGGTCTAGTGGTCAGTGGCCCTGTCTACTATACGCAAGGTCGTGGGTTCGATTCCCACCCAGGACAAATGTTTGTGTGATGAGCACGACCATTTGTTCTGTGTCTGGGTGTAATTTATCTATAATATGTATGTATTTAGAAATATAATGTATGTTTATCAGTTGTCTAGTACTCATAGCACAAGCTCTGCTTAGTTTGGGACTAGATGGCGTTGTGTGAAAGTTGTGGAATATACATATTATAATATATATTATGTTTAGGGAGCATAGATTCGTTATGCAGTATTTGTAGATCAGAAACGATATATTTAAAATTGATCTTTTAAATATCTAGCATTATTTAAATTATAAAACTGTAAGAGATTTCTTTAGATATCACCTTTGTACGTATTTTTCTGTTCCTTTCTTCTTGTCTGTTTATATGTGTGTGTAGATAAATGGGAAAGGAAGGGGAAGGGTGAATACAATCAATTCTATTTTAATATAAATGTTGACGTTCACAAGTGCCTATTTGAAATAAATACTTTGATTGGTTAGATAAACAAATAAATGTCAAAGAACTCACCTGGGTATAAACCAGCATATACACATTCAGAATCCGTTACCCATAATTACAAAGTAAAATTAGAAATTATGGACCGGCCGTTAAAACAAGAAGTTCTGGTCGTGATTTTAAAGATACACCACGGTAATGAAATGCACACTGGTCATGACGGCTTATGACAATAGACAGGTGTCGTGGAAAGAGTAAAAGCTGGCTTTCCCGGTCGGTCGTTGTGCGACCTACAGCGACGACACACATTGGACTTGAAATCCTGCTCAGTTTTGTTGTAGATGACAATTGGTTGTTTCACCCTGTTAGTAACATGCTTGTTATGTGTTTTTCGATATCGGAAATGGTATTGGAAAATGTGTTTCGGGTACGGTTTTTAAACGCTAGTCTAAAGTTTTTTAGAATGACCTAATTCGTAATCTATTTGAAAATAACGAAGGAAAAATGATAAGATTTTCGTGAAAATCAGTTTATATAGAAAAACCTATTATCAGATAACATCATAGTATTACCAATCAGTAATGATTTTAGGGTTTAAAATGCATGTTAAAGTACAAAAAAAGACTGGTTTAAGTAAGAAAACGAAACGGGGAAGTTATTATTTATGTTAATGTCCCTGAAAATAAACAGTAGGTAGGTGTCGTATTTACTGACGTATCCATAAATGTTCTATGATATAAAATTCAATTCAATTCAATTGTCCAGCAGTGGACGTCTTTCGGCTAATATGAATGATTGATAAATGATACAGTTAAAAAATCATAATCATCAATAAGCAGGTAAATAAGTTTTAAATAAAAGCAAACGGATCGTGGTAATCAATTCTAAATTAAATTAGATCGACCTAAGTCGACCTAATTCTATTTAGATTTAAATTAGATCGACCGAAGTCGATCTAATTCAATTTAAAAATGTTATTACCATTATGTTATTTAGAAATGTATGTGTGTTATGTCAATCCTGTTGTAAGTCGATGTAGAAATACGAAACGCTTTGAAAGCGATTGCCACTTGTCTCGGACCCCTGAGCCGGAAGTTCACCAAAAGGCCTTTACACTCCAACAAAATCTACTATTATATCTCCATCTATTTTCCATTATACTTCCTACAAAGCGCGTTACCCAACAAATCAGCAAATCAAATTAGATCAAGAGCACTGTGTCTTAGCCACCGGAGCCGCTGTTCACTGTGTTCAGCAATTTAATGAAAGTAAAATTAGTGCGCTGGGATCAATGACCGGGCTGACACACTGACTCGCCACACCTAAGTCAGACCTGAATCACAATGCCTTATATGATGCGCGATCTACGCTCTTGGCAGCTTATGGGTTTCTTATAGATTATTTTTTGTTTGTTTACTTATTGATATTTCTAATATGTCTCATAGGTCTATGATACATATTTTAAATATCAACGAAGTATCACAACGCATTGCTTTTGACTATGATTTAAAATCGGCTTAGAAACGCAGTGTAGATTTCTTTTGAATTTATTTCTTTGTGACTAAGGCTTGATTTTTCAATAGTCAGATAATTTATGTATATCTGAAGAATAAATACGACAGTGTGACATATTTCCTATACAAAAGCTGTCCGCAATATTTATTGCTCTGATTAAAATTATTTAACCACTTAAAATCAGTACAACTTTACATATTATGTCGCTTAGATAAATTAGCCTTTCAACCATCGATATTATGCGTAACCGGATGTTAGTCGGCACGTATTGTAGCTTATGCAGAGACGAGTATGTACTAATTTCTTCAGCCATTTACAAACATAAAAAGGAAAACACAATACAGACTTCGATAGAATTTCCAAAAGACCCCAACACTAACCATAATGATACGTCCCAATGAATAATAATAACTGTTCTATCATGAGTAATGACGACATTCAGATAAACCAATAAAATAATATTCCCTAACATTAACTACACAATAACAAGCTTACCACACACGTTCCCAATCTATAACCCAATAAAAAAAATCTCCCAACAACTTTCTCCTCAAATTACGTAATGCGTATCAATCTTTTATATAACTATCCCTGTTATCCCATTCAGAAATAATTGCTGGAATCACTTGGAGGCATAAGCCCTCGAATAAATCTTTATCGAAAAACGTATCTAGAGACCAATACTTTCTAATTTCATAGCCAGAGGCAAAACAAATGAGAGTTGTAAAACTGTTGACGACCCAGCCAGTAAAATGTTGGCTGTGGACGCGACACCCACTTTATATGATATTAATAACTTAGCTGAAATGGAATTTTATGATTAAAATATTTGTGTAAAGTAACCACCAAGCTTCTAATAATACCGAGACATGAAACTGCATTTCTCGCAACATTGTGAAGTAACCAGTTAAACACTTAAGGTTTACTATAACTTACAAATAATTACGCATAGAAATTCTGTTAAGAAAAAAGGTATTTAAGGTATTCATTTACCGTCTACATCGACTTACATGATTCATCGTCCACGTGATTCGTGATTTCATCGTCGTACATGATTTTCACAATAAAAATGGCTAAAATATACAACCTAGAGACCCAAAAAGCTAAAAGCCACACCTAAATAAAATAGCGAAATAATAAATCTAAATTACGAGTAAAACGAGAAATTCCATGCAGCCAGTTTGTCTAATTTTGGAAACCTGTTGGTTTGGAAAATATTTGGAAACCGGAGCGAGCCGATGATTTAAGAACGGGAACGAAATTATAATACAACTTTCACATATTACTATTTGTGGACCCAGGAAGTTGTATCACTGAAGTTCTGATACTATAAGCTGATACAAGCTTATGAGTAATTGCTGTTCGAATCTGTAATTAAGGAAGTTGGTAATGACTAGGCAGAGTGGCAGATTTATTGATGTTGGCGAAAGTAATGAAAGGGATTCCGATGGCCTAATCTCTCCTTTTAATCCTTGTCCGCTTCAAATAATTATCCATTTACATTTTGATGAGCTGTACTCGTACGTATAATAAATCCTGTTGAACATATTTACGGAGACACGGAGAGATGGCAGGAATCCATTCAGAAGTTTGTCAAGAATTCTTTATTTTAATGGCTGTCCAATTTATGTCCATTCTGTCCGTAAAACGCACAATCCTCTGCATTTCTTTGATCATGACCTCGAACAACTGTTTAACATGTCGCTTAACCTTTGATGTGTCGTAAAACGGTCAGTGTGTCGTATTAAATAACATTTTAAAATAATGCCTACTTTTTATAGTGAAAGCTGGGTGTGAACGAGAAAAAAACAAGGAATATTTCGTGTCCGTATAAGTTATGAGATTTGAGAAGCCCATTTACTTTTGGTTAAAATGCCTACTAGTTTTGTTACGGTTTTCTCTATTTGAGTCGAAATGAAAATGATTCTCCAAAAGTCATCACTTCTAATTTCACACACCTGCATCACTTAATGGATGGTAGATAACGTAAAGAAAGTGTAATTCGAAAACGTAATATCATACACAGAAAACTACTGATTATGAATGTCACCTCTTCAAAATAATGAGCGAGCAAGATAAAAATACGGATACATAAAGATATAAATCTTCGTTCTAGATAATTAATGGACTTTGTTAATATATTTCAGAGTGGCACTCTCAGTGACCAATCATCGAATGAAAGCGGAGGCGGTGGCGGAGGCGCCGGCTCCGATACCAGCAATGTAGCTGAACCTTCGGGAGATCAGCTAGCGATGGAGTCTTCGGAACGAGATACCCCGAGCCACGCGTATAACGGACCTCCCCCGCCTGCACCGCCGCCTCACAACCGAAGACAGAACCCACCGCATCATCAGGCACATCACCCATTAGGTAAGGCGTAACCACCACAAATCTAACTTCAAGTTTAAAGAATTCTCTTCGGATTAAAACCTGTACGTGTTTTTTTCCGGAGCTAAGTCGACTGTCAATTATTATTTCGCAATCTTAAAATTCAAGAGTTTAGTGAAAAGACCTTTTGAAGTTTTGACTCCAAATAAGACTTATTAGTAACCAAAAGTTATGTCACTTTTCAGGCATGCCGAGAATTCCGAACCACCATCAAATCCATTCGAAGCCGTTCGCGCTTGGACCTCCAGTGAATCACCATAAGAACGATGTCGGTCCTGGATTCCGAGGACCACCGCCACCACCCGCGCCTCCTGCTGATGCCCAGACTGCTGCCAGCGACAAGGTCTTCAGTGGAGCTGGTGACGTCTGGCCAGCACCCGCACCTGACATGCCCAAAATTGTTTCTCTAGATGTGAAATGCGAGAAGAACGCAATGAGAGTTTTCCTCAGTTTCGACAAACCGTTCTTCGGTATTGTATTCTCTAAGGGACACTACTCCAACCATCAGTGCGTACATCTCCCGCCAAACCTAGGAAGAACTTCAGCCTCTTTCGAAATTGGTGCTCATGCTTGTGGAACCGCTGGCAGCGGAGACCCAAGGTATAGAGGAGACGTAGCGGCAGCTGGAACTTACTTTGAAAACGTCATAGTTATACAATACGACCCACAAGTACAGGAAGTATGGGATCAAGCAAGAAAGCTAAGGTGTACGTGGCATGATCAATATGAAAAGGCCGTCACTTTCCGACCATTCCCCGTAGATATGTTGGATGTTGTACGAGCTGACTTTGCTGGTGACAACGTTGGTTGCTGGATGCAAATTCAAGTCGGCAAAGGACCTTGGGCTTCCGAAGTATCTGGTCTCGTGAAGATTGGACAGACCATGACTATGGTACTTGCAATCAAGGATGACGACGCGAAATTCGATATGTTAGTCCGAGATTGTGTTGCTCACGACGGTCAACGCGCTCCTATACAATTAGTCGATAGGCGAGGCTGTGTAACCCGACCAAAGCTAATGTCTAGATTCACAAAGATTAAGAACTTCGGAGCCAGCGCTAGTGTACTGTCATATGCTCACTTCCAAGCATTCAAGTTCCCCGACTCAATGGAGGTGCACTTTCAATGTACTATTCAGATTTGCAGGTACAGATGCCCAGAACAGTGCTCAGATGGAAATCCTAATGTGATCGCACCTCACGCTGAATACGGACCTCCACAGATTGACGCTTACCAACAAGTTGGTATTGAAGCTAGACGTGATGAAAGGAGAGTGAGGAGGCAACGACGAGCAACTTCCCCTGAGAAGGAAGTTGGCGTAAACAGAGTGATTCGTGTGGTGTCTGCCGGCGACTTAAATATGGATACTACAGAAGAAACCACTGCACCTAAAGTAATTCCAACGCCAGGTCTCGTTTGTATGACTACTCCTGGATTTGCTGCAACATTGGGAGCTCTTCTCGCTACGTTATTATGTTCTTGTGCCGTGTCAGCAGTTCTGTTCTTAAAGTTGCGGCCAATCACGACTCTGAAGAAGAAGACGGCTGCCGTGGCAACGATAGCCCGGCCGCACCCACCGACCGCACATGTAATTTCAAAGAGTCGTTTCTACTCGTAACAGAGCGTGTTTAACCTAATTTGTACATATTAGTGTGATGAGACTGAAGTATATAGACCATGCCAATTATTTATTTGCGTGTTATATGAGTGCTCAAATGAATGTATGTAGTTAATTTGGGAATCCTTATTTAGTATTAATTCAATTAATGTGTAGCTTAACAAACCGTTGAACTTCAGTTAAATCGTATTGATTCCTATCTTGAAACCGTTGAGTTGACATTTAATTCAACCGTGTTTGTTTCAACCTTGTTGCTAACTTAAACTGAAGAGTTGAGTTGTTGAATATTTCCTTTAGTTGTTTTCACGATGTTAGAATAAATTATAAACACAAATTGTAGTATTAAAATATTTTAAGTACAATCTTCTGTTACCTCTTCTCGAATGTTCATTCGAAGTAGGGGCAACGGAAAATATATCATACGGAATATCAACTTAGGTGAACCGCTAGATTGTAATTTAAAATAACTTGTCATTAGTATTAATATATTTATTTTTAATTAAGTTTTAGTCATTATTACGAGTACGTATAGCGATTTATTTATTTTTATACCACCTGAGTACCTCTTCTTCTTATTTTATTGTTTTTCTTTGCATTATTATTAAAGGTTTATTGATTGTTACGATGGCATTTAAATGTTTCATATTAATTTATTTTATAAACGAGTTGAATTATTTAAATCGAGGTTGTACCATATCAAATGTTTGGTGAATTTTATAAAATTTGTAACAGTTGTAAAATTAAACTTTTATCAAGAACATGTTGTAGTTTTATTTTTAAAATGAAATAAAGTTAAATTATATCAATAAAATGAGTTTAGGCATAGAGTTTGGTTTTATTACTATCATTTCTATGCTTTCTTTTAATGGTGGCTACACATATAGTTACTATATATTATCTACTGTTCCTAAATGGTAACATAATCCACAATAGTACGGGCAGTCGCGTCAATATGAAAAAAATATTTTTTATCGGCTGAATATCATACCAATAAAAGTTATCCCTTAGTGCGTAAAAAATCTGAAAGCCAATTCCCGTAATTAAAGACAAACAATCTCATCTCAGCGACAATCAATGTCAAAAATCTGTCAAAAACGTAGAGAAATTAAAGGTATTTTTGACGCACGGATAATTCTGCTTGCGCGATGCAGAATGTTGTATGATGTCAGTGTGATGCGTAGTTCGCATGTGGCGTTGTAGATGCCGCCACAGTGCCTAACATTAAATATGAAGCCCTTTATGACAATGTCTGCTTGGTAACATTGAAATATACTCACGATGGGCGAAACAAAGCGAACAACATCAAAATCTACTTGGTTTCACCTGCAGGACCCTCCTCACTCATTTCTGTCTCATGCCATACGCCTCACATAACAGGCCGCATTTTGTGCTTAAGAAAACTATTTTCGAAGCAAATGTTGACAGATATCGCATTGAGGCATCTCCGTCATGTAATGCCTATATCACCCATGTTCTTTCAATCGGGCATCGATGCCATAGAAAAAGAGAGATACTCAACCAGTCAACCTACTTGTCAAGGAATTTATGTGAGCTACGCTTCAATACGTAAAAAAAATTGGCCATGTGCCTGTCACACCACATACAATGAAGGGTTCCAATCAATTTATCCCAAGAACAAACATAACATTGTAGTTAAAAATCATGTTCTCCCATACATTGCAACTGCAAATTTAAGTTGGTCGACTATTAGTCGTAAACTTGTAAAGCCTGCTTAGCTGTGATAATTTTCCTTTTAAATTCATCATATATACTACTGCCGTGATTTTTTTCACATAACCAAAAGCATTTAGCAGGCAGGAGGAGGACACACTTGACTCTAACAAAAATTAGCACTTTAAAGCTTAATATTTCACAAACGGATCCCTGAATCGAAAAATGGGTTTCACAAACCCGCAATATTTTTGAAGACCTATCCTAATAATAAATAATAATAATAAAATAAATTATTTGCGTAAAACATGGTATACAATGGTGTTAAGCAATAATATATAATAATATAATATAAAATATAAAATAATATAGGTCAGAGTGGCACAAACAACATAGCATGCAAAAATTTAATGTTACAGGGTGATTATATTTAATGTCAATGTCAATTTAATGTCAATAATTATAATGTCAATATTTTTTATCCATAAATTCTTTCAAACTATAAAAGCTACATTCATTTAGCCATTTGTACAATTTGTTTTTAAATAATCTTACATTTAATAGTTTAAAATTGTTTGGTATTTTATTATAAGTGCGCACACACTTTGCTAGACAGCTTTTATTATATTTGGATAGCTGTGGTAAATCATTCAACACCAGTTCATAAGGATCACGTCTGCTCCGAGGATATACATCGCTTGCTTTCTTGAATAATTGTTTATTCTTGGTTACAAACACACATATTTCGTAGATATATATAGCTTAACTCCTATTCTATAGCCTAACTATCACGGTTCATGAGATACAGCCTGGTGACGGACGGACGGACGGACGGACAGCGGAGTCTTAGTAATACGGTCCCCTTTTACCCTTTGGGTACGGAACCTTAAAAATGTTATTTCTGGTTCCGATATTGATAAATTCACACATCGATACATTGAACCATACAGTCGATAACTTCGTGCCATATTACGAGCTAGCAAAGAAACCTAACACCACAAGCTACTGGATGTATCAAAAACATTTTAATATACAGCACCCTAATTGCGTAACACACTCTCAATTGGAATAATTTTGAAGCATATTGCTAATCCATTGCTCTTTATGTTCGAAAAATGTGTCTGCTCAACAACGTAAATAGCGTAATGAATGTTGTTAAAGTGTCAAAATGAAACCCATTGCTACTGATAGCGATTTACGCAATTAGCCTGCTGGACATACTATCTACAACAAGTCGCAAAGTTTTAGAAAAGAATGCTCTCCCATTTTTAAATTTTCCGTACTTACAAAGTACAGTTACAACTCAAGAGACACAGTCAGTGGGCAACCCTAGTGTGTGTTTATCATAGACTTCTGTTTGCGACTTCGCACGCGTGATATTTTTTTGTTCCGTCGACTCATTCCGTCGCATCGTATCACCTGTCCGCGGTATCACTTTGTTTTCGCTTAGCGTTCTTTCTGACTTTTTCCTCGGCTCCTAAGGCTCATAGCGTGATGTTAAAAAGCCTTCCTCAAAAAGCCTTCCCCAAAAAGCCTTCCTCAAAAAGCCTTCCTCAAAAAGCCTTCCTCAAAAATTGGGCTATTAAATGCAAAAATATTTTTTTCAAATCCAGATATATCTATGGTGTATATCTACCGAGCCAACATCATCTGCCTAACCTTTTCCCAACTATGTTGGGGTCGGCTTCCAGTCTAACCGGATACAGCTGAATACCAGTATTTTACATGGAGCGACTGCCTGTCTGACCTCCACAACCCAGTTACTGGGAAATACGATATCCCTTGGTAAGACTGGTTGTCAGACTTTCGGGCTACTGACGACCCGTAACGACTGTCAAAGATCTACGTATGACAGCCGGAACCAATGGCTTAACGTGCTTGACGAGGAACGGAGGGGTCTTGGTATGTGATGACTGTCACCCATCCACGGACCAACCGCGGCAAGCGTAGCTGAACCTGTTCGATCGACCCTGGCGGCTGTTATTACTTAGCCAACGAAGGTAATTATTTCAAGGGCACTTGAGACCTTATAGGTACTGCATTATGTACTTTATTATATTGTGCTCTCGTTTAGTGGCGATGCCGTATCATTCTGGACACTGACAAAATGACTAAAATTTTTGTAGGTATTTTCCACAAAAGATAATTTCAGATACTAATCTACATAATCAGCTGACCAAGCCTAATGTTTACCTTTAATAGAAACGTAAGTTTTTTTCGGTGTTTCAACTCAAATTACAACAATAGAAACTCAAAGGGCGCGTGCGCGATTATGCGATTTGTGAACTACCCTTAAGAACAATAGGAATTCGACACCTGTCTATGTCCTACCTAGGGTAGGGAAACCTCAATTATTGCCTCTTTTTACCACTGAGAAATGAATAAAGCTTAGCTTTGCATATAGTTTACAATTTCATCATCATAGCACTGGCAGTTATTAAAGCTTAAATCATGATTTAAAACTAGGGTTACAAGTACCTAAAAGATGAATTGCAAAATAAACAATCAAAATAGTATGTTTCAACATAATTTTTAATCCATTAAACAAATGAACAGGTGCTTACGCGTAAAACATATTTCGTCACCGCATCCATACAGTGAAAATTAAAACATTTTGTTCATAAGTTATAAATACGCCCCAGAATATTATTTATAAAAGAAATAGTGCCACAAGAGACTTTACACCAAAAAGTACCACAACCGCAGAAAATATTTCGAATAAAAATAAAATACAAATACATTTAATTAATTATAAAAAGTAAAATTGCACTTAGGGAGACAGTTTTCTTATGAAAACTCTGTTCAACTTATGTAATAATAGTTTTTCTATAATAAATGCAAGATTTTTGGGTGGCATGTCATATTAATTATGGTTGCGAGATCGACAACAAGTATCGCCAGTATTGGCTTTTAATTTTTTTCCTTACATATCTTCATTAAAGTATTGGTAAATATTACATGCCTGTTAGACAGATTACCCACTCAGAAATCACCAAATATATTTTTTCATTTTAAATAAATGAATTTTTATATGCCTTTCTCTAAAATTACGCATAAGTGATCTTTGAGCTGCTGCTTCCATCTCATTAAATATCAGATGCATTATGTTAGTTACCTGGTACAGAGTTATAGAATACGTATGAATTGTTCTTGTTTGGTAAATGTACCAAACGACCCAAAAAATTAAAAATTTCAAGGTGTCACTATTATTTGGCGTAGTCATTATTATGATACAATAATACATTTTCTTGTCGATCTCTTACACAATATCTCAATCTAGCTATATAACTTAATTAAACCTATCTAGTCATAGCAATTAAAAGATAGATACAATTAATATTGAGCAATATAAAAATAAATGCTTAAATAAATGCAAACAATTTCATTTGAAATGAAGAATCTATTACTTAGAACTCATTGGTGCCTGAACAATCGTATGATACAGTAATATCATTAAACTATATCTGAAATAATGTAATATACAATTATACAAAATATCTTAATGTCAACAGTTTTACCAACTTTAGACAGCAGTCTAAAAATATATAGAGTATATTAGACTTTTTTAAATTCTGCATATCAAAGTTGGCATAATAGCTCTTTTACAGCTGGGCTACTCATAACAGTAAAGCACCGTAATCGGCATAACTATAATTTGATTAAATGTTACAAGTTTGAAATGGAATTCCATTAAAACATATTGGAAAACTGACGTTATTATTATTGCAAATCGAATAAAAGAAACGCTAACGATACAAATAAGCTAAAATTAAATTTCATAAAAGAGTTTGCTTACGCAAAAACAAATGAAGACGAATTAAATAAAACTATTTGTCAAATAAAATGTTAAACAACAAATAAATAAAATCATAAACATTGAGCAGGTACCTACTGATGTAGTATGCCTAAAGCCTCAGTGGTTTCAGTACCTAAAGATAATACAACAAATAACATTGATTCCGAAATTATCGAAATCGATGTTATTTTGAATCTAGGAGCTTCATTACAAACGATATGAAATTATGCTAAAGTGGATAAAACTCCTAATCATACGAATTAACTAAACCTTACACTAATGGCATGACTCGACGTTTATTCTTATCCTCTAGACACTAAAGAAAACGACAATGATAGTAAGTTAGTAAAAACGTAGAAAAATTCTGTACAACACTTATCTGTATAAAAATGTATATTATTCACAAAAGTGAAAATTCAATTATATCAGGTTTCTCAGGACTTCGTCCGTAGCACGACCTAGCACCATTATTTAAGGCGATCTAGAAACATTACTTAATAACTAACATAAATTATAAGCATATTTTAAATAATTTTCTGCGAGTCTAACATCTAATACATGGATGCAACTGACCTTTCAATTCCAATTAAGGGTAAAATTCTAAATTTTATCAGGTAGCTAACTCTAACTGGAAGAAATTGTAATTTCTTCAATTTTATACACAAAGGGAAGAGATATAAAATCATTATAAGTAAAAAAGAGCTAGATAGATTATACGCGCACAGTTGGCACGTTAAAACTTGGCTAAGTAGTCAGTGTCGCGCCGGCGTGAGCTGAAGCAACATAATTATGCTGGTCCCTTTTTCGTTAACGATAATTACGACATGCTGTCCTACTTCCACGTTGAAGACCGAATGTTGGATAGGTAACATATCTACATCTTTTTACTTATAATATAATTGTTTAAAACACTATAAAATGAGGAGCTATGATATTATATAAATTGAATATTTAGCATCTAAGAACAGTCTTCGGTAGGATTTTGATTGGCAACATCCCAATCAACCGTCACGGGAGAGATGTGGGTGTGGTTGTGACCCGAGGAGTCTGAGAGCCATCCACGCGGCGAGGGAGTGTGACGCTGTAGCAGGAGACACTGGGATGGGCGGTTGGACTGCCATCCGGGAGCGAAGCTTCTGGAGCATGACTGCTGCAGCTAATGCAGCGCCCGCAGCCGCTCCGGCCGCTGAGGCGAATAGAGCGCCGAAGCTAACTGCGCCCATGCAAATGCCATAGACGACCTGATAAAAGATTAAAATATTAGTATAGTACATATACATTCATTACATTATACACATCCATCATTACTATTGGCTACATGTAGGTACACTTTTTGTAAACGTTTTTATTAAATTAAATTTATTATTTACTATATTATTTATATATTTATATTCATACATAAATTCCCTATTTTTTCCCATGGAGGTAGGCTGTGTACATAAATGGTAAAATAAATAAATAAAATATTTCCACGCTAGAGGGCCCAGAATCATGTGCTGAATTCATGGTTATAGTTTGCGCACTGGTAAAAATGTATCCTGTATATAGTCATACGCTCACCCCGGTCACTGACTAGAACACCTGACCTTTCTGAAGAACTTCATTAATAAGGCCAGTATTGTGTCCTTCAAGGGCGTCAGTAGTATATAAGACTAAAGTCACATCATCGACATTCATCATCGTCATTGAAAAAAAAAGGGGAAATGAAAATATCAAGCTAGACATGCAAGCTTGCTCTGCATTTCCATTTGATATTGTTAAAAATCGAACCTCTAATGCTGAAGTAGCTAAATCAAACATTACCTCTTCACGAATCCGTCCACTGAACACAGTGACAGGTTCCGTTCTTGATGGTCCGAAAGCTAAATCTGCTTCAGACACCACTTCATATATCCCCGAAACACCAACATCAGCAGATCTTGCATCACGAACTGTTCGTCGTTTGCGCAAAGACCTGGGTCCTGCTACAGCAGGACCTGGTGCCTTGGCTGGAACTACTCCATCGCCAGAAGGTTCAGGGCTAATGTTCGTGCCAAGGTTACGAGGTCCGTGGGGGAAGCGTTCACGGTCGATGTTTGTGGGGCGTTCCTGAAAATTAATTAATAATAATATACATTGTGAACATGGACTTCAATAAAAATAAAAAAGGGGATGTTTGTCTTCTCGATTTGGTCAATTTCACTAGCTTTTATAATACGTACGGGTATATATATGTTGCAAGTTATCTGGAAAAATCAAATTACGAAAATCTTTCGTAGTTTCTAATGATATGTCCTTTGCAATAATCGTACGATTTTCGCAAATATTTTTTTCCAATTATACAGCAACATGTATTCGAAACTTTTAACGTTTCATGTTTTGTTAAAGTTAGTTCTAACAAAAATCAGCTGTTCCCTACATTTTGACGAGTTATGATAACATAAATGTAGGGAACAGCTGATATTTTTTTGCGATTTCAGGTCCGTCCCATAGTAAAAGTTGTTCGTAAATGACCCCTTTAGATATTTCGTATTTGAATAGATAGACCTTATATACAATAGCGCGAGACTCTTTTGGCGTGAAACTAAATGTTTTATTATACAATATCTGTGTCTATTTCACTATTGTTAACCAGCAGCACTTTCTTATCAATGTCATCCAGGCACCGAAAATCCCTATAGAACTTTATAAATTATTACTTACAGTGAAAGGTCTAGCAAGTGCTTCAACCAGCTCTTCAACAGCAGACATGTGATCACTCTCAGGTTCAATAACCGGTGCTGGAGCCCTTTGCGGTAGTGGAGCTGGTGCGAGAACTACATCTCCTGATACTTCATCACCAAAGGCTTCTTCGAGAGGAAGACGGGCTTCATCTGAGAGGTCCAGGCCTCCATCTTCAGCTGATGAATCGCTGTAAAAATATTTGGTTATTTTTAGTTCATTGACTTGGATGGGCTTGTGGCTAAACAATAACAGCCGCACGGGTCGATCGAAGGTTAAGCTATTTTGGCCGAGGTCGGTTCGTGGATGGGTGACCATCTATTACACATCGAAATCCCTCCGTGCCTCGGAAGCACGATAAGCCGTTGGTCCCGGCTGTTGTTCGTAGATCTTTGACAGTCGTTACGGGTAGTCAGGAGCCCAAAAGTCTGACAACCAGTCTTACCAAAGGGTATCGTGTTACCCAGTAACTGGGCTGTGGAGGTCAGATAGGCACACGATCCATTTAAAATACAGGATTAAACTGCATCCGGTTAGACTGGAAGACGAACCCAACACAGTTGGGAAAAGGCTAGGCAAATTGATATAGTTAGTACATTGGCCACTTTCCCTTGTCATTTATGTTTTGTTACCGAGTATAACATCAAGCTTCAGTACCTAATGACTTGAAAGTTACTATAATAGCATAATACTTACTATCTTATGATATAGTACGTAATTAACTAAACTTCAATTATCGCAGAAATTAATAAATATGATTTACACTTCTTTGTTTCAAATGTTGATGGAGATGGATTTGCAAGTTGTACAATATATCGTGATTCATAATATTATGATAAATTATCCCTAATTGCTGCCTTCCTAGTGATTGCTAAAATTGTTTTAAAGCGAACATCAATTATATATAAATGCCACTTTCAATGTCGCTTTCCATGCGACAGGTAGAAAAGGTAACGGAAATAGTTTGGTTAAAGGACTGAAATTACTTGCGTATTTAGTGTCTAGACACTGTGTGTGTGTGTGTGTCTCTGTATATTTAAGTTAAGAAGACTTCTATTTCTATAAATATTATAAATTAAAGTCGCTTTTCGTGTCTGGCAGTATGACTGCATTGTGCTTCTAAAATACGCAACAGAAATTTAATGCGGTATTAGCAATGATTCAGAGAAATTATTTCGGAAGGTTTATATGTATAATAAATTAATGTTAAACTTACAAAAGTATAATAAAAATATCTATCTGGTTGTTTTGTCAAGTCACAAAAACCTTGCAAAGCAATTCAGGTAGCTAGTGTTTAACAAGAATAAGCCATCCACAATGTCTTTCAAGCAACTGATTTCCAATTTTCATTCTTTCAATCTAAGTTCCTATTTCACACTTACTTTATCTCATTGTGGTCTTGATGAGTCCTGTCATCTTTCCTGTCCAAGGCTCCATGTCTTTGCGGAGTCACTCCAGCCAACTGGCAGTGGTCCAGACATCCATGCCTGCAGATCTCGACCTTACATCTGATGTGGACGCTGAGGGCGTCAGGAAACTTGAAGGCGTGGAAGAAAGCATAGGTTATGACGGTGGCTCGCTCGTCTACTGCTTTGGCTTTGAGAAATCTGGAAACGAATAAATTCAAGGAGAATTTAGTTGCAACATCATATTAAAATTTCCTGGTAATTTCGTTTTAACTACTCGCAAATTATGCTCGAATTATTAATTTACTCTCAAGGAAAAATTGGTTTCATCATTCATCTGTCGTAACTAATATATTTAATGTGTACGATGCACCCCATTGATATCAAAATTACGTGCTGCCACATCTGTGACAAATGATGATTTTCAATTTGGTACATTTACTTACAGGTACACCAGAAAAAGTATGCGCTTCGGTAATTTTCGTGTAAAAGAAACACCGAACTCATCTAGTTAAAAACAACGTTTATTTTTGACGTGTAAAAGTGTTTTTATTTACCCATTTACAGAAATACAGTTTTTTTATTCGTTCAAAAGTAAAAACATGTCTTTTTGTTAAATCAAGTGTTACAACTGTTGGAACCTTCTGGCAAAGCTAATACCTCCAACAAACTTTCCAATAGCCCACAGACGTTCAAACCTAGATAAGAGCTTCATACATTAGCGTCGTACCTTGATATCATCTTAGGTCGTAGCACGCATCCATATTCATCTGACAGTTGAATCACATGGCCGGAGCCATCTGACGCCGCACACGACTTCACTCTCATGTCGAATTCACCTGGAAGATAAGAATATATGTCCTTAGAAACTGTTTAGTTAGTTATTGGTGCTATTGATGGTATTGCTTAGTGTTTTATTGGGTTTTCTGCGACGAGGATTTTCACTTTGGAATTTATGGCGATGGGTTTTCTGATGGGAGGCGATAATGCACCTCCCAGACTACAAATAATCTGAGGGATAAAGTTATTTAGCTCATTACGACTTTGATGGAAGGAATAATGGGATTTGTTCTAAACATTCAGCTAGCAAAGGCAAATAACTAATTGTGTATTGAATTTCGGTGGGTCAACTAGCGTGGTGGTCACTAGAGAATTAGATTGTGTTGACTTAGATTTTGCATATTATTGTTTAGACTTTGCATGTTGATTTTATTGCTTAGACTTTGCATATTGGTGTTATTGCTTAGATTACGGTTACGGCGCATTACAGGATTTGAAAGAAAGATTTACTCTAAAAGTGCAGCTTGCAAAGGTTAATAACTAGTTAGTTTCGGTAGATAAGCAGGCGTGGTGGCAATTAGCAAATAAGCTAAAAGAGACATTTCTATCCATGAAACAAATAACTAGTTAATTTCGGTAGATAAGCAGGTGTGGTGATAATTAGCGGATAAGTTACCAGAGTCAGTTTTATCCATGAAACCACTGTATATCAGCAGTGCGATTCAGTAACCATCTCACCGTAAAAACTAAGGTGAAGTGACCGTGGAGCGAGCTGTCCGTGTCATCCCACCTGATATTAGGGATTGACCAAACATACATTTACAATCATAATTGAGATTTTAATAATATTTTTTTATGCTAATGCTATTGACCATTCTATATAATTTCAAAGCTAGTATTTTAACTGTCAAAAAATTACTAATTTGTGGGGTGTTAATCGCAGCAAAAAAGCCAAAAAAAAAAAACAAAATTGATATTCTGACTAGGTTTCCGTTTTGCTATTTTATTTTAAAACCGCACTAAATACTAATGTTTTGACAACCAAAGTACTAGTTTTTGAAATTATATAAAATGCTATTTTATTTTAAAACCGCACTAAATACTAATGTTTTGACAACCAAAGTACTAATTTTTGAAATTATATAAAATGCTATTTTATTTTAAAACCGCACTAAATACTAATGTTTTGACAACCAAAGTACTAGTTTTTGAAATTATATAAAATGCTATTTTATTTTAAAACCGCACTAAATACTAATGTTTTGACAACCAAAGTACTAGTTTTTGAAATTATATAAAATGCTATTTTATTTTAAAACCGCACTAAATACTAATGTTTTGACAACCAAAGTACTAGTTTTTGAAATTATATAAAATGCTATTTTATTTTAAAACCGCACTAAATACTAATGTTTTGACAACCAAAGTACTAGTTTTTGAAATTATATAAAATGCTATTTTATTTTAAAACCGCACTAAATACTAATGTTTTGACAACCAAAGTACTAGTTTTTGAAATTATATAAAATGCTATTTTATTTTAAAACCGCACTAAATACTAATGTTTTGACAACCAAAGTACTAGTTTTTGAAATTATATAAAATGCTATTTTATTTTAAAACCGCACTAAATACTAATGTTTTGACAACCAAAGTACTAGTTTTTGAAATTATATAAAATGATCAATAGAACTGGCTTCAAAAATATTATTAAAATCTCGATTATGATTGCAAATGTTTGCGAAGTCAATCCCTACCATCAGTGGGATGACACTGACAGCTCACTCCACGTAAGTTTTCACGGTGACATTTTTACAGAATCGATATGCAGGACATTTAGAATCCTTGTTGACCTAGAACTAACTAGCATGGCATTAGACTATTAATACTGGATGGGATGATACATTTGACCTCACGCTACCGACCGAGGTTTACGATATGATTCTATGTGGAAAATTATGTGCCGCAAACACTAAAATGATAGTATCAGACTGTTGGTATACACCCAAGAACTTATAAAGGTTTTAAATAAAATTATAAGTGATAATACTAATATAGAGCTGGATAGGTTCCGTCAAAATTGGAAGGAGGCCTTTGCCCAAGAGTGGGACAGCGCACGCTAGTAAAAATAAAATAATAGTAAACTTCCTGAAGATTATAATGTAATTGAACTTCTCAAGAATCAGGTTCATGAAAACACAATGCTGAAGTTCCATTAAAGTATGAAAGTACCTTCAAGCACTTTCAGAATATCAAAATGCAAGACCTTACCATACGAGTAGGTACTTTAACACTCGTCTCGTGCTTAGGGTACCTAACAATAGCATAACCCAACACTCATAGCGGACGACAAACATAAAAGTTCACAATATTATTACACTTAAGTGGAGACTAAACAGCGAACATAAACAAAGATCGTTTAGCTTAAAGGATGGGCAAACACTTTTGGTAAGTCAACAGATAGTCCATTAAACGAAGAAAGCTTTACACATGTTCAAACCGCACCATGTAATGTTTGTCATGGTGGAGACTAGTATATTACCGGTATTGTTCATTGTACTTTTAGTACTCATTCAAAAATGTATATACAGGATCCCATTAAAATAGATTGACAAATTTTAACACAGCGCTCAGTAGGTCTAACCAAAGATATCCAAGTAAAAAAAAACAATACACTGATTAAAGTGATTTTATTTTAACCCTAAAATAATAAATTGCCGGTACATTAGTGTATTTTCGTTAGCTAATTATTTGTCTTGTAAGTACCTTATGCGTTTTTTTTTTATATATATTGTTTAACCTTCCTTATTTTGGTGGTCTGAATGATTTCTAAAATTTTGTCCACCTATTTTAATGGGACCTTTTATATCCACTCATCAAAAGATATGACAAAAGAATATATTAATTTTGATGGAGTGGTTGGAATGACTACGTTTGGCTTTTAAGAAAGAATTGTCAGTCTAGCGTCTAAGTAAACAACCTCACATGAAGCACTTTCAAAAATTTAAGTTTGCTTTATGACTTGTCATCAAACCAATCCCTCTTTGACACGACAATGTTAAGCTTACCAAATACATCAATCAACGAATCTCAAAACTATAAAAACCTTAACGATAAAATTTATCAATTACAAGAAGAATTGCAAGGCGAGATATTTAGGAAAAATAAGACAGTTAACATGTCTATTTATGACTTTTTATATACTGTTATGAACAACATGGATGGAAACACTCCAGTGTATGCGATATTTTGTGGCATGACTCAGGCATTTGATTATGTGTAACATAATACTTTACTAAAAAAGCTTGACGCTTACGGGGTAAGAGAAAATGTCCTTGAGCTCTTAAAATCTTACCTACACGACAGAAAACAAATAACGCAAATAAGTAAAAGCAATATACGCACAAAAAGAGAAGAAATCTTTCTATCAAATGAACGTAACGTTATCTACGGAGTTCCACAAGAAAGTACACCAGGACCACCACTTTTTACACTTTATATTAATGACTTTCCAGGGGCAATCAAACGTCCGATGACACTATTCGCGGATGACAGTACAATAACGATACCGTGTAATTAAAGAGATTTGGATAAAGATGACATAAATAATACATTCAAAGAAACTATAGAATGATTAGACAATAATAATTTAAAAAAAGAATTTAAATGGAACTGTAATTATGCATTTTAGGCAGCGCGCATTATCCTTTTCTAATCTTGACATAGCATATGAAATTATAATTGACACAATACAAGTAAGTTTCTAGGGCTAACAATAGATCGAAATTTAAATTGGAAGGTGCATGTAGAGGCTCTGACTATAAGGAGAAGCAGTAGTGCGCACGCCTTGCGTAAGTCATGTATATTCTGTCACGCACTGTTAACATAGATGCGTTATTTTTGTTTATTATTTTAATTCACATAACATTAATTTTTTGAATTGAAATTAATAACTAAAAAACATTGTTATTCATAATATTTGTACGCCATACTAGGTGACAAACATGCCTGATCGTTTTTTTTTTTTATGTTATCCTGCATGCATTTATATTCTTGTATGTGTACACATGTTTGAGCAAATAAATAAAAAAAAATTAAAGAGTTCCAACAGCTATTAAACATTTACGTTTAGAACCCTAGCCGTTCTAATAAATAATATACCAAATAAGCCGTGCAGACGTAACACGGTATTTCATCATTCGATAGCTACAAACTTTATAACCAGATTCAAGTGCAATTATGTCAAAATGTTCTTTAATTAACTGAGTCATCAATACCTACCAAACCTTTTAAGATACCGTATAGAAACTATAAGCATACCTAGTGGTTCTAAGGTTTTACAAACTGTATATGAATACGAACCTAGAAATTGAATTAGCTATGCAGAAATCAATTTCCTCTCAACAAAGGAGATGAAAGACACACACAAAGATCCAACTACTTATAAAGTAGGTACAAGATCGCTCACATTAAGACCATTAATCATTGTCAATTAGATAAAAGAACTCATAACGCACGAATGAGAACTGCTATTGATTCAATTGAGACGAAATTAATGGAGTTCCATTGTGTAATGAGCATTGTTCATTAGCAGGCTTGCGGAAAAATTGATGAAACGAAGGTTATAACAACTGTAAATTTTAAGAATAAAAATAGCGAAGTTATAAATAGAAAGGCACTTTTTAATAAGCATGAGGTAGTAAGAATTCTCGATGAAACAAATATAATAATAGCTGCAGCTATTTAAAAGGATTTAGAAACGAATTAAATATACAAAAAAGACAAAATGGAATTTGATGAAGTAGATGGTGAGGCTAATGAAAATAAATGTTTTGATGTTCTACAAAACTGTGCTGGTAACATGTACAACAATGTACACTACACACACAGTGTACACTATACTGAGACCGACACGAAAGCTATTATAACGGCTATAAACATCCAAAGCCGTACCTAAGTTACCAAAGCTTACGTAGGTGGGCACACATGCCAAGTGGTGTCCAGTTAACCCTTGACCTTGCAAGCCATCTCGCAAAGAGATACGAGATAAAATATACATACCCACATAAAATTTGAAATTCAACGTAAATATAGGTGGAAAGGAATCCGATTAACTTTATGCGTCTCGTTCAGCGCATTTAGTGTTCATCGGTGAAAGAACACAGAATTTAGTAGCTATAAAGTGTTTAATCGTTTTCTGATAACCTACAAAGAGGGACACACCGCATTACTTTTATTTTTCTGCTGTGCTCTTTCCGCATAGCTTATCTGAAGAAAAAAAAACAAATGCATAGAGACATCGCATGAACTAATAAGTACTTCTGATTTTACATTACATTCCAAAATTGAATCCTTGCAAGAAAATCCAAATTTGTTGGCAAAATATTTTCAGTTATCATTTGAAACCTGCCCAAGGCAGCATTGCCACGTTGTATGGCGATGTTGATTTTCCTTCTTTTGTACAGACGCCAGCACATCAAGCTACCCGAAACTGTCAGATTTTCCCAATCAACTTTGAACCTTATGCCTTAGCGATAAAGTTGAAAACCTATTAAAGAAATCTGACAGATTGTAGTATCTTGATGTGCTGGTGTCTGTACATATTATTTTAAATCTGTAGCTTATATTATGTAAATATTATCTTTTTTATCATTTAACTCTCTCTACGAATCTTCCAAAATTTTATTACAATCAAAATATTCCTCTAAACCCAGCCATATTTGCTAAAACGCCTCCCACAAGCTCTAAAGAATCTATATATACCACACTCGCACATCGTTTAAAAGTGATCCACAAGGTGGGTCCAGTCGCGAGCCCCATAGTTGCAGGCCCGTTAAGCAAACTCATTCGTACATATTTGTCCAGTTCACTTTTTACAATTACCGGGTACCGTTAAGTCGTGTAAACACTGTCATTACCCTGCTAGTGATTTTACGAGTTTTCGTGTTATCTCGACTTGTGTATATGTGTGTGGTAGCGGAAGTTTGCGTTTGTTGTTTAGTTACGTTTTGAGGAAGTTTGGGAAATATTCGGATCGGAAAACAGAAAAGTTTTTACTTTTTGTTGAGTATATACTTATGTTGACAGTTTTCTGATATTTTTGGTGTTTTTTCTTCTCGGGCCAACCGGTCAGAAATAAGTCCAAATCGTCACGCCAGCATTTCTTAGGCCTGCCCTGGTGGCAACGCCCAAAGGGAAAAGATAGATGCTAGAATTCTTTTAACGCTGTCGATTTTCTATGTGTTACAGAGCTTGTCGCCTGTCTGTTACAGAACTTGGAAAACTTGAATGAATGCCAATTTCATTCAAACCTTTACATCATAGCTTATTAGTATTTTTTGCTCATCTTCATTGGATTCTTAACTAGGTAGTAAACTCATTGACGTCATTCTTACAAAGCAATTATTAAAATAAATTAAAAATATACTGAATTCAATCAGAAACCGTTATAATATTATTTGATGAAACAAACTATCGTTTTATGAAGAGCCTTTTAATTGCTTTTTAAATTCAATTTTAATAGAAAATATTAAACAATTTATATGAAGGCACTCCGAGGTTTGTACAAAACATTAAAATTGGATTTCTATGAATGAAATTTGTGTACGTCATGTCTAGGTAAAAATATTTTTATAGCTCCTCTTTGTTATTTCTTTGGTTAAATATTTTTTGAACGGGACTGCTTCAAGTTTCTCTCGTTTACTATTTATAAAGTCGTTTATTTTTAAAGGCCTACTGATTATTAATTTCAAGGTTAAATAATGTTTTTACTTCATTTTTGTTAAAGCAAGTCTCACGAAACACCGTTTACAGTTCTAGTACTAACATTTCAGTTATGAACATACGAGTAACATGTCAAAACTTTGAATTTATCATAAGCAATTGATAAACTTTACTTTCAATAATTTTAGGTTTTATCGAATGGGACAACACTGCAGTCATCATTCTCTTGCCCCCCAGTTTATTTGGGGTCGGTGCAACATATTGTCTTCTTCCATACTTCTCTACTAGTCATCACCTCGGTAGTCCTTTCTAGTCATATCATCTTTCACACAGTCCATTAATCTTTTCTATGGTCTTCTTCTACTCTGTAATATTTTATTATCTACTTGCCACGTTGTTGTTAAATTTCAAAGTTGTACGCACGCTCTTAGTTTTGTAAGTGCTAAATATAGTTTTCATTAAGTTCGACCACAAAGTGTAGCTGTAACCATTTCCTCATTAACAATTCTTACTACTTTTCATTGGTTTTAAGCTAGCCTTCCTTTTACGCGTTCTGGGTACAAAACTCACGAGTGAATTTACAAAATCACGGAAGAAAATCAAAAAATATTTTTTATTATTCTTCATTTCTTTCTGCTATTCGAGTATTCTAGAATGCAAGACTAGCTAGCTCATTTAATCACAGAAGGTATTTTATAGAATTAATAAATCACGATAGTAAAATAAATATATATATGTATACAACGTGTAACGGAAAGGGGGTATCAACCCTGAAGGAGGTGAATGTGCTCATGAAACTCAACAACTTTCCCCAAAGAACATAGGTCGAAATATATAAAAAAAATTTGGCCCTCCCTTACAAAACTGACTACCAGCTGATTGATTTACTATGGGAGGGCCAAATTTTTTTTTCATATTTCGACCTATGTTCTTTGGGGAAAGTTGTTGAGTTTCATGAGCACATTCACCTCCTTCAGGGTTGATACCCCCTTTCCGTTACACGTTGTATATATATTTATATATATATATATATATACCTTTATTTTATTACCTAAACAAATGGAGTATAGTTTCAGGTCCATTTAGCCCTTGATCGAAAGAGTTGGAAGTCATAGGGAGAGGCCATTGACCAGCAGTGGGATAAAGCAGGCTAACAGTAAATCCCATTTAATAGGGGCCGAGCACAGGCCCAATAGCAATAGTCCCATCTACCGACTACAAATCTAGACTCCGCACTACTACTGAGAAATTCTTTATGGAAAAACTCTATAACACCCCGGGTAAAATTGATTTTCGGTGTGATTTCGGCCTCATTTCGGCGTGTTTTTGGAGTGTGTCGGCGTATTTTCGGCGTGTGTCGGCGTGTTTTCGGCCTGTTTTCGGCGTGCCGGCGTATATCGGCGTGTTTTCGACGTTTTGTTCACTACTTCGGCCTGTTTTCGGCGTATTTTCGGCCCGTATTTTTACCAGGGACTTTGCCCCACCCGGGAATCTAACCCAGTGCCTCAAACTCAGCAGCAGCGATTACGACTACTAGACCAACGAAGCAGACCTACTCAAAGTGCCACATAAAACGCTCGTGTAAATGAAACCCAGGCTTTACGCGCAGCTATTTTCACCGTGCGCTATGCAGCAGTAAAGTCTAACAGTAATGACTTCGTACAATATTTCAAGCTGTATATTGGTAATTAAAAACGATACTAAGCGGTGCTTGCAGACCGTTCAGTCTGCTACTATTTCTATCGTCAATATTTACTTTGTACGTGTTTCACTTAGGTATATTGTAGTAGACAGTCGAATAATAGTACGTATGTAATGTGTAATAGTGTCGGTAATTGGTACTGTCACCAATTACCGACACCATTACAGAGGTTGCTATTGTTCTGATTTTGATTCATTCCAAATGAATATTTTTAAGCATGATTTTGTTGTTTGTTGTATTTTTCTTGGTAAAAGCTTCACCTTTTCTATAACATCAATTATAAATTCAGCCGAAACCCACGGCTGGATATAAATGCTTTACTCACAGATTGCTAAAGGTACCGGTCTTTCGAACCGACTTCTACAACGTGTAACGTTAAATGCGCAAAACCTCAGACACCCCAACTGATTTTTAATTCAATTGACCTATTTCAGAGAGAAAATAAGTCATTAAAAAATGTAAAGGTTTTATGTGGTGTTTTAGTTTTACTGGCCATTCTGATCGTTTCTTGCGTCTGCGACGACGCTTTATCGAGGGAGGAGTCGTCACCGGGCCGCTGCGCCGCGCTGACATTGGCTTGCTTGACCTATTAATAAATAGACACGGCAACGTTTTTAATTAAGATTTTTGAAAAATGTGACCTATATTAAAAAGTGGTTCAATTAATTCTGCTCGTTATTCTGACCAAACTATTTTCAGGTTTTGCGCATTTAACGTTACACGTTGTATAAGTGTGTTAGGATTAAGACCGCAGATGTTATTTTTGAAAATAACAAATGTCTGGGGACTAAGTAGATCCATTTTATGTTTTAATTTTATGGATTTGTTTATTTGCATACACACAAAACATTTCCAAAAAGTTTATAGCCTCATCGATTTTAATTTGTAAGAGCTATATAGATTTAATAGCTTAGTTTATGCTCTTATTATCGTTACATAAAATTATACTATTTGGACATAAATAAATGTTATGATTTTTTTACGACTGCATCAACCACGTTTCGGTACCAACTTCAGTAGGTTTTATACGTGTTCATCAAAGTTACAGTCAATCAGTCGGAGAACTAGCTAACAAATCATGTTTAAAACACACCCGGCAATCATTTTGACATAAAAGTACTAAAACACAGTTGTAAACTGCGCTTAACATCTTAATTCGTCACCATATTTAGACAAATACCTTATATGTCTATGGATTTACACTCCCACGCACCAAAAACTCTAACGAAGCAAAGTAACACGCACCGCGGAAATGACAGCAATAAAAAATTTATGATTAATATTAGAGGAAATAATTTTTTCGTTTAGAAAAGAAACAATAGGTAATTCTAAACACGGTTCCCTTATAAACTTGGGAGTAATTATAAACAAGAGAGATGGGTGGTTATTAGCAAGTAACAGTATGCATTTTGATTGTTACCTTAGTAGCTTTGACACGGTTTTGCGAAGAGTTGGCGTACACGCATTTTTCGAGGGAGTTTTTTTAGATGAACGCAACTTTCTACGTCATGTAGCTTTAAAGAAAAATGCTTTGAAAGGCTACACATTGGTGATGATGAAAATGTGGATTACGATAAATAATATAATAGTGCATTACAATACGTGTGTACGTGTGTAAGTCTTGACACAGAAATTTTACTTATTGAAAATAACAAGACGATGGGGTTAGTTTCGATTTCGGTCATGCGCCAAAAACTCGTTGTACCGTTGTTTAATCAACGTTTATAAATAAGGGGGTTTAGTCAAGTTTACTCAACTAGCGATCAAATGTAGGATTAATAAATAAGGCTTACCTCGATAGTCATTGATGGCAACCACCAGGGTTAGGGTGGATCCTAAAGGGACGATGCCGGAGACCGGCGCCGCCCATGGACCCTTTCCTGCTTGGATCTCCATCCAACAGTCCACGTTGTCTCCTACAAATATAGATACAGGGATAAGTACATATTTTAAATGAAATATTATGTTCATCATCTGCCTAGCCTTTTCCCAACTATGTTGGGTTCGGCTTCCAGTCTAACCGGATGCAGCTGAATACCACTATTTTACATGGAGCGACGGCCTATCTGGCCTCCACAACCCAGTTACTGGGTAATGCGATACCCCTAGGTAAGACTTGTTGTCAGGTTTTCGGGCTTCTGACTACCCGTCAAAGATCTACGAATGACAGCCGGGACCAACGGCTTAACGTGCTTTCCGAGGCACGGAGGGGTCTCGGTATGTAAAGATGGCCACCCATCCACAGGCCAACCGCGGCAAGCGTAGCTTAACCTGATCGATCGACTTGTGCGGCTGTTATTATTTAGCCACGGGCCCCTCCAAATGAAATATTATGTTCATAAAAGATAAAACCGGCTCCTTTATAATTCAAGAATTCTGTCGCAGAAGCGATGGTTGTGGAAATGAAGACAGCTTCGGTTATAATGGTAGCCAGCATATATCGCAAGTCTAAATAATCAATTTCATTATTTAAAGAACAAAATTATACGGGTCATTTTCAAATGATGCATTTGAAGATGTTCCACGTTGCTGACAGAAATAAAAGAAAAATCCAAAATCACAAATTGGAAACAGAACACAGAGACACGGTTTCGTTAAGCATACGAAGTACAAATCAGCTCAATGAGAAGCAAAAACTAACCAACTGATCATAGACAACAACACTGGGAAACTAAAACCTGCCGTGCGATTCTGTAACCATCTCACCGTGAAAGCTTGGGTGAAGTGAGCGTGGAGTGAGCTGTTATTCGCTGGGGATTAACACTATTAAGTGCTCACTTCGAATCGACCGGCTGGAGTCGTATAGTGTAGGCACAGTTATTGGTCATTTTGAAAGTTTTTATCATATTCAGTGTTTCCTCACCTCTAAAATCCAACTGCACCACATCCAAATCTGCGATGACCATGGGTGGCTTGGAGGCAGTCTTCTCGTAATCGTTGAACCACTCGCAGCGCAGTCTCTTCGCTTCGTCCCACACTTCAAGCAGGTCCTTGTCGTATTGCACCACCACTGTATTCTCATAGAACTGCCCGTGGAGGTCTGGAAAAGAAGGTTTTCGGTATTTATATACAAGAAAATGATGAAACTTACTTAGGAACTATTTTAAAGACGTTTGAATGGAAATATTAATCTTGTTACGGGAGCATAGTTTACGAGTATAAGTGGAAATTATGATGGGACACGATAGAGAAAAATTGGCAAGAAGCAGTTCTTTGTGAACTGATTGTGAGTTGAGAATACTAGATTTCGGTAAAGGACTCTGTGCAAGAGTGCGCAAGCTGTAAATACTCTAGTCGTTTTTTTTTTTATGAGTAAACAATACGCATATAAATGTTATTCTAATAAAAGAACGTTTGAAGAAATCTGTAATATTCTTGAACAATTCTGTGAAGAAGTCAGCGAATCTATACAAAATACATTTAATTTTAAATCCTTATTATTGCTAGGGCTATACCTACGCGGATGTACTCACGCAAAAAGTGGAAGTCGCCCGAAGAACGCGGATCGTGCCAGTGGTCTCGGGTCGACATCACACAAGCAAAACTGACCCCTAAAGACTTCTAGCTAACTCCCTTTCAGAACAGCGATCCATTAGGACATTAATCTTCCAAGTTTACACGCATCTGACATATTCAGACTCTATGTCATACGGTTTAAAATCGTTTTCACATTGTCACCCGCAATACTTTTCACTAGAAGCACTTAAAGTCGAAATTACTACGTCATAGCTGAAAGGAAATACACTTAAAAGTAGTGGATTGAGGGATGGCGTCTTTGGGTAGGGTCTGTGAAGGAAAATGGACCTTGCGTGCGGTGTTATGTGGTCCGGCGGGTGGCAATTCCGAGAAACAATGCGCGTGCAATGTTCGCAGAAGGAGCGGGACGCATGCGTCGTCCGTTACTCCACACTAACCATAGTGGACGCGACTAGGAATCGGCATGAGAAAAACTCACTGACTTTGTTGAAATGGGACCGATGTGCCGTAAAACTTGAATGCTGGCGATTTATTGCGAAATTGTTACGAATTACCGATAGTTACTGAGAATCTAAATGCGATACATGAGATTGGATTTGACGATATATGGTGATCTATTACAGAGGAACTTCCTTCCAATGTCCTGTCGTTTGTGTAAAATTAACAGAATGACAAATAGACTGACTAGACTTTATAAGCCATACAATCCCGTATAAAACTTTGGTCCGACTTAAACAATACAATGTTCAATGTTATATGGCCTCCTATATGATCCCTTTTAGAGTATCTCGATTTTGAATCAATAGGAACCATAACAAAGCAAAGAATTTCTGTTCAACAACAGTATATGATTGGAACATGTAGGCGATCTGAAAACGTAGGGCTCTAATATTTAATAACAACTCGAAATCGTAGAATCATTATGAAGAATATACCATTTAAGTACCGTTAAATACGAATTATAGAAAGTTCGATGACTGGTTAATTTCAAATTACATGCATCTTAAGATCGCCTGATTAATTAAATTGCTGCGGTCTCTTACAAAGAAACAATGACTACAGCCGTGAAAAATCCAATAAGATTGATAAAGGTTAATAAAAAAAAAACTAAGAAAAATTCGTATTGTTGTGTTTTCGTGTCCGCTACAAGTCAACCTGAACATAGAAATGCCTTAAAAATACCTTAAAACTTGAAAATATTCATCAACTTTAGGGACAAATTCAACGATCCAGGAAATAGTTTTAATGGTATTGAAGTCAGCAGCAATCCTATTGATTCACACGTAAGAGAAAAACTTTGAACTATACAATTATTAAAGTTTCATTCGTCTAGAATCATACCTTTTAATTCTACAAACGAAGTTCATTTTCTACTATCTTTTATCAGTCAGCCGACCTATTCTGTAATAATTTCACCGAGAAAGCTTGAGTGAAGTGAGCTTGAACTGAGCTATCAATAGTGTCAATCCCTAGCATCAGGTGCAAGGATACCTCAGCTCACTTCAACTAAGTTTTATTGGTGAGATTTACAGAATATTATTACAGGATTATACTATATCACTTCATCCATTCCCCATATAAAAGGTTAACGTCCCTTTAAATGACCCATAGGTTAACATACGTCTATAAAGATATCGCAATCTGTTATATGCCCACCCACGTTCACAAGTGGGTGCAGACCTCGCGCTTTCTGGGGATAACTTCGTCCTTATAGAGACAGTATCGTTTGACAGTTTGAATAGTTGCCTGTCTGAGTTATAGTCCTTTGATCCGATAGTGTCAATGTTATCCAATACAACAGGGATTGATATAGAACTGCCGTGCGATTCTGTAACCTTCTCACCGTGAAAACTTGGGTGAAGTGAGCGTGGAGTGAGTCATCAATAGTATCAATCCCTAGTAACAGTATGACTCACAGCTCACTCTAAGCTCACTTCACCTTAGTTATCACGGTGAGATTTTTCCAGAATCGACGGGCTGGTCCATGTGGCTAACGAGATATCTTAATAAGACGTTGGCAGGCAAAGATAAATCTGGCTGGTGTATGGCACAAATCAGCAAAAAAAAAAGTCGTTTTAAACACTTATACAGAGAAACTGCATTAAAAACTCGAAGGGTGCTAATCCAAATGTCTTGAGCCTTGAACTAGACAACGATAATATCCTCCGGGCCGTGGCTTTTTGAACTACGCTGGATGTCGTTTGGCATTTGACGCCTAGTAAATGGCAGGCTTTAATAGGCAACTAACCAGTTCAACATGACATTAGATGCCGTAAAGAACTTAGGTTTAATGCTGATGGAATTACAGTAATTCTAGGCTGAATTCGCCCTTGACCCTTTTTCCCATTTTAAAGTTCCATTTGCTGGAAGCACTAAAATGTAATTTATTTTTATTCACAATTCAAGTATAATTATTGTAACTTTATTGTATGTATAGATATCTTACTAACTATACGAAGAAATACAAAAATAAGCACTAAAATCAAGAGTAACAGTTAGGGCATTTTCTTTTGGCTTGAGATCAAAATGTGTTTTTACTTGAAATGAAGTGTCTTCTTACAACGTTTAGATTTTTTTTGGATTTTTTCCTCGTATTCCATATTTAGAATAAAATGTTCATCAGTTTAAATCATCAATCAAATCAAATTGTTCGTCCCTCTAAATCAAATTTATGATTTGTGTGGAAAATATCTCGACCTTCACGCAAAGTCATATATAGAATCAATCATACCTAAAAAGCCTATATCAACAATTCTGCAAAGCCCCACAAATGTCTTAACAATAATTATAACGGTTGTTTGTGCTCGTAAATGTCCACGCATCACAATTTTAGATGATTTACTAAAGGAATGAGTTAGCAATCGTTTCTCTTCATTGGCGTGACGGATCGTGATTTTGCAGTCAAGTGTAAACAAGCAATTAGTTATTAAAGAAGTGGGATTTACGAGCCTTACATTGTTTGTCTTTTTCTTATCTTCCTCATCTTCATGGTGTCTGGTCATATTTGCTTCAGTAATATTAAAAGTATTAACGTTATCTGCAGAAGTTAGACCTGCCTAGTTTCTATCAACAATTCTATTAGTCATACATATGTATTTATTAAAATTCTTCTTAACACTGCTAGCTTTGCTGTTTTATTTTATTATTTTTTAATATTTTTACATACTTTTCATTCCTGTTATTGTATTTTATTTTGTTTTTACTTCTTTAAAATTGTATTTTGTAGCACACACGTTTGTCTATTCCTATGTTGACATTAGTACCTAAGCCAAATAAAATGGGAGAGGGCGCTGACTCCTGACATACAGGTACACCTAGTTCGGGAGTTAGAGGCTTCAAACAAGTTTCTGTAACCTATTATGTCAATAAAAAATATAATTATTATTACTAATGACAATATAATTATGTGATTAATATGACGTGATTTAGCCAATGATTCAATAAATACTACCATTCGAAATAAATCATTCAACAAAAATAAAGATGTGAGTAAACATTTAAAAGCTATCAAAACAATTTAAGCCATAGCTTTCAAGTTTTCAACATTCAAAAGATTAATTGAAAAAGAAAGTAAACAGAGTCCTGTTAATGCATTGAACGTAAAAGATCATTACTCATATGAAAGCAAAATGAGTGCGTTAAAACAGTCATTTTTGAACATATAAAATTTATGGGATCATAAATCTAAAATGCAAAATAAATAAATAATACATAGAACAGTAGTTTAAATTAAGATCGTAAAAGTTTCAAATACGTAAAACTAAAACGGAATAGTCATTAAATGCTTTTAATTACTGCTAGACTAGTTTAAAAGGCTATTAGGTATTTACGGTCTCTTAATTTGATATGCAGTTGCGAACAAACCAAAAAGTGTCTAAAGTTTACTTACAATATTTACTAGCCTTATTTAACCAGCGTGAAAACTAGCATGTACCTAACCTTCGAAATATTCTTCACTTTCGCCTGGTAGCTTGTCTGTTTTAAGTCTAATATTATACGCAGAAAGTATTTTCATTTTGTTGCCATTTTCTGGTACACATTTACTAATTTTTCACACAGTTCAACGACTGTCTTTACTTGTAGACAGATTTGGTTTAGTATGTGTTTTTATGGTCTTGTTCAGCGAACGTAAAAGTGCTGATAATGTTAATCAATGCAGTTTTTAAAAATCACGTATATCATTGATTTTGCGCTCCGTTCGAAGATTCCAAACCAAGTTTGCGCTACTTAAATCGTTACGTATAAACAACAAAACGTAAAGGATAAGCGTGAAGAATCCCAGAACGATGTACGATAAATCGATTTGTTTAAACGATTTATTATATCGACTAATTGTTCGAGTTCGCATCATTAGACATCGGATATATTTATTGATTTCACGCCACTACTCGCGGTCCATTTAGAGTAAACCAACCGAGACGAGGCTTAATTACATTTACAGTGTAGATTTTGCCTTAACTTGTTATTTTTCTTTACTTTGACATATTTCATAGTAAAAAAAGATGATAAAATAAGTAAATGAAAAAGCAATTACTGCAATTGCTCAAAATTAATTTCACACGATAAAATAATTGTATGTACAACATTTTCCAATTGCTTACTAAGATTTTTTCGTGTCAATGATACTTTTTCTCGTTGTTTTTTTTTATATAATGAGCCCAGTAGGAGGCCACGTTGATTGTGGAATCAGTGGCATTCTTTAAGTCATCCAAGGTGCAGGTGAACGGACACTTAGGACACGCCAGCAAGTGGGGCATGGTCTGATTGGAAGCACCGCCCTCGCACTGGGTGTTAAATGGGTCAGTAATTCCCCACTTCGACAATTTTTATCTGCAACGGCCTACTTGGGTACGTAATCGATTGAGAGCTTTCGATATAGGCCACTCAGATCACGCCCGGAACGCAAATGTTCCTAGGGTTTAACGAAGTCGGGAGGTGGTGCATACTTCTCTTTAATAATATTCGTAATACAAATGATTAATCAGCTTCGACTTTCATTGAATATAACAAGAGTCCCTATTATTATAATTAATAGTTAATTGTATAATTACCTGGTTTAGTGCCACACTTGGCGTACGCGATCCGAAATGAGAAGTACGTCTGTCCCGTTGATGGCGGCACGTAGACACATCGTGGGTCACCGTGTTGACCTGGGAACATTTCAAAATTAAGGTCAAAAATTATTCTGTGATATAAAAAAATGTATTGAACACATTTTTTATATCACAGAATACATACTTACACATAATTGTAAGTTAAATATCTGTGGAGTTGGAAAAGCTTGAATATGATGATCTGCAAAGTATGCCTACAGAAGATAAGAAGAACGAGAAAGGGATGCCCTACGTTTGTGTAACACTAAATAGGTGATATCTAAAATTACTTCACTTGAAGCTATCCAATTATGAAACTGGAAACAATATTTTTTGACATAAATATCCAAAACCGCGTAGTTTACAAATAAATCTGACAATCTTCTTGTTTACAATCTCTCAATTCCAATAATTGTAAATGTTGAGATGATGCACCAAAGATTCCACATTAGAATCTACAATAGCAGGATTGCTTCCAGTTTCGTTAAAATTAAAAACAATGTGTACTAAAACCTTACGTCTATTTTCTCAAGTAAATAGAAAGCGGAGTACTGCAATTTAAGGCTCGGTTTATGTTAATTGCTAATTATGTGCTTGTGCACACCTTAGCTGCATTAATTGCAATATCGTTAGCAAGATAAACAGTACTAATGGGCTCGAAATAAAGTGCTGCGATACGGTTTATAGTCGGTTTATAAGACTAGAATGGACACGCGGACAATCGAATCAAGTATTTAATCGTGTAGAGGCGAGTGGTAATTCAATTGAATCGATTGCTAATGAAACAGAATCGAACGTTAGATCAACGTGTAAAACTATCGATAAAGTTGTTAAACAACAATCGAATGGTATGACTGAGAATAAAGAACATAATGTACAGTTTATGACGGTGATGATAGAAGAAGAAAGAATGAAAATACATACATACAAACATGAATCAGAGAAAGAACAGAAAAACAAAAAAAGAACAAGTTGGGAGAATATATGTTGAGAATGAAGTTTTACAAAATTATGCTCTACTAACAGAAGTACTTACCTATAGACGCAAAATTAATACTCATCAAAGGCGAAATTATTTATTTGAATAACTAAAAGTAGTATATAGCAAACGCCCACGTTTTGACACCATTGCCGAGGAATGCTAATGCTATTGTTGTTAAAATTCGTCATGAAAGTGCAAAACGCAGTTGTTTGTTGTAAGTAACAGATGGAAGGTACTGAGGGTAATATTTTATTCATGACCGGTACCATTAACATTTATTAAAGCTGTTAGTGACGTGTTTTTGGCGTAGAAGAATTTAGTAGGCGTTAGGTATCTAGAAGAGTTAAAAAAAATGATGGGATCAATACTGAGCCCAGAGGATAGCTTTATGACGATACAATTCCAAATGTAGTTATCGTTTCTAAATAATCCGAACACGCGTAAGACTTGACTACTGCAGTAAAGACTACGACCAGCACTCAAAAGAAAACATGTAAAAACAAATAAATTGACTAAAGTATGTGAGCAGACATCTATGTAGAGATCTAGACATGTTGTCAGTTGTAATTTCACTGTTATTTTTATCGTAGAGTAAGACGAACTTTGCGTAACGGAAGCTTTACCTGTCCATATCGTGTATTACAACATTCTTTCTCGTTTTATTCTTACAATAAAAGACAATCCGAAGTGATATTCTCAGGTTCAGTTACACTGGCAACTATTTCTTACATCGTATTTTCAAAATCACGTTCTTTTACATTTTCAACATTAGAAGTATTGTTTTCTTTAACCTTAAATACAGGACCAACAACAATTATTTACCGCTTCTCATTATAGCGTAAAACGAACAAATTAGCTTCTCAAAAGATGTTATCAAAAAAACTACAAATATCATCACAAATTACTACGTTACAATAAATTGAATTAAACAAAATCCAAGTACAGTATGCAACAGTATAACGTACTAAAAGCTCAGCAACTGGAGCGTGCGTTATTAATAATGCACTAAGTATGTATCCGTCATAATTGTGAGTGAAACCTTAGCAATTACCGCAACAATTAGTGGCGGTCTGAATACACCGGTTTCTAACATTTTCCTCGTGTATGTAGTCTGTGGCTATTTTGTGGTGTTTGATCGTATTGGTGGTTTATAGTGCAGATATGTCTTCATTATTTTCATGGTCTTTGAAGTAATGATACGATGTATTTGTTATGGGGTCCAATTTGTTTTAGGTGATTTTGATGTTTGTTAAGTGTGCAGTGTTTGGATTTGCTTTAGTTATGTAAGATGCTATTTCTACTTCGTTTCCTACAAAATATGTGAGAAAATGATGTCCTACTTCATTTGCTAAAACACTGAGGTTGCAAAACTGATTTATCCATTCATCGGTTAAAATAACTCCAGTTCAATTTTTTATTACTTATTTTTATTGGGCACTATAAAGAAGAAACACAGCTTCGTGACCAAAACTGACAAATAATATATACCTTTTGACGAGACAATGCCTTCGAAGGGGTGAGAGAACGTGAGATGGACGTCCATGTGATCCTTCCCGCACATGACCTCTAGTGACTGTATTACTGGCATGCCATCGGGCCGCTCCATCGGCCATAACTCGCCCGCTCGCGCCCGCGTCTGTGAACAAAATGGCATTTTGAGTGAAATGTGAGACGTTTTAACAATACTGAGATGGAACCCTGAAATCAATAGCAGAGAGAGAATTGCTTAACGCAAATTATTCTAAAATCGAGAAATAAACGCTTCAGTATCGAAGTAGCTGTTAAATAAATGTAATAATAATAATAAATTTACTGAATCAAATCTATGTTACAATTATTACCTTATAATTAACTTAACGTTGGTTCGTACGAGTAACTGTTAGCGATGATCATTTGCATCTTTACGGTGGTTCCCAAACTAGGCGGCGCCTGTATCGTGGGGACCAGCACCTTAATTACGTAACACAATGTCAATCTCAAACTGAACCATTTTGAAGGATATTGCTATTACAATGCTCCATATGTTCGAAAAAATTGTCTGCTGAACAACGTAAATAACGCAATGAATGTGGACCTAGTTATGCAGAAAGCAGCCATATGGCACTTTTTCCAAAAATGAGTTATAAACACAGCCATACAAATTACGACATACCAGATTTTTTGCAAAGACAGCCATATCGATATCTCTATTTATCACGGAGATATGAGCCGTCAAATGCAGCCATGTCTACAGATGTTTATTGTAAAAAACAGTCATCTTCATGTAAAATGCAGCCAATTTTGTCAAAAATTAAAATACCTATTTTGCAGAAGTCAGCCAAACTATATGGCTGTTTTTTACAAATTACAAAATGTTAGGAGGTATCGGTGTTCGAGTTACGTAAAAGGCAGCCACTCTGAGATGGCTGTTTATTGTAAATTATTTATTTGTTGTTAATGGCAGTTGGCTTTTTTCAACTCAATCTAGGGCGTTTTCCTGATTGAAGATGTAAACAACCAAGAGACTTCATAGATTTTACCTGCAAATGCAAAAATCTGTGCAAAACGGCTGTATCTTTGCAAACACGCAAACATTTTTATGAATAGTTTTGGAGTCTTGGTTCATATAATTTGCAGACAACTTTTCTGGATGTTTAGGTCAAGGAGGTGAGAAGCGATAAAGCCATAAAAAGAAAACAGTTTTTACGAAAATATATAATAGAAACATGATGTTTGCCGAGGTATGTTCTGCAAAATTCTGAATGTATGCTCAACTAGAATCTCAACAGCCATGGACAAAATAAATTCGCGGATACCGTTGCTAGAACAATGAGGTTTAAAAAAGGGGAGGAGAAAATAAGGTACCTGATGTGCGTAAAGAAGTAATAAATGAGTTTATTAATTCATTCCCACTATATACGTCTCTTTATAGCAGGTCAAAAACATCGGCAAAGTTTTTTTAAGCCTGGAGTCACTTTGTATGTAGTTTATGATGAATATAAATCCAAAATGACCAGAAACGCCGTGAGTTAGTTTTTTAAGCGATTTTTTTTACGATAACTTTAACATCAAACCTAAAATACTAAGCAAAGATACGTGCAATGTCTGCTATAAATTTTGCATAGAACTAAGAAATACAAGTAGAAGCGTAGCAGCATTCATCTTCACCAGGCTGAAAGAGCAAGATCTCAGTTAAAAATAGATATAAACTTAGCTAAAAATCAAGAAGACATCGAATGTCTCACGTTTGATATGCAAAAGACACTACCTCTATCCCGGATTCAGACAAATATAATCGACACTAATATTATAAAGAGGAAAGATTTGATTGTTTGTTTGTATTGAATAGGCTCCGAAACTACTGGACCGATTTGAAAATGTGTTTTACCATTAGAAGCAGACATTATCCCTGATGAACATAGGCTACTTTTTACCGTGGGAAAAAGCTTTATTCCTACGGGAAAACGGGTAATAGAATTTAAACGGCGGTAATTCCGAATTCTACGCAAACGAAGTTGCGGGTGAATGCTTTTTTTATAAAAGATTTAATTCTTTGGTCAGATTCTTGTGGCGGTCAAAACCGGAATATAAAAATTACTCTTATGATGAAAGCAGTGCTCGAGATGAAACCAAAACTAGAATCATACATTTAAGTATGGCATCAAATACCATACATTTAAGTATTTGATGCCAGGCCATAGTTACTTACCCCATGATAAAGATTTCGGTGATATTGAGAGAGCTTTGAAGTATAATACAATCAAAGGATTTATACGCCTGAAGACTACGTTCAAATTATGGCTATATGCAAAAAGCAAAAACCTCTGATAATTTGCCAAATAGAAGTTGATGTTTTCTACTCGACTGCGACTCTAGAAAAGTTCATAGTATCGCAGAAAACAACAAATAATGACAAAGTTAATTGGCTAAAAACAAGAGAATAAAAAATAACAAAGCCAGATCAATATCATATTAATGACTTTGACCAAGAAGATTACGACTGATTGGATATTACTCGTAAAATATGTTATAGACGTCGTCGTCACGGCTCTGACAATCCAGAAAGAGAAGGTGTTTTTAAGAGTCAGTTAACTAAATTTTGGCCAAATGGAAAACCTATAGCAGAGCCCAAGCTACTTGATATAATATCAATAATACATGTAATACCAGAAGATGCTCGACACACTTTTATGACAATTTGACATGTACACCTGAAATTTTTGAAGATTATGACGTTGATGGATTTAATGTTGAGTTAGATTTAAATTTGGATTATGAATAAGTGCGAAAATTTGTATTTTACTGATAATAGTTTGTGACGTCTTAATATATTTTTTTAATAATTACTTCTAATTCTATTGCCAAGTTTTTACTAAAATCAAAATTATTTTATTTATTTGATTTTTTATAAAACCGAAAGGAAGTATACTATTTTTTACTTTAACTAGGTAAAGTAAAAATGTCGGATTATTTTAGTGAACGTAGTAAACATTTTAGTCAACAGCTGATTTTAGACAACACATAATACTTTCTTGTCTGTTTTTAATTTTTTAAATAGTTACAGATCACATTTTAAAATACAGCCAACTTAAATGGTTGGTTTATGCTTTATTGTGATTTCTACAAAATATGACATTTTGTATAAAACAGCCACGTCTAAAATCGCAATTATTAATATTAATAGCTACGTTTCGAAATTCTGGATATGATACAAAAAATTACAATACTTATACCAATATGTCTCAAATATAAAATAATCAGAAAATTAATATACAACCGAAGTGCAAGCATCGACAGAAAAATGCTCATAACTCTGTTTGTACTTTTCCCGACATGGCTGCCTTCTGCATAACACGGTCCTGTTGTTGAACTGTCAAAATGAAAGCCATTGCTACTGATAGTGTGTTACGCAATTAGCCCGTAGAGTTGTGATACATAATGCTATTTACCACTGGAGTTTATGTAAGAATAGGTAAGTAATTGCAAAACGATTATATAAATTTCTCATGAAACTTAATGAATGAAAGTAAATAAATCATAAAAAAATTAAATGCAAACATCTCAATGAGATTGTTGTGAATGAACAAAGTGCTAAGGTTTGTGTTCCGTGTATTTAACAAAACAGTAATCAAAGCTACATAATAATCCATTGCAAAAATATGTCACGTAGCAAATTAACTACACAATTGTACAAATAATAACTCTATTGATTAAATTCAAACAATATTTCCAATCGAGATAGTATTTCTCAGTAACGCAATCAATGATCATCTCATGACAAAACAAAACAATAACATTGAATTTTCCGTCAACATCAATTAAAATCTTTATGTAAAAAGAAAATAATTATTCCTTTCATAGATACCAGCTTCCATTGCCATCAACCGGCTTCCTCATTCAACCTTAAGACGTTTGTGCAAGAGTGATTTTTGTTCAACAAATAATTTTGGAGAAGTAAATGTAAGTTTGTATTTCCTGTACAGTTCCCAACGAGCCGCGGACTTTGTAACAAGTTTCCGCGAAAGAGAGCAGTGTAAACATAATAAATGGGCAAAGAATAATTTTTGTACGGTGGGTTTACGCCAAACTTGGATGATTGGCGACTTGGCGTACGATGACGGATGCCAAAGAGTTGGAAGAAGACAGGACGTGTGAGAATGAATAAAAGCGATATTAAAAATAATTCTTGAATAAAATTCAGAAGCCGGTAATTAAAAAAACGTTACAGAAATTAATATTTATGAAAATATTTTTAGTTGAACCCAAGAATTCACTTTCATTTATTGCACGTTATATTAGTAAGTTCTGCAGTTTTTAATAATTTTATATTTTAATTTACAATTTTCTCCTGTATACTATTATCGTGCGTGAAGGCAAAACAAGTTTTTGCTCGTATTATTTAATGGTGCTGTAATGAATTAAGAAGCAAATTAAGAATTAATCTCAAGAAAATTAATTACCTAATAAATCTTATCTGTACATACGCTTTCATTGACTAATCTATGTATAAAATCGAATTGATGAGTCGCGAGCGCACGTTCCTGGAAAGGCGCGGGCGCATTACGTTCCCACGCGTCAACGAAGAATTCGCGAAACGAGACAGACAAATACAGAAATGCATAAGAACGAAAAAGACAACCCTATTGAAATTTTGGAGTACGTTGTAATTTACATTTTTGCTTACTAAAGCCTTTTTCAAAATTCGAACAAGAGTGTTTTTAATTTGATTTTTGGTTGCGATGCAAATGGTGTTATTATGTTATGCCACGTGTGAAAAGGTTTACTAAGACAGGTATTTATTTATGTATTTCAATCAATAAATTATATTACCTTTCTCATGATGTGCCAAGCCAACGTCAAAGCCTCAAGAGCATCATTTAAATCGGTCTCTGATTTATATTTCGATGAATTTCTCCAGCAGTAAACGTCAATGATATTATTAATTGAACGCTGTCTCGATGGTTTATAATTTATGCTTTTGCGGATATACGAGTAAATACTATTTCCATATTAGTGAAAGTCACGATAGAGTTCTTATTAATATTAATTTCAGAATATTTTTTTTTTAATTTTGTTTAGACGTCAATAAGCCCATAAAGTGAAATTTAACTTCACAAACTACAGGTAGGGTTTTGCTTCATAGCATAGTACAGATATAACAATGAAGACTCTAATAGCTACTAAGAAATACCCTCAGGATTTGTTAGCAGGAACACGGAGTATGGATTTGTGTTCGCGTGATGGCAATAGGCTGGCCCCCTATTACATGGGACTTATGACTGGCGAAATTTGGATGCTACCCGAAACTGACAAATTTCCCAATCAACCTTGAACCTAATGCCTTGGTGATAAAGTTGAAAATCTATTAAAGAAATCTGACAGATTGTAGTAGCTTGTTGTGCTTGCGTCTGTACACTGTACTATTGGTAAACCTCTGCTTAACCCTTCGGAAAGTACAAATGTGTTGTTACGTTATGTTAAAAATATTTTATTCTCCTCTAATAATCTTCTAATTCATACTCAGAGCCACACTTCGGAATTCCAACCATCCCAATTCCACACACGTCCGATTCAAATGAACAACAGCTTCAATCTCGAATCATCAAGATTAACACCCCAATAATTACATGCGCACTCGATAAACAACAACCTAAGAGTCAGTACCGAGATAATAATGAAATTACGGGCAGTTACTGGCTGGTCTTTAATTGCGTTAATACGAACTGCTTGTAAGAAAGTGGAACAACGCGTATCATTTCTATGGTAGCATCTATACAAGGTGTAACTTAAATAACGCACAATCTCTTAAGGGGTCATTGTACTAATCATTATGAACAACTTTTACTATGGGACCAAACCTGAAATCGCGAAAAAAATCAGCTGTTCCCTACATTTTGACGAGTTATGCGCACATTTTTTTTTTCGCGGTTTTAACTTTTTCTCATAGTAAGAGTACAATGACCCCTTAAGAGGTTGTGCGTTATTTAACACGTTCACGCCGGGGCCGATTTTCATTTGTTTTGCTCTGAGGCGGCGCCGCCCGACAGGACAGTTTAGTGCGGGTCACCGGTGGGTCGCGCCGCCCGATGAGACAGTTTAGTGCGGGCCACCGGTGACCCGCGCCGGCGTGAACGTGTTAAGTTACACCTTGTATATATAATTAAAATATATAAAATTCAAAGTCCTGACTGACTGATATATCAACGCACAGCCTAAACCGCCGGTCCTAGAGACATACAATTTGAAGGGTATGTTCTTTGTATAGAATAGGTATCCACTAAGAAAGGATTTTTCCAAATTCCACCCCTAAGAGGGTGAATGGGGGAGGGTGAAATTTCACGCGAACGAAATCACAGGCAGAAGCTAGTCGTAAATGTTATCGTAAATCTTGAGTACGAATTAAGTTTTACTATCATTACAGTCAATTTGGGTAATTTTGATTCATTCGGGTAACTTTGACAGCGGGACCATGAACTAGTTTTGATTATTTTTTCGCATGAATCCAACACTATTCATAAATGTTTATTTTAGATTTGCAATTTTAAACAAGCTTCGTAAGCGCACCTTAAAAAAAGTAAGCTGTCAAAGTAAGAAAACGTCAAAACTTTTTTTCTGAATATAGCGCGCGAATTCAAGTTTGCTTGTTATGTTTGTTAGTTTGCAATGTTACCCAGATTGATAAAAATAATACTTATTACTACTTTTTTATGCATGGCTCTGTGTGTGTCAAAGTTACCCATTTTATGAAGGTAACTTTGACAGGGCACAGAATTGAGATTTTCTACTATATTGGTATGTTTTATAAACTTTCTGTGAATTTCTATAGATGGAAAGTAATACGAGAGCACTGATAAAATAAAAAACACTCGAGTGATAGGCGTAATTTTTTTAAATATAGTATAAAATATCGCCCTTATCTGTCAAAGTTACCCAGATTGACTGTAGCTCTATTTATCATGATTGTGTGGTCTCACGGTAATAAGGTTTACCTTACAGCCTATACTGCTATGAAGATTAGTCTATTTATCTTTATTTACCGCTGTTAAAACAAAGTAACTTGGATACTTTGAAAAGGATTAACATGTTCAAGTTCCTTGTTATAGACCTGTGGTGACTATTCTTCTTATAATATCTATTATTAGTTATCGTCTCAATCATAATTTGTCTAAAATGTAACTTATTTTCTCTCTGCAATAGGTCAATTGAATTAAAAATCAGTTGGGTTGTCTGAGGTATGCGCATTTAACGTTACACGTTGTATATGAATAAATTTAGGTACACTACCCTGTTTGGCTATTGTATAAAACTGTATTCATAATCACAGAATTTCGAAAATACATATTAATATAATATTATCCAGAGATAACGTTTATGTGTTTGTATGTAAGGAGTAATCTTCGGAACTACTGGTCCGATTCAAAAAATTCTGTCAGTAATGTGAAGCGACAGTATTACTGAGAGTCATAGGATATATACAACGTGTAACGTTAAATGCGCAAAACCTCAGACACCCCAACTGATTTTTAAATTAATTGACCTATTTCAGAGAGAAAATAATTCATTAAAAAAATTGCAAAGGTTTTATGTGCTGTTTTAGTTTTACTGGCCATTCTGATCGTTTCTTGCGTCTGCGACGACGCTTTACCGAGGGAGGAGTCGTCACCGGGCCGCTGCGCCGCACTCACATTGGGTTGCTTGACCTATTAATAAATAGACACGGCATCGTTTTTAATGAAGATTTTTTTTTAAATGTGACCTGTATTAAAAAGTGGTTCAATTAATTCTGCTCGTTATTCTGATCAAACTATTTTCAGGTTTTGCGCATTTAACGTTACATGTTGTATGTATTATGTTAAAACAAAAAAATTCATACGGACGAATTTGCGGGGAGAAGCTAGTGTCTAATACAAGGAATATACAAAGAAAACAACAAAATACTCGTATGTTGAGAAACTTAATCATAAAGAACATTTTGATAAAGCTTTCCTAGAAACAGCCAAATAAAAAAGCCATATCGAGTACACACTCAAAGACAGCTATCAAAGATCCTCATTAATAAACAGCAAAACGTAAACCGTTTCAAACCTAACATGATCTAAATAATAAGCTCAATTCATTCTAATAACCAACGCAGTCGTTAGTCGAAATCGTCCATCGTCAGAACACATTAAGCACGTTAGAGAAAATAATATGATCTCCGTCGATACGCACCGGTAATAATACCTCCGTGTTATAATCGCTGCATCCTTTGAGGTGCGTACTAATGCGTGTTGTAAAGGTGTGTGCAGACATGCTAGAGGATTTCTGGATTAAAATGTGTGGTTGAAGTACGGAGCAAAATGAGGATCGCTCATTGGACAATCGGGCATAGTTACTACTTTATATTTGTGCATTACCTAAAATAGCGTTTACAACTCATAATTCGTATAAAAGATTCTTCACAGTTAGCCTTACTTATGTACAGACGCCAGCACATCAAGCTACCCGAAACTGTCAAATTTTCCCAATGAACTTTGAACCTTGTCCTTTAGCGGTAAAGTTGAAAATCTATTAAAGAAATTTGACAGATTGTAGTAGCTTGATGTACTGGCGTCTGTACATACAACCTTGATAATCGATAATCTGTTGACTTTATTTAGCATGTACTTTTCTCGTAAAGCTCCTGTCGGAACAAGAAGAGTATATTTTTTAGGAAATACAGGTTACATGACCAATTTAAATGGTTGTGACAGTAAAACGCTGCTAAAGCCTTATAACGTGCATATAATTTTCTGTGTAGGAAGCACACGTGTAAGTATTTAGTTGCAAAGTTATTGACTATATGTATCCCATAAAATAGTTGATCATTGTGATCATAAAACAAATTCAATAAGTATCCAATAACATTTTATTGCTATTTCAATTTCATTCCTAATCGAATCGTAACTTGACACGTCAAGAACAATATAATAATATTATGTGCACGTGGCTTTAGGATAATGGGATGAGATATCATAGTAGAAATCCCCATTATTTTTTAGAAAGGATAAAGTATGATTAATCTTGAAAGGGTTACTTCTAATGTTGCTCAGATTTAACAAGATTTTTTCAATATCGGAATTTCTTTTGTAGATGGATAATCGTAATTATAAACTAGTTGCGCCTGCGGCTCTGTCAACTTTTATATTTTTTTGGAATGAGCGTGAAGTCCATCATTTGTCGGATACTGAGTTTGAGTTCCTTTTCGGTCAAACGGTATTGAACTTTTGTATTATTAAACAGCTGATTTTTTTTTTCGTGATTTCTGTGTTGGTCCGATAGTGAAAGTTGTTCATATTCATGGGTAAAACACCATGTAAAAATTTCGAAATGGTAAAAAAAATCATCCAATATAATATGTGTGTACATAAATAGTTAAATAAATAAAATAGTTTGACACAATGGTCGGCCTTATTGCTAAAAGCACGATACCTACCCCTCGGTAAGACCAGCTGTCAGATTTTCTGACTTCTCACTACAAGTAACGATTGTCAAAGATCTTCGAATGATGTCACAGCAGTCACACAACAGAAAAGTGAAACAGTCACCTTTTTGAACATCAAACAACGAACACCTTGACGTGACGTATAACATTACCATAATAACAATACACGTTGCGGTCGACATCATTTCTATGTGGTACGAGAAAATCTCGTTAATTCAATTTGTTTTTCTATTATTCTCTAACGTTCAGTAGTTGGTAGTCGTTGCACACGCGACGGTGGCACGCACAAATCACTAGTGATGGGCTTGGTGACAGTGAGAAAAAACGTCAATTTTTGTTTTTCATGATATCGATCTATTTTATTCTAATATTTAGTGTATAATATCGGTAGTTTTGGCGTGTAAAAAAAATACTATCATAATATCAGATACCATGATTTTCAGCAAGATAACATGATCCAATTCATTTTCAATTATATCTGTGACTGTGTCTTTACTTATAAACAATCAGATGATTGAAAATAGTTTTCCCTACAAAAATTATATCTCAAAAATATATCTAATCAAGTTTGTTTTTGTATGTCTGCCATGGGTAAACATGACCAGGCCATATAAAAACAATTCTTTATTAAAACAAAATTATACCATTAATCTTATAAGTAAATCTATATCGAAGTCTATTCGTTATTGACAAATTAAATTGTCACTATTAATGTTAGAGTGTGATTAGATGCAGCATCGTCGCGTGCAGACCATTACTGTAATGACGTGCTTGTATAGGAGATACCTGTTTGAGTAACCTGATTGTCTCACTCAGTTGCTTGCGGTAGAATATGTAGCAGTGCTTTGTGTGTTGTTGTAGAGATTTTACACTGGATGTTACATTTCCGTTACAACTGGGTAGTAAAAGCAGAAAGAAAATAAGATTATTCTTGTTATTGAATTTTACAGCTTTTTTTTTGGTATCTGTCTGAGAAGAACAGTTACAAGAATGAAAAGTTTTACTAAGCTGTTATTTTATAATAGGTAAGTACCTAGAATATCGCTGTCAGCATAAGAATAGAATAGAATAGAATTCTCTTTATTCTTTATACTCTTTAGCTTAGCTACCAAATATTTGAGTTATTTAAATCACACAATCTGCCCGATGAGTAAACTATATACGCAATAACCACGTCCTAACAAAACACAAAACAATCGACTAGATAATTAAATTGTAACGTCACATCACTAGTTCACAAACGGACGCGTGCACACTATTACATTAATGATGCGTCGTATCGTATAGAAAATATACAGCAATCAGTGCACAGCTGTTGTATCGACTGTCATTATGACTGAAGTGTAGCATTAGATACGCGTTTCTTTTAGTTTCACTGGCCAGTAGTCGATTTTTGGTGTCGGTGAAAAGCTGTGCTTTGTGATAGTGCTCGATTTTCCGACATCGCAACTACTGAATGATGAATTGTTTTTACGTTATTTTAATAACATCACTTAAACACAGGTTAATTTTGATAAGTGTATGGCCCCATATGTAATAATTCACCGATACAGGTCAATTAATAATTAACTAGCTTCACTAAAAGACGGACAAATCGATAAAATTAACAGTAAATTCCTACAAATCACAAATATCATTAAATCTTAGGGATGTTCGCAAAAGCACAGCGTAAAATACGAAAGACGTTTTGATAAATACGCAAAACGTCTTTCTGAATGAAAACATGATTAAGCATATTAATTGCAATGCAATTTATACCCACTTAAAAGTACCGCTAATCAAATCTCTCATCCCTCTAACTATTTCCTGTCCCATAATCAAAGTTATTACAAAAACAATTTTACCGTTTAATTCCCTTTATTTAACTGTAATTCCAACGCAAATTGTATGTTTGCGAGATAGCAGTTGACAGCTTAGCGATGGTGTACGCAAATGCGGTGTACGTTGCGGAAGGTTCAAAAGGTCATGCCAAGACAAGTAATGATTAGTTGATTTTTCATTTTTATCGTTTTGCATTAGTCAGAGAGGAGTTTAATGGGGGAAATGGCTTGAGGAGTCTCTAGCTATGACTATATCAAGTCTTTAAAATGACTAACAATGATTACTAAGTTTAGATCCGATAGCTCGCCATTTAATTTTTAACAAAATTTCTATTGTAACTTCGTATGCCTACCTATTTCATATTTGTACCTACGCAGTTGACGTCTGCGAATTTTCTATTACAGGAACGAAGCAACGTACACCGTATTTGCGTATACCATCGCTATGCTGTCAACTGCTATCTCGCAAACTTACAATTTGCGTTGAAATTACAGTACAAAACATAGATTCTCTGTACCAATCCTATTCAAACAAAAACTTTGACTTTACTAATTCTGTTAACTTGAAGGTACGTTTTAAACGATTCTGTTATATAAATTATGCCTTTTTTTAATAAGCGATTTAATAGGGATCGTAGCAGGTGGCTTCTGTATCTTCTGGCTACCCTCATGGGAAGAAGATGTGAGTTTAGGTATATTATGTGTATGTTGTGTGTGTGTTCAAAAGGTGATGCGAAGACAAGTAATGATTAGTTGATTTTTCATTTTTATCGTTTTGCATATGTCAGAGAAGACAACTACCGAGATTACGACTAATAGAGAAGTGTGGAAGAAAAAGACATGATGCGTCGACCTCAAACACGTTGGTATGAGGGCTGGAAAATGATGATGATGAGTCAGAGAAGAGTAAATGGCTTCTTGGAGTACTGTTTGTCAAGCCATTCAAATGATTTAGGTACTTAACGTTTACTTGAAGGTACGTTATGAACGATCCTTTTATACAGCGTGTAACGGAAGGGGGGTATCAACCCTGAAGGAGGTGAATGTGCTCATGAAACTCAACAACTTTCCCCAAAGAACATAGGTCGAAATATGAAAAAAAAATTTGGCCCTCCCATAGTAAATCAATCAGCTGGTAGTCAGTTTTGTAAGGGAAGGCCAAATTTTTTTTTCATATTTTGACCTATGTTCTTTGGGGAAAGTTGTTGAGTTTCATGAGCACATTCACCTCCTTCAGGGTTGATACCCCCCTTCCGTTACACGCTGTATAAAGAATGCTTTTATATTAAGCCCTATTCGTGATAGTGTATGGCTTAACGGGCATCGTTAACTGGCTTGGAAAGGTCGTGAGTTTAAATGGATTTAGTTGCTGTTAAATAATCATGGAAGTAATATTGCAGAAATCTCACTTTATAGGAGAGCGAATGTAAGTGGAATGTGTCAAGGAATGTGTGTGTGGAATGAAGGTGTGTCTAATTATTTCAGCCCTCAAACAACTATACAAGAAAGAATCCTTCCAAACAATTTTTTTTATCGAGATATATCTATACAATCTAATACAATCAATAGAAGTGGTACATAAAGTAATTAATTTATAATCAGACGACTTCAACAAAATGTCAGCTGTCTTGATAACAAGAAAATGGATTGGAATCTATGAGCGCAGACGAATCTGATCCCCATCCCTTTGTTTTAGCATCTAACCTTCCAAAGTACTACAAATCGTTGAATTGTATGGCTATGGAGTGTATTTAATGTAGATATTACAGGGTTTATTTATAAATGATGATTAAATTAAGTGACGTTTAAACGTCAAAAAATGACAAATGGCTAAACGCAACGACTATGAATAAAGGGGTTAGAGTAACAGTATTGTGCTTCCGAAACGTTTAATAACGAAACAGCTCAGCCATCCAATACAACACATCAAAACCCAATCAACTAACCTTACCATTCACTAACTCCAAAGGTCCGACATTCTACTCCCAGTTCACACAAGCGATAATTGTCCTCTCTATAAAAACGTTTCTAAAAAAAGTTCCTAATCAACAGTGGGGCCACTTTCACCGTCAACATTACTCATGTCTATTAGCATATATGAGAAAGACTTGTGTCATTCACTTTGCCTTGGGTTGGGTCGAATATCTCAAGTATTTGGTCGTTACTACGCATTCTTGGCGGTGTCATGACTGTTTAAGAGTTTGTGTTAGGCGGTTAAATGAAGAGCTTTGAAGTGTGTACTTATAGGTGACTATGCTGTCATCACCTGCCTAGTTGGGGTCGGCTTCTAACCAGGTGCAGCTGAATACCAGTAATGTAACATGAAGCCTACCTGACCTCCACAACCCAGTTCTGGGTTATATAATACGATACCGTTGGTAAGACTGGTTGTCAGACTTTCGGGCTTCTGACGACCCTTAACGACTGCCAAAGGTGCTGTCATGATTTTCTAGCGATTTTGTAGTCGAACTTTGCTTTAATTTAAAGTTGGAGTGACAAAAAAGTTTCGACTAGAAAAAACAAATGAAGACCATTGGAATAGCTGTTCAACGGGCATTGGTCACTTTGCAAATTAGTTAGGAACGATGACCAATGGGATTGCGTAGACTACTTAATAAGAGGTACATTTATTACGCCCATATTTTCACAGTTTAAAACGTATGAGTCATTACTATTAGAGTTACTTATACTATATATGACTTGCTATGCGTTCGGCAATCAACTAAGTACGACCACCAAAGGAGATAAGTAACCAGGGTCTTCGGATATAGAAATTGGTAGACGTTTTCGAATAAAATTTAATTGAATTGACACAAACAGTTCATTTATCAAGTTAAATTTCATTCGAAAACATCCATCGGTTTCTTACTAAACTTCAACAATATCTGACGACCCTGAATGCTTTTCTGTTTTGGCAACTGCCGTGCGATTCTGTAACAATCTCACCGTGAAAGCTTGGGTGAAGTGAGCGTGGAGTGAGCTGTCATTCGCTAGGGATTAACACTGTTAAGTGCTCACTTCACTTATGATTTCACAGCGAGATTTTTACAGATTCGACCGGCTGTACAAAATAAACATAACTTTTGCGAAAATTATCTGACAATTTATGCACATCAATGTTGAAAACGCCCCAAAAATGAAGATAATGAAAAATAAACAATTTAAATAATCACTAAAACCGAATGAAGTTGTGAAAAACACGTTAAAAAGTCGGCAGATGCGAAAAGAAAGCGATTTATGCACATGAGTCACGATTAAATAAGGTTTTTAATACGACCTGTCTACTGCCTGGCCCTCGGAATGCGAGGCATGCGAATTTCTTCCGGAACAAGAGATTGTTAAGTAAACATAATTTCATAATAGTTTATTTTCTCTCTTGTAAAGGCTGTTTTATAGATGTGGTAGAGAAATTATATGGCATATACAGTAGAACTTTTATATCCACAGTTAATTTCCATTCAACACGAAAATAAAGAAAATAAAAGTACTTTTCGCTTTCTTATGAGGTTTTCTGACTGCGATCGGTTAGACGAAAATTTCGGTTCACACGGTTCGTTTGTGCTTAGATGAAAAAACCGGCCAAGTGCGAGTGAGACTCGCACACGAAGGGTTCCGTACCACAGTATAATGTTTAACAATATTTAGAAATACATTTCTTGTATGGGGCCTTTAATTTTTGACTTTATGTTATTTTTGTTGTTATAAAGGTTCATCAGAACAGACAGACGGACGGACAGCGGAGGTTTAGTAATAGGGTTCCGTTGGCACCCTTTATTTTACAAAACCCTAAATAATAATAATAATTCTTTATTGACATAATAGGTTACAGAAACTTGTTTGAAGCCTCTAACTCCCGAACTAGATGTACCTGTATGTCAGGAGTCAGCGCCCTCTCCCATTTTATTTGGCTTAGGTACAACATAGTAATAGACAAACGTGTGTGCTACAAAATTCAATTTTAAAGAAGTAAAAACAAAATAAAATACAATAACAGGAATGAAAAGTATGTAAAAATATTTAAAAAATAAATAAAATAAAATAGCAAAGCTAGCAGTGTCATATAAAAAAATAATAAAAATTCAGAGCTATTACGCTAGCTACAGAACTGACTGCTACAGTTGCTGATTTCACTGGAAATATTTTAACTTTGCTCTAAACCCACACACACATACCTGTACTATAGACTACACCTTCTGCTAGAATAGTCTAGATTCAGTCACATCATTCGATCCTTCAATTTCACCCAAACACAACGGGTCATAGTGCTTACCTACTTTTTTATGGTAGTATTATAAATTTAAACCAGTTTCGAGAAGCTGAGCCTTTACTGCGGCACATCTAACATCTAATGATTTATAATAAACGGAAATAAACGCCCATTCGGCATAGCAACAACGGAGAGATGATGTAGACAGAAGTAGATAAATTCAGAAGTACAATTATTGTCCGTTGTCCACTATGACTATCATCGTACGGTACGGCTAAAGTCATAGCGGAGGCAACCATAACTGCTGGGCGGGGTCTTCCTGTGTCGAATTCCCAAGTCAGGTCAAGTGTTATTGGGATTTTACATTAGGTAATTCTCATTAGCAGACACAATAATAAGCATATTCTCAATCATTTTGAAGTATATTGCTAATCCATTGCCTTATATATTCTAAACATTTGTCTGCTCAACAACGTAAATATCGCAATTAATTTGGTTGAACTGTCATTGCTACTGTTATAGTGTGTAAGGCAATTACCCCGATGACCCTCCATAAGTGGAAATCACAGTTTGCAAACGTAGCGAACAATGACGCTTAACTGGATGTAATGACAAACAGAGAAAACTACTTGAAGGTGTAAACGCTTAACTTGGGAGATACTTAGCTAACAAGGGAGTACGACCAGCCTAGTCAATTGATTTGTTGCAGTTTAACTTCCCGATTTACGCATGATTGGACACTGCGCATTGTAAGGTTATCTCATTCAATTAAGTCTCGTTCGGCAATTACATTCGCTTCGTCTTTCGGTATTTTTATCATATAGAAAGTTGGTGCCTCTTTTTTTACAAAATGTGTGGAAAAAGTTTTTAATACTCAAATCTCAGTAGGTCCAATAAAATTTTATGATCCTTAAAAACCGGCATCTACATGTATTGGCATCAAAAAAGTTTTTGTGAAAATTGCCCATTTTCTTTCAAATACAAATTCAAATTCATTTATTAATTTTGTGAACATAAGGTACAATTACACAGATGTCTTGCTGACTTTGATTATTTCTCAAAATCTGTGATGCTGATGCTGACTGTTAAGGACAGTCTCCTAAGACCTTTTCCCTGTAGCTACAACGGTTAAGGCTGTATAGCCGAAAGTTTACTGGATCACTCATAGGGTGTAGTGGTACTTCTGTTATATGTCCTATGAGTTTACACTGTGTATGCGCAAGTCGCACAAAATCAAGTTATCACCTCGGCCACCTGTGAGCAGCTGTTAATTCTACGTGTAAGGTGACGTCATTGAATTCTATACATTTGACACGCCTAAAATTATCTTGTAGAAGAATGAATGAAGTATTGTTATCTGTCTCATACACTAGGCACGTCATGTGGGTTGTTAATTGCGTACCGATTGTCTTATGGGGTTTCAAATATGAGCTACAAAAATTCTAATTTGTAACACTGTTAATCTTCAACGCAAAACATACTTGGCATAAGCAGCTTCAATTTTACGTTAATTCAAGACTCGGTTGAAGTTCAAAATCATTATATTCACTCGTATATCAAAGGTTTCAATTAGTAAAACAGCCACTATATCCTTCATATTACTATCAATAACCGTCTTCTAATTATAATCATCATCTGTCTCTTGCCCTTACACCAATTTATTTCGAGTCGGCGTAATCATATCTTCTGCATCCACGTCTATTAATCTACTTCTAAACTACACCAAAATGCACAAACTGCAATTAATCTCCAAGTTCACTACAATCATCAAATCCACATTGCTGTACCACGCATAGTACTCTAAATGAAGAATGTTGCCACAATTAATACCGGGTCGTACGTACTCGCGTGTATATCAAGTTTTTTGGCACGGGTGTCGTCAGTACTACAGCCACTGGCAGGTTCAATGGCATCGCACCAGGTGGGTATACACGAGGAGCTAGAGTTGTGGAAGGTGTAGACAAAAAGATTTTCGACGCGCAGTTGACTGTTAAATTCGATTTTTTATCAATCGCTAGTACATATATATACTATATTATTCAATTAAAGATTTTGTCATTTGTAGATTTTGTCCTTCAGCGAACTTTAAAGTCGAATATTGCCTTCTTTCTGTTTAACTTTGAGGTTTGGGAAATGACCGAATGTCAACTTTAGAAAGGTTAAGTCTACCTTACGTAAGGGCTTCTGGAATCGTTATTCGGAATGTAACCCAGTTTTAAATATACATTAAATAGAAATCAATACCTTCCTGTCGATTCTGTAAAAATCTCACCGTAAAATCATAAGTGAAGTGAGCACTTAATAGTGTTAATCACTAGCGAATGACAGCTCACTCCACGCTCACTTCACCCAAGCTTTCACGGTGAGATGGTTACAGAATCGCACGGCTTATGACCAGAACCCTGTAATCGTAGCTGTTAATACCAAAGAAATGAACGACAACAATAACGTATGCCTTTGGCATACAATCAATTTAAAGTACCGTGACGTACCGTTTGACACAACCAGACAACGGCTGTTAAATTGGCTTATACGCCTGTCTAAACTATATGCCTAAAGCACTATTGACACGAGTAGGTCACAGGCATCGGGAGAAGCTACATATTGAATTAAAGTCACTGATAGAAACAGCATTGTCACCATTTGTTCCTATTTTTCTGTTCTGTTTTTTTTTTCTTGTCTGTTTATATATGTGTGTACATAAATGGTAAAATAAATAAGCTCGTTGTACACATAATCAGCCTACAATGATCCCACTGCTGGGACACAGGCCCCCTCTCGCTGAGAGCGAGTGGGCCGTAATCAACCACGCGGATCCAGTGCGGGTTTGTATATGTCACATGTCTTCGATTTTTTGGTTCTAGCACATCCCGGTTTCCTCACGATGTTTTCCTTCATCGTTTTCAAGCTCGATGTAAGCGTCTATGAATTTTGGAGCCAACTTACTAGAAAATTTATTCCCCGAAGGCTTAGGCGTGTACGCTTAGTACACGCACATTCTGCCAATTGTGTTTAAGTCCCATGTACAGTCTTTTTTTAGATCGTCACGTTTTTAGGGTTCCGTAGTCAACAAGGCCCTTATAGTTTCGCCATGTCCGTCTATCCGTCCCTCCGTCCGCAGCTTAGCTCAGAGAATCTTAGTACTAGAAAGCTATAATTTGGCATGGATATACATACTAACAACGCCGACAAAGTGGTAAAATAAGATCTTGGAAAACATATATTTTTTTTTATATTCTCTACACTTACCTGAAGTGGGGATGTTTGTGGGTTTGTGGAAACCACGTTTCTAATTTTAGTTAGTCGAGTACCTACCCCACCCCCCCCCCCCCCTCAGCCCCCAACGCCAGCGAAATGGTTGCTTTTGTATATGTGAAAAAAATCACGGCAGTAGTATATATGTGTAACGAAATTAAAATGAAAACTATCCCAGCTACTTAGCTGTAAAGCCTAATTAGGCTTTACGAGTAATAGTCGACCAACTTAAATTTGCAGTTGCAATTTTCAAGTATAATATTAAGTTTGCTCTTGGGATAAATTCATTCCAACTATGGAACCCTTCATTGTGCGTGGTCCGACACGCACTGAACCGTTTTTTATATTAACACATTGACCATTCATAATTTGATTCAGCAGACATCCCATTACGCTTTAAAACAAATTACAAAGAAGCCCACATTTTCTTCACTCTCGAACATTCACTCGCTTGATCTCCATGCCACATCTAGTCACACTCTACATCCGTCGCCGTATCATAATGATAATAATAGGTTGGTCCATCCACCGATAGACATGTCATTTTCTCACCGCACTAATTGAATACAAGAGATAATTATTTTACTGTTAAACGACAAAAAATCGCGTGTCCGAACTGTTTTGATGACGTGTGTGAATGGGACCGCTTATTGTTTGACGTTTGTTAATTATGAAACTGAGTAATTGATGGGAGTAATGAGTCGCTGTGTAGATGTGAACATACGGAATTTTGCTTGCGGAATTTCCGTGCAGAATTTTACTAAGCCTCCGCTGTCTGTCCGTCCATATGTCCATCCGTCTGTCAGCGGGCTTAATCTCATGACCCGAAATAGGTAGACAGTTGATGTTTTCACTGAGTGTTTATTATATACATAACAACAAATACCTAATGAAAATAAAATAAAGCTAAAAATTAAAAGAGACCTCCAAAAAAAAAACATGGTTTTTGGCATTTTTTGCCTTGTGTTACGGAACCCTTCATGACCGTCTGGCACTTGGCGGGTTTTAGATAGAATGTAGCTCATTGACGGAGAAAGACTCACTATCAACGTCCGGATCCATACCAATCATGTACAACGGAACTCCGATAAAATTCCAGAAGTCAGAAAATTCCGGATGCAGTCCGGCTTCTGTGTGAGATGGTATTTATTAGCATTGATATCTCATTACTGATAATAGTTATTTAAACGAGAACATTTTCAAAACCATTTAAAGCCGACATTTTCTGTTATTTTGTAAGCAAATTGGACGTTTGTGTTAATTTTGAGAATATTATGGAAATGATTCGACGGTACGATAGCGGAGAATGTTTAAGATTTAGTTAAAAAGTTTCTATTATTCTTTCAATCAAAATTTTCTATGTTTTTGATTAAAAGAAAAACAAAAACAAATTACGCTAAATTAAGTAGTTATCAACGTCATTAAATCTCAGTATGGTAATGATATTTTATTCAAACAAATAAATTAAAGTGTCTTTGAAACATCTCTAATCTTAGTATTATTTTAATTAAACACAATAATGATTTTAGCAAATGCTTTCCTCGTAACCATCACTTACTCAAAATACAGCAATGAAACAGCGTTTATTAAGAATTCTTAATGCAGTGAAAGTATTTCAAAGAAGGAAACAATACGGATTTATTATACAAAAGAGTTTGACTTTTCAACTATTGGCCTCGTTGGAAACAATTGATGACATGTATGGTTCGTGGGGGTAACTGGAATATTCTCTACTTGTTTGTCAAAATGGTTTTATGTTCAATTTTTTACTCTTTTCGTATTTCTAAGGGCTTGTATGCTTGTTGCCCGAATTATTGCGAAACTTAAGTGGCAGTGGGCGGGGCACATTGCACGCATAACAGATGGCCGATGGGGCCGAAAGGTTCTGGAGTGGCGACCGCGTACCGGAAGACTTAGCGTTGGAATGCCTCCCTCCCACAAAGTGGACCGATGACTTTGTGAAGGCTGCAGGAACCCGCTGGATGCGGGAAGCATAGAACAGTTCGAAGTGGAGGTGCTTGGGGGACGCCTGTGTCCAGCAGTGGATATCTTTCGACTGAAATAATGATAATGGCGAAGGGCCTGTAGAACATTAAATCGGAGAGCTAGGGAACTTGGATATTAATATAAGCTCTGATTGATTCTTAAGAGTGTTTGAGTTATGGCCATAAGAAAACCTATGACGAAAAAACGCTGACGAGTCGACACTCACCCAAAAGAGCCAATTTTTAAGTAACTACTAGTGGTTAAATCAGTAAACCATAGCATGCCTACATTAATCCAGTACGACATACCAGCATAACATAAAAGATTTAGCGCATAACATTCATCAGAAAGAGTCATAATCAATTAAGAGCGCTATGGTCCAGAATTCGACGAACACGCTGTTTGTACAAAACATTTGAAAGCCTAAAATCTAGGGACCACAAAATTGTAACATCCAGTATGAATTACTAGGACAGGATAAAGATAAAGTGCTTAGCATTCATCAGAAAGACCCGCAATCAATTACGTGCGCTAACGACGTGAAAAAAATTCAAGATGGTTCAGAATTCGACGAACTTGCAGTTTGCATAAAATATTTGGAAGGCAGAATCTAGGGCCATAACATTTTAACATCCAGCCTGAGATACCAGGAGAGAATAAAGATAAAGTACTTTACATTCATCAGAAAGAGCCACAATCAATTAGATGCGTTTAACGACGTGAAAAAATTTCAAGATGGCCCGGAATTCACCGAATATATTGTATGTTTAAAATATTTGAATGGTCTTAACGAGCCTTATTTGTTTAAAGTAAATTCTGTATTTATAATAGGTACTTCAGATAAATGCTAAAGTTGGATGTGAAGCGCAAAAACACTTTTTATGTTTTGACGTGGACTTGAAAATTGCAATCAATTATACCGCATTTTTCGTCGAAATCTCTTTTCACAATTCAATCAAATTCAATTCAATATTAATCATAAACCTGCACCGTATACGGTTTAATATTTTATTAAAGTGATAGATTGCACTTGGTACAAAATGAGAACATCGGCTTCAATAGCTTCTTTTACTTCACTTGATGATACCATTGAAATGATATTCAATCAACTTTCATACATATCTTTCACACGAAGAGGTTAGCAATCAATGGTAGCTCTATAGTACGACTATAGTCCTCCAGTCCGTATTTCCGCCACGGCGGCCATTCTCAACAGACACTTGCCTTCGGCACGGGAGATATTATAATACACAAGTGTGTGGGCAGGCACAAGTTCACTCTCTCTTCCCTCAATCTCATAGTCCGATGGGACGGCACGTAATATGACACGACGAGAGATAAGGCGCAGAATCAACGGCTTAACGTGCTTTCCGAGGCACGGGTGTATCACACCGCAAACTTCAAAACTCTGAGCTGTTACTTAGAAATTCCAAGTGGAAAAACCCAAAAACACTTTACCTGACCTAGGAATCGAACTCCAGTGACCTATCGCTGCCGGCCGTGGTCGAGTCTATGGTCGGCAGCGAGGAGTCCTGGGACGCGGTGGTTTCCTTCTGCGAAACAGTCGTCTCGCAGAAGGAGGCTGCGGAAAGGGAAAGGGAAATCTCGTCCCCTCACCCGGCCCGCAGCAGGCGCACCGGGCGTCGGCGGAGGGCGGATAATGCCCTCTTCCAGCCCCCCTAAATGGGTCCAGGGGCGACGGACTTGGGGACGTCCGTCGCCCCCCACACATCAGGACCCGAGGCGGCGGCGCGTAGTGTTCCACGCGCGCCCCTGTTAGACGTCGCGGGGGGAGTTTAACACCTCACTCCCCCCCCTGACACGAGGAGGCCCGCAGGCGCGGGCCAGCACCAGCCGGGGGTTGCGGAAGTATCGTTCGTTCCCGCGACCCCCGGCGTAGGTGAGAGAGGGAACACCGGGGTGGTTTTTAGTCAGTAAGAGTCTGACAGACCCCGCCGCCCGCCCCAGGGCGGCGGACATCTATGAGGATTTTCCACCCCGAAACAACAAAAAAAAAAAAAAGGAATCGAACTCCACGTCCAATAATCGTGCTTGCACTACAAGAGCAAGGGGGCAGTCTATAGTACCTAGTTTCCTAAACAGTCAAAGAAATGCAGCCAACCAGCTGTATAATGTGCGTCTTATTTGTGCAAAATAAACAATTTTTCTTTCTTTTTTATTTTCTTTTACCTCACATTTTCAACACCAGCATGCACTTGACCAATTTCATCCAATATCACAAGCTAAACGTACGTTTCAAACATATAATTTGATGATTACCATTCTATTTCTTCAATTTCCACCGCGCCGGCGCCGTACTATGGCTTATGTTATGAGTTATAAATTACACCTTCGTGTTCGAACATCTGTCGTATACTCATATCTATGTATCGGTTTGTAATGACGTACTAATTGTGGTCTCAAGAATGTCTTTTCATTCGAATTTTCTGAGCGATGATTTTTATTATGGCTTTCATCTTTTCATCGGTCCATTGATGGTTGCTTCGAGTTTGCGGTTTGGTTAGTTGAGATTTGCCGCTAAATACGTGATGTTCAGAGAATATTGTTGCTGTCTTCTCTGGGACTATTATAGGCGGTGTCGGGTTCACTTGCTTTGTTCTTTTGAACCTAAATTGCGACATCAACACTTGATGTGGTAAATTGCAGGGAAGAAATGATTGTTGCAGTTAAATCATTCTTTAGAAATTTTCGAAAGGTTGCGTGCGAACATGATATTGATTTCTGTTTTTGAAATGAAGCTTTTATGAAGATGAACAATACATCTTCTTTTACTTTTTAAATTGCAGATAAGTATACTTTTTTTTTAATTCGTTAATGTAATGTGTAAATCGAATTTATCATCTTTATGCAGCAAAGGTCGTGCTGGTTTGCCGACCTATCGGACTATGAGAGTGAGATAAGAGATTGATAGATAAGAGAGTGCACTTGTGTCTGCGCACACGCGTATGTACAGACGCCAGCACATTAAGCTACTACAATCTGTCTGATTTCTTTAATAGATTTTCCACTTTATCGCTATAGCATAAGGTTCAAAGTTGATTGGGAAAATCTGACAGTTTCGGGTGGCTTGATGTGCGGGCGTCTGTACTAAATACCTCCCGTGACAATGGGTAGTTTCCGCTGAGTTTGGCTGCCATTGGCCGAAATTCGGTCTGAAGGACTAATAGGTAGCAAAACAAAGCCATAAATCTCGTAGTAAGTTGAGAGAACCAAAAGAAAACTTGATTATTATTTTGTCATCATGCTACTATAAATTACACCTACACCCAGAGCCTACTCCAATAAAATTAGAACAAATTACCAAAGAGCTACTTTTGATTACATTGCAAACAAAGTTAATCGTAGTTTCAAGTGTAGGCTAGGGAGAACGTGGGAGGTATCTACTCGGTCAAGTGTTGGCAAGTATTTTAAGTACTGAAGTTAGTACTTTATTCAAAAGGACAACAAACCTCATTAAGGAGACGCTTACAGAAGATGAAATAAAATTTACTTTAAGTGTGCAATGGCCTTATTGGATTTAGATCTAAGTGGAATAAGGTAAAGAACAGACTCCATAGACCCCAACACATTTTGAGACCAAATTCGATGAGATCTACCCTTTCGAAGGTGTTTTATTGTGTTATGGCTATATATTTTATGGTGTGTTGTGTTGTTTGTGTTGTGTTATGGTTTGTAGAAAGTAAAGCGTAGTCAGCTTGTTGAGACCGCAAGCAAGTCATTGAGTTGGTGTGACATACCGTAAGCACCCTGTAACTGGTATCAACTAACATGGTTTGCGTCCGTCATATTGATTGACATGCGTGGCTGCATAACCGATAAACAAGGAAGGATGGCAAAAGAATTATCTACACTCTGACAAGGTATCGCCATCGTCCCGCTTCATTGGTTCGACGATTTTATATATGTGCAGTAATCTCAAGTCTGGTCTTTTGATGTATTCAATCTACATGCTGTAATGTGAACCAAGTACGGGGGATATACAGGGTGTCCGGTAATTAATGGATAACCTTGAAATGGCTTGTAGCAGAACTTATGGCTGTTCAGAAAAAAAAAAAACAAATATATCCTACGATATGTTAATTTTTTTTTTAAAGGACTACAAATTTTTACCTTTTTTTACATTATTGTACGCTACAACCACAATTGAATGAATTCCATCGGTTTTTGTTGTTCTATTGTTATACGCTAACTATTCCGATAGATAGGCAGTAAATAGATTGACTACCTATAGCAATTTAAAAAAAAAAACTTTGATTAATTTTTCAGTGAACAATTAATTTAAGACATACTACTTAGGATATATTTGGTTTTGCATTTTTTTCTGAACGGCCATTAGTTCTGCTATAAGCCATTTCAAGGTTATCCATTAATTACCGGACACCCTGTATATGTAATGAAGGAACTGCTTGTAAATTAGCAAGTTCAGTTTATAAATAGAACCTAGATTAGCCCAAGCAAAGAGGGGCGTAAGCCAAAGAGAGGGTGAAGTCGAGCTGTGATTGCTGATTATTACGTTTATTTTCCATAGGTAGAGAGATATGAACTGAGTTGAGGATGCTGAACCTAGCATCTGCAACCTACACAGTGTTTTTATTTATTTAAATGCTATGAAAGTTAATTGATAAAGTTATCCGAAAAGGAATTGGAGTTACCGACATAGCTTGTACAGTAAGCAAGCTGAAATGGCAGCAGGCTGGCCATGTTTGTCTAAGGTCCAATGGCCGGTGCAGCAGATGAGTCCTGGGGTGAAGACCACGTATCGGCAAGCATAGTGTGGGACGCCCACCAGTTAAATGAATCGACGACCTTAGAAAGGTGACTTTGACAGACTGGAAGCGGAAAACGGAGGACAGGGTGTTGTGGCGCAGCCTGGGACAGGCCTATGTGCAGCAGTGGACTGCGATAGGCTGAGTTGATTGAAAGTTAATTTAAGACACCAAGGACTTTAATTAAAGGATCATAGAAGCAATCTAGAAAACATGGACAAAAAAGCCTAAAATAGCTACGAGCAAGCGTCGTAATCAATCTTCAGTATGAGGAGATGCCTTTTGCAATGACACGCTTTTAATGTTACTGGGGATTTATTCCATTTACCATTATTATTATTATCTCACCAATTATGCTCAACACTCATAAAAGACGCTATTAACCGGGCGTAAATCCAGACTTCATACTGCTACTGAGAAATTCTTAATTAAAAAACTCATTGATACCATTTTAACAACCAACCATTAATACTTCCATTACTGGAAGTCTATTCCATTAACAATGATTTGTGCAATTTGCGATAGTTTATATGATGTCAAACAAACCTTTTCAAGTCCGCCTGAAATTGCTGGATCTAAATATAAATGTTCAAGTGAAACTGCACTTTTATCTAATTCACATAAAGTAGAACTATCTAGTTGAATGAATCAATAAATACGTTACAACTGATCGTTATTTACCATTACAAGCTTACAATGTAAGATGATGGGAGATTCAGTAAAACTTACGATAAATCAACAACTTATGTATTTTACTAAGAACTTGAGCATCGACAGGCCTGCTGGTCTAGTGGTGTTAGTCAGTGGCCCTGACTGCTATGCGCAAGGTCGTGGGTTCGATTCCCACCTAGGACAAATGTTTGTGTGATGAGCACGATCATTCGTTCTTTGTCTGGGTGTAATTTATCTATAATATGCATGTATTTAGAAATATATATGTATGTTTATCAGTTGTCTAGTACTCATAGCACAAGCTCTGCTTAGTTTGGGACTAGATGGCGTTGTGTGAAAGTTGTGGAATATTATTATTATTATTATTATCGTCTGAAGACTGCAGGATCATCTCACACCTCTCCTTCATGAGCCGAAAAGTAGGATCAGAGATCCTCTTTCCTGTATTCGTACGACGGGTCTTGAAGATCTTAGACCCGACCGTATAGACAGTTTCCACGAACCCATCGTTATATTTGTCTACGGAGCTCCCTACGCACTTGAAGCGATTCTGAAGTTCGAGCTGAAAGCCCTCGGGGTTTTGGACATGGATCAGTGTTGGGCGCAGCATAGACTACATCAGTCGAGATCTTTCCAGCTTGATATTTAAGTTCAATATGCCCCTTGCCATGCGGTGGGCATTTCCGGTTTTAACATCATTATAGACATCATTGAATATTTGCTTCTTCGTTGACATAATGAGGTCAATCTCATTTTTAGTTGCACCATTCAGGCTCTGCCACGCCCACTTTCTGCGCTCACGTTTTCTGAAATAAAGAGGCCTTCCTGCTCCGTAAAACTAGACAGTTGGTGACCCCGGTGGTTCCAACGCCCAACTCCAAATTGCCCCACTCGCAGCTCATCATCGCTTCGTTTGCCCAGTTTCACGTATCGGTGTCAGCTTCAGCATCTTTCTATACTAATAATAAAAGTGAAGAGTTTGTTTGTTATTTTTTGTGTTTTACCAATCGTATTTGAAAAATTATTTTTGCATTTCAGAGCCCAATTCTTGGGGCTCTGGCTTTAATAATAGACTGTTTAACATCACGCAAGGACTCAGGAACCGAGCAAAAACAAAAGAAGTAAGAAAGAACGTTTGGTGAAAATAAAGTGATAGCGTGGGAAGGCGATTCTATGGCTTAGTAGGCGTTTCGGCCGCTGAGTTTCGTCCGAACCGGTCGAAACAGGAATTTCATTATTATTCATATTTTTGAGTGGTGTTTCGGACTATACTTTTTATGCGACGGGGTGGGTGCAGAGGAACAAGAAATTCCACGCAGACGAAATCACGGATAGAAGCTAGTGGGAAATAACATCTGCTGTTGAAATGTAAAAAGCTTCTATTAGTCTGTAGAGGTCGGACTACCATTCTTATGGATCGTAAAACATTTCTAACTATGGGATAGAATAGAATAGAATAGAATACTCTTTATTATGTACACCATATAAATTACAGACATAAATATATAAATTTTACAAATGGTGACACAATGGGCGGTCTTATCGCTAAGAGCGATCTTTTAAAGACAACCTTTGGTTGGATTGAAAAGGGAAGGAGAGACAAATAAATAAATAAATAAATAAAATAAATAAATCCCTGGACATTTCACACAGCACCATTTGTCCCAAGCTAAGCAACCTAATGCTTGTGTTATGGTAACAAGATGGCTGATAAACTACTTATATACATTTTTTTTTTTGTAAATACATACATATTATAGATAGAAAAACACCCAGACTCGGAACAAATACATGTAGGTCATACAAATATTTGTTCCGTGCGGGAATCGAACCCGCGACACGCAGCGCAGCAGTCAATCGCTTAACCACTGCGCCAACCGTGCCGTCAATACTGTAGGTAGTCTGTGGTGTACTATTTACACGATACAATGAATATAAACATAACGTTTATTATACTAATCTAAATAAATATATACATATAACAACAGACATGAAACAAGAGTAAAGAAAATTTGAGGAGAAAGGAAGTGCTTTTTTATTATAATTTTAAAAGTAGACAAAGATTCAGCATGCCTTACCGACACGGGCAAGTCATTTCATAACCGTACTGCTTGAACAGTAAAAGATTCGACTTTAATTTGCCTTGCACCTTCATTAAGACAAGATTGTATTGCAGACTGCAGTGTTAATTACTTATAACTACCTACCTAGTGCAGTACTCAAATCTGCATAGCCTTTTTCCAACTGTGTTGGGGTTGGCTTCCAGTTTAACTGGATGGAGCTGAATACCAGTATTTTACATGGAGCGACTGACCTCCACAGTCCATTTACTGGGTACGATAACCTTGGTATGACTGGCTGTCAGACTTTCGGGCTTCTGACAACGTAACGACTGCAAAGATGTTGTCATGATTCTCTAGCGATTTTGTAGTCGCACTTTGCTTTAATTTAAAATTGGATTGGCAAAAAAAGTTTCGACTAGAAAAATTGGATGATAATCGTACAATAATCCTTAGTGAGACTGGTTAACTGACTTGAGCTTCTGAGTACCCGTAACGACTTTTTTTAGGCCGCACAGTTTTCGATGTTTGCTGAGAAATTAAAAAAAAATGCCATTCCCCACCCCCCTTATCTCGGAAGTTCGCATAGAGAAAAATCTGAAATTATTCTATATGATAGAAGTTTATGTCAAAATTACAGGAAAAATAAAATGTTGTGTCTAAACAGCACACTTTTTCAGAAAATTTAATATATATATACGGAACCCTCGGTGCGTGAGTCCGACTCGCTCTTGACCAGTTTTTTTTATTTAAAGCTTGACAAGCTTGACAATTCTCTCAAAATCTCTTCAATTGTTGTATCATCGTCGTTTCAGCAGAGAAACGTCTGCTGTAGACCCAAGCACCACCACTTCGACCGGTTTTGTTCTACTCACATCCAATCGACTCCTGCGGCCTTTACCGGGTCATAATTCATTATTGTATGAAATATTGGATATTTAAATCACAACAACATTAAAATTAACATGATTAAAAAACAAATTGTAGATGCCTATACATAAAGACTAACTTCCTGTCTTTTCCCACACAACAGCAATATCAATTTGTTAGACGTTCCATGTTAAAAGCCATAATTACAAATTACACTGCAGGTGGTAAATATGATATATTTACATATACTTCATAAATAGGAAGGAAGGTACTAAATAAATAAAATTATTAAGACCCGAGTCGACGATCCATCAATGTGCTCGTATGAAGTATCAATGGCGTAACTGTCATTTGATCGTTAAATTGATGCTGTGTGGAAGCTTGTACATTTTTCACCGAGTATGCATACCTGTTTTGCCGACTGTCAGAGCCTATATTATAGGAGTATAATGATATAGTAGCAGTTTGTAAAAAGCTTTTACTGCATGTGTACTGTTCAAAATTCATATTTAGTTAAACGTGGGATTGTTATAAATTATATTTAACAATCTCTGCTAGTTAAATATGGTTCAAACCTGAGTAAGATTTCGTCATTAATACACGTTTGATACTACTTATATCAATAAATGATATCGTAAACGAAACGTCATATGTTTTATATAGGTCCGCAACTACATCGATAAATTAAAATAGTTACACTTCATAGTGGAACATTGAAATATGATGGAAATTATAATAGAAATCCGGTCTATCATCCTAATTAAGCCTACGCCATTAGCCGTTAAGATAACAAAACGGATAGCTATAAACGGCGAGTGAAGCCGTATGTACGGCTAGTGCGAGAACCGAGATAACATCGTGACAGAAAGGAAAGCTTAGACTCACGAACAATTAGTGTCAATTCACACTTGATGGTACCACTCTCGGTGCGTTGTCGATGGTTTTTTAGAACTCAATTTGAAATGTTTTGATGTTTATGTGGTGGCTACTGAATTAATTTTTGTTTGTTTTTTTTTTGCGGTAACGATCAAAACAAAACGTTTAAGTTCAACATTGCTGGTTTTAGGCCTCTTTATAAGACCATAACATTAGGTCCGCGGACGTATTTAAATCCGGATTAAAAGGTGAAATTTATTTAGCGTAGTTCTCCATTGGTTGGTTTGAAGGACCAAAATTTGAAGGCTCTTTGCCAATCTGTCACTCATTGTCGATTATTCCTGAGCTTTGATTACACATTAAGCCAAGAATGCTTTTAGACTACAATAATGCACTTTTCTATAACAAACGCGTAACGCATTGCAGTGTGAAACGAGCCTTATGTGAAAGAAGAACTTACTCTACTAGATGACTATCAAATGCTTAGTCATTACTTAAGTGTACAGCACCGCATATTGTATTTTTTATCGTGCTGTACTTACTTAGTTAAACAAACATATCAATCAATGGTTTATGATGTTTATGAAGCTGTAAATAAAATGTACGGAAATAAATATGTTGCGTAAATATCAATATGAAATCAACTAAACTGTTTTTGGATTACTGACAGCCTAGTTTTAGGCTCAAGAAAATCGAATTGCCTTAAACGATAGCTGTGTTATGAAACGCAATTAAGAGATTATTTCAGAAAGGTGGCCAGTTATTATTTATTTATTTATTTATTTAAACTTTTCGCACACAAAAAGGAGGAGGTTATTCATTGCATATAACACCTGAGATACTTAAACCGTCAAATGTGGTGAAAATAGCAATAATATTGAATGTTTATCGCAATGGACCATAATAAGGAAGCCTTAGTTTAACTGTGATGGGTTTACAGCCACTAAAAACATGATAGTTGTTCCTGCAAAAAGTGTGTCGTGCTGTACCCTAAATAAAATTTTGTTGCCCGTCTATCCGGGTCATAACAACTTTATTACACTACTCCGGTAAAAGTACAACTTAAGTATATTATAGGTACTAAAAAGAGTGTAAAATACCAGGTTCGCGTCTTAAGGCTCATCTATTGTTTTTTTTAACTAATTTCTTTTCCTCAACAACTTTCTTTTTAACAGATAATCTCATACAAAAGGCGATAAATAAAACTTAATTAATAATTATGAAAGGTGACGTGTTTATGAGTCGTAATATTACACAGATATGCAGACAATAGGCCTAGAGGCGTCGGGGTTCGGTGTCGAAAGGTCGAGAGTTCAAGTAATACTCCGTGAGTTATGGGGACCTCACTCCTAGTAAAATAAATAATCAAGCAGCGGTTACTGACACAAATAACTATAAAGCGTTTGCATTTGAAAAGAATCCTACTGTAGGTTGGAATGAAATCTTATACCTAACCTCTACGCTCCATACTCAACCCCTAACCACTCTTCAAGAATGTGAAGTCACATCAATGCACCTCACGTGTCCACATTAATGCGTGCGCCTCGAACAGCGCGTGCGCACATCTTCAAAAACCGGCTTCATATTACTTTCGATAGTAAAACCTATGTGACAAGATTCATTGTCAAAGTATACCAACCGTTAGCATTCCACGACGAGGCGTCATACGCCCCGGAAGATCTGCATATTCAACAGAATCCACGGATAGGCAAATTTCGTGACCGTTACGATTCCGTCATTCCGATCACGCGTCTCCCTCTTATTGTTCGCTAGACTGTCTAATCTTTTATTCATGGGAGATGCAGTGCGTGCAATTGCAGGTCCTGCTTCATTAAAAACCTGTAAACTAGTAACCTCGTAGAGAAATCAGTTCTAGGATGCACGTGAGGAAAGCTGAAGGCACTGCCAAGTTAATTTTGAATACAGTTTATTAAGAAGAAACCTCGGCTATTGATACATAAATAATAATCACACCGTTATTTCTTTCTTTTTTTACAAGCCATCATCTCGTAAAATCCTCGTTTTTCTAAAAATTATTATAAAAATCGTCGTGGGCGGTTCAAAATTAGTTTTTTTTTCATTGAAGCTACTGAGTTTACTGCTACCAGTCTCAAAGTTTGCCCGTTCTTGTCGAACACAGAAATTCGCAAAAGTTCAACCAACCGGTGTAATTAATTCATTTAGTAGAACTCAATTAACATTTCAATAAAAATCAGCTATTAACTTGCCTACATCCGATGGAAATTGTAGGTAGGTACTATAATTATCTCATTTGATATAAAAGAAATTAATCGATCACGCCGATGATTGGTAGCATTTTTTCAATTTCAACTACTGGAATTGTAACTATGTCGTTGAGTACCTAATTAGTTGAAGACTTGTAGATAATTGAGGTGATCGTACGTGGGGTACAATGGGTCACATGTGGGGTTCACACGGCTTTCACAAACCATTACGTGTTAGGCAGGACGTGAAGTAACGGACGTTTGACGGCGACGTGATATGGGCGCAGGGCTGACCAAGGATGCAGTTGAAGTGCGTGCATCGAGATTTTAGATAATATATGCGGAATTGTTTAAAGCCTTTTTGTGGAACATGAAGAGCTTGTTAAGTAAATTACTGTTGTCAAGAAAACTTAGATTCAAAGCTTCACTTAAAATTTACAAGGATTTTCTGTGGCAACAGCTAAAATGGATAATTTTGGATGTGAAAGACTTAAATGTTCGTGCTATTAAATTGTTGCAACTAGAGAAGTTTGAAACTCGAAGAAGAGGATTTTCACTATTTAACGAAATAGGTATCCAACAGTAATAGAAAATCAGGCCATATACAACGTGTAACGTTAAATGCGCAAAACCTCAGATACCCCAACTGATTTTTAATTTAATTGACCTATTTCATAGAAAAAATAAGTCGTTAAAAAAAAATGTAAAGGTTTTATGGGTTGTTTTAGTTTTACTGGCCATTCTGATCGTTTCTTGCGTCTGCGACGACGCTTTACCGAGGGAGGAGTCGTCACTGGGCCGCTGCGCCGGGCTGGCATTAGCTTGCTTGACCTTTTGATAGACACGGCAACGTTTTTAATGAAGATTTTTTAAAAAGGTGACCTATATTAAAAAGTGGTTCAATTAATTCTGCTCGTTATTCTGATCAAACTATTTTCAGGTCTTGCGCATTTAACGTTACACGTTGTATATATTTTTTTGTTTCATTAAAGAAAATATTATTAACAAATGTAATACCCACTACATTATCCACAGATTGCACCTTCAATATTTACAAACTGATATCTCTCTCATATCATTCAAAATCTTAATCATCTGACTTAACTTTCCTTTTCAAAATCTTGCATGATGTGCAAACATTTTCAACATGATTTACAGCGTGATGTACACTTACCAATTATATTAATTTCTTAACCAACCATAAAAAGCTTACTTCAGAAAGTCTGTAGTCATAACTTTTATCATCAGTCAACGTGTCAACGTTTCTTCCTATCTCTGTACTGCGATCTTGAGATTCTCGACCGATCTTGACCTAAGTCACTTCAACTGTGTTTGGATATTAATTCAACAGCTTATCTGATCAATCAACAAATTTCTTATTAATTACTTCAAACATTTTATCCGCTGATTTAATTATGTGTTTCTGACGTTCATCTTCTTTTTTTGTACCACTTTGTTTGATCATTTCAAAAATTGGTCTTTAAGTCTTTTAAATTTATGTTTTGGGTATGTTTTACTACTGAGCTTTCAGTGGTACGCACGGCTACACATAAAGCTATAGATAACCAGTATAATCTGACTTCTGATTGTACGAAAAACCTATACAGGGTGAAATTGAAAACATGCGACAAATCAAAATGGGAGATTGTACTCATCATTATGAACAACTTTTACCATGTGACCAAACCTGAAGTTGCGAAAAAAAAAATCAGCTGTTCCCTACATTTTGACGAGTTATGCGAACAAAAATGTAGGGAACAGCTGATTTTTTTTTCGCGATTTCAGGTTTTATCTCATAGTAAAAGTTGTTCACAATGATGAGTACAATCTCTCATTTCGATTTGTCGCATGTTTTCAATTTCAAAAGGCCTTAATAGATTAGATCAAGAAATCGAACACGCAAAGCGGCGTGTCCTAGAACCAAAAAATCGAAGACATGTGACATCTACCAACCCGCACTGGGCCCGCGTGGTAGATTACGGCCCACTCCCTCTCACTGAGAGGAAGCCTGTGTCCCAGCAGTGGGAACATTATAGGCTGATTATGATTATGATGAAAATTTAAACATGAATGCCAAAACGTCAATAGACACTGAATTTCAGAATAAGCCCTTCATATTTACTGTCAAAAAGAATGTCAGTCTAACTGTAGGTATGTACAGACGCCAGCACATCAAGCTACCCGAAACTGTAAGATTTTCCCAATCAACTTTGAACCTTATGCTTTAGCGTTAAAGTTGAAAATCTATTAAAGAAATCTGACAGATTGTAGTAGCTTGATGTGCTGGTGTCTGTACATCATAAGAAAGTTTTCAACAATAAACTTCTAGTCTACAGAAAGATCAATAATTAATGGTTGTAAGTCATTCAGTTATTTAAATAGCTGCAATAACTCACGCCTACTTATTTAAATACATTATAATAAGTTTTTATAAGCAGGTGTAAAAAAATTATTTCGTGGAATGTCGTATTTTTTCTTCTGGTAACATTATTTCCGTGCTGTCATCCCTAGTGGCTAACGACACGGAAATATGATTATAATTAGGCGTGTAATCACTAATTGATAGGGAAAACGTTTCGCATAAATTCCATGATAAATGATAATGATAAATGATAAATGATTTATTTTCTGTAAGTAGGTTTGTACAAACACTTTTACATGTCAATCAAGGACATGGGTTTAAAGGTGGCTAAATTGTATTAGCGGTACAGGCTACCAATAATTATAAATAATTATTCTTACATGCTATCCTAGTAGGTAGCCCTGAAACAAAAATGATTTGCTGTTTCGAATTTACCAGAGATAAACAGCTACATTAATTAGTCGGCATTAAAGATTTATTACCATTTAAAACAAAGTGCTTCTTCCAATCCTACAAGTCTACAAAATTTAGTATCGAAGGTACTAACTAGTTAGTTAAAGCAATACATTGAACTGTACCATGAATTACTTTAGGCTTTTATAAAATTAACCAAGAGAAACCTTAATGACTGAAGTAATCAACTATGTATATAACATTAGTTTTAGCAAAGATAATCCACCCCTTGGGGGTGGATTATCTTTGGTTTTAGTAAATAAATGTAATGCGAAACTCGAAACACGTGTCTAGTATTTTTATGTAAAGAATCCATGTACAAATTTCAAAACTGTATCATGAAAAATCACAAATATAACTTAGTTTTTTATGTTACCTGGATGTCCGTACAAAAATATGCTCACAACACGCGGCGCCCCCGCGCCGCCTGCGCCTAGTGACGCTATGACCGGCCGTGACCTGTGTTGTGCGCATGTGATTGCAGATATGTACTTGGTGTCACTCGGTGACCAACTTATAACCTTTTTTAAATATTTTTGGGACAAAATATAACATGGTGTAAAAATTATTGGAATCGATTCAGTTACTTATTCTGAAAAAACTATATTCAGGTTTGCAATATACTAAAAATAATGTTTTATATCTATTTAAACCAAATAATATGTATGTGTCTTTAATACTTAAGCCATAAGATCCAATTGAGTAGGTATACAACAACACGCATTAACGGTGCATTTAACGGTATATTATTGTTTACTTTGAAAGCACTGCTCCAACTGTGCTATGGATCCTCCATAGCACAGCTTCACGCTGAGTGGAGACCTTCTTGTCACATTCACGACGTGCAGCAGGCTGCCGACTACTTTGTTCTCGTGCTTTTACCGTTTGGCCGTATTTGTTTTGTTTTGTCTATGTATTCGAGCTAGATTATCTTTTTTATACGCAAGTGTTTCTGTGATCGTAAAACATATTTTCTTTCTTTCTAACTCATCATCATCATTGGCAGCTTTGTTCCACCCACTGCTAAGTATAGGCCTCCTTGTCTCCTGGCCTCTTGTGCCATGTTTTCCTGGTGAGTGCGAGATTCATCTAGATCCTCCCCGCGATCTTCTGGAGGTCGTCATTCCAACTATAGCCCGGCCGTCGAAAGAATGCGTTCCTGACAGTGCGACAATTCTAGTAACAAATCGCAAAACTTGTAGTCATTTGTATGAAACTGACAGGTGACAAGAATGCATTCTCTCGACTCACTCGCATCATAAAACAACTCAAATTCACCAGAGGCGCAGTGCTTTATTGATCAATATTATTAACCCGACACATACAAACGGAGTAGCCCTACCAACTAGGCTGTATTGAGTTAAGTACCTTCTGTGTTATGGTTGCAATTTCGTGGTTGCATCTGATACGAGCTCATTACACACCATTATGCCTTATCCATGACAGCTATCCGGAATCCGAACTCGAATTGTATTGTTTGGTTTAATTTTAGACCCGTGAACCGCTTTTTGTGGGCTGAAAATGAAAGACGGCTGAAAGGTGCGTATCTTGTTGGTGATACGGTATATACCGACACAACAGCTGGTTTCAAGCAAATTAACTGAACAATGATAACGGTGATAACAGTAAAATGGACTTTGAAGATTTTATAAAAGATACTTAGTCATCATTACATCATCATCATCTGCCTAGCCTTTTCCCAACCATGTTGAGGTCGGCTTGCATAAAGCCCCGGATACACTAGGGAACATTTTGTCCCGCAACATGACGCGCAACACAAAATATACGTGACGCTGCAACGTTGCATAGTGTTCCGCAACATGACCCACAACATTTTACGTGACGCGGGACATGTTTCTTGCTCCCGCTCCGAGAGCGAGCGCACGGCGCGACATTCTCTCGGGACATACACGTAGTTGCCGAGCGCCATGTTCCGCAACATGTTGCTCCATTTGTCCCCTAGTGTATCCGTGGCTTAAAAGATACTTAGTTTCTAGTACAAAAATAATAAAATTCTCTAAACAGCTACGAATCAATGTATACAAAGGTCTATTGCAATGCCAGTAAAATGTACAGAAACCAGCACATCAAGCTACCCGAAACTGTTACATTTTCCGTATTTTCATTTTTTTGAGTATATAAAGTTGAAAATCTATTAAAGAAATTTGACAGATTGTAGTAGCTTGATGTACTTGCCAGTCTGTACATTCACGATGCTATCGATCAATAAAAAAGTAATAAATATTTAAGAAAGCCCTTATTAGACTGGAAATTAGCCATGATTTATATACTCATAAAACTTTATTTCCAAGGGGACAGTTTTACTGTAATAAAAAGGGGATGTTACCTACATAATAAACATCATTAAAATACTTTACGTTTTATATCCCGCAAAAGTTCTATGAATGGTTGGAATTATTTAGTCTGAAATAAGTAGAAATTATCCATTTAGCCTGTGATTTAGCTTTATTGCTCAGAATCCGGAACGCTTGGTACTGATAGAAAAACAATTTGAATAATATTTTGTAATTCTGTAAACCAATGTGAGAAATATATTGAATGACTAAATGCATGACTAAGAACCACGGTTTAATCCAAACAATTATGAATCTTTATTAAACTAAGATAATATTGCATTTTTTTTCAGGCATATCTGTTTGAAATATTCACGTTAATAATCGAAAACTGGTTTAACAAACCCGTCTTATTTTAACAATATAATAGGTATATGATTACCACGATTCCTGAATCAATCGTCCCTAAGCTAATGTGAATAACCCCCAAACTCCTTCCATCTAATCCCCACAAACAAGCAAAAGAAAAAAAATACCAATTGAAAATTAATTGAATCGCGCTTCTACTTCTGCGAACAGTACTAACTCTATCCGTATGTTTTTACAAACTTGGTCCAGTTGGCGTGCGATATGTCCGCTATGTGTGTCGGCGGACGCGCATGCGACGACACCGCGTCAAATGGAGCGGACACTGAACACAGCCACTCGGCTAAATGAGAAAGTCACGATCTTACGTTCAGTTGTAGGTATTGTGGCAACAACGGCATTTGGTCGCCTAAGACCGTCGACCTCGCCAAGGACGGCGTTTCGATTCTGCTTACTCAATGCTCTACTAGGTCTGGTTTTTGTTGTAAACGGAGCTTTGACGAAGCTTCTAAAATTAAGATTTGGATTAATTTCATGTTTTTTATTGAAATAGGATAAACTAAACTGGGCATACTGCAAAACAAAAATGTTATCAAACAGCGTGATGATAATGATACAATCAAAATCTAAAGAAAATCAATTTTGTAAACGAATAAAACGAAACATTACCAACGAATAAAACGAAACATTACCAACGAATAAAACGAAACGTTACCATCATGTTACAAAAGTAACAAGTTGGTAACGTTTCGTTTTATCCGTTTACAAAATTGATTGACAGAGGTTGATCACATGAAACTTGGGCAAGAATGTTACATTTACACAAACAATTTTGAGAAACGGCAAATACGTAGTTCAAAATGGTACCGAGAAAATTGAAAAGTATTTCGTAAAATTAACTGTACCCAATACGTCATATTCTGTACGTATACAAATACTTAATGGGTCAATTAAACAGTCGTAAACCTATTTCGATACATACAGTAACGAGTGTTATATTCAATTGAACATCTATCAAGAACAATCTTCAATCAGAATCAAACACTATAAAAAGTATATCATTTAGTTTTAATATCGTCCACAATTTGTTCCAACCTTACTCTTTATTACGACATTTTAAATTCAATCATTCTGTCTCACGCTTTAAAAAGAAAATGAAAGCGTGCTATCATCCATATACGTATTAATTCTTATCGAAATGTTTAGCTCGAGTCATGCGAGTCATTTCGATACGTTTACTGTCTTCTGTAGTAAGTAGGTACTGAATAAAAGGAGATTTCTAAATTACAGTCTAGACAGGCAAACGTAAAATAATATGTCATTGTGAAACCTAGAGATGTCTCTGTTATGTTAATTTTATTAAAGAGCAGACGTGCTATTTTAAACAATATTAGAAAGATTTTGAAAGTATCTTTCATTTGATTCATCATTTTTTATAGTTTACTTTACTTTACTATTACTTTACTATTACTTTAACTCACGTACTAAATCATTACTTGGTAAAATTTTTGGAAAATCATCAAATTTTATAATATTTGTAACTATGTGAGCACCATGTATCTATCATATGTATTAATTTACCTATCATTGCTATATTTTTAATTTTTCTGGCATAGTAATTTTATTCTACGTGAATCGCCTTCACATCAGTTCTATTTTTTTATAAATTTTGACGTTTAAAAGTGCCTTTTATTTGCCTATTTTAAATAAATGATTTGCCTTTGATTAGACATCACACAATATACTCTATTTGCAACAAAACCTGAATATGCGTTTACTTTATCAACCAGATTTTTAAATTCGTTATATGCAAAACTTCCTTGCATACATTTTAAGTTACTTATCTTGTCTTCGGCCTAACTTCGTCTAAATGCAAATTACTATCTAACATTACAAAGTTATTTTTCAAATACGCTGTAACATCCATTATGTTGCAGTTGTTTCCAACGTGACTCCAAAGAATAGCCCTTGACATATGTATGTCGTAAAATACAATTGCAAGTCACTTCTGTGACCCAGAGGCTGTTTTAGTCCATTACAGTTTATGTCAGAGGGGTACAAAGAGCTGCTCCCACACTAATACTTGAGGTCAAACTCAGTCAGGGAAACTATTAAGCACTTGTCTTTGTGTGGGATATTCTTTCTAATGGACTTTGGGAGGTGTTTCATTCTATCTATGAGAATGAAACGTTTGGTGTCAATTAAAATAGTAAGGATGAAACTAATTGCACTCGCCTAAGCACAAAAGAATCGCATCAGATTTATTAGTTTTATAACACTTAAAATTACTCACATTCGTTAAGGCTAAAATAAGCCATAAAACTGTTGACTTTCTTATATGTGACGCAACATCTGATGCCATTTTGGACCTGAAAATAAAGAGAAAACTGTTAACAAACTTACACAGTTAAACATTCACACTTAAGAACCAAATAAAGTAGGACCTGAATATGAATTCCAAACACTAAACCGCCGCAATGATAAAGAGATATTGGAACTAACCGTAAAAGCTAACATCAAAAGAAGATTTAGTGGAAAAGCTAAATCTGACATTCTATGAAAATAACGATGAGCAGACGACCATAAGATACACGAGTAACGGTGAACTGAAAGAAAAGACTAACATAATCGTGGTATAAACGATCAACTAAACCAGTCACAGTAAGAACACGAAAGCCATATTTAAATCGAATTTATTTCGCCATTTAATCTCACTAACATCGCACCAATAATTGTACGAGCAATCGGGAGTAGTCCTCACGATCTTGGCGGAATCCTTTCTCTGAACTTTTGGTCTTTGTCATTACTTTCCTTGTCACTTCGGTAGTTACAACTACAGATATATACTAGGACAGGTTTAATGATTAAGCTCATTATTTGCTAATATCTGAATTAGAAATGTCATCATTTAAAGACGAAGAGTGCCGTTGTCTTTTAGGCATGCTCGAAATAAAATCACAGCTGATTGGTATCCAAATTAAGGGTTCAACAGTTCTTTGCTGCTTAACCTTCCTAAAATCTCCGTTAATGCCTTTGTTAAAGTTATATGTATATGAAAAGTTTAAATAATATATTTGTTTGTCCCAAAAACCATTGAGTAGATTAGGTATAGTATGGCTTTCAACGCCACATTAAGGAAGATTTTGAATTGCCATATTTCACCACACTGTTTGGCCTTTAAGATATAGACTTAAAAAAACAGCTTAAAATTAGATGCATGAGTTATATGCCCAAAACTAAAACAACAAAACCGTTACTTTGCTAATTTGACTTTAAAAAAAATCATATACATTAGAGTGCTAATGCGTCTCCAGCTAGACCAATAGTTCACAGGAACAGCAATAGAATTTATATAATTTACATAAGTGAAAATATATGAATAAGCTAAGTGTCTAAACTAGTTTTTAGACGAAGCGGCGTATTGACGACGGCACAATTTGCTTTCTCGTAGAAAACTATCGCGGTCAGTCGCCGGCGACGGATAATCTGCTGCATTTGTCGCTTTAAATCTAAGAAGAATATTGTTATTGGATCTGATAGTGACAGGTTTGGACTTCGCTTGATGTCGATATTTAATGTAAAGGATGATAAGATTATTGTTTCTCTTTGAAAAGGAAACGCCGTACTGTTTTATGTAAATACTGGCTTAGTTTTAGATAGAATATTGTTGGAATCAATCAACGCGATAAAAGATAATGGACTATTAAGATTTATTGGATCTTTTCTGATAGTTCAGGCAGAGAAATGTAATTAATAACTTTGTCTGCCTGTAGATAAGTATCGAGATGTTGGAAGCGGATCTGTTGTAATAACATAAAATATAAGATAAGCTTTCTTTTTATGTAAAGAATTACGTTCGGTAAATGCCAGCGTCAGATCAAATTGTCGATATGTCTCATTTCTTATATTTAATGACTGAAATATATTACTTTTTGGTGTTAAAGCACGAAAGTTTTATTATGAATAGACGTTTTCCTTAACCTTGTCTAATTTACAAATATTACTTTATTTCACTTTTTTTATATGTTACTAATGAATTGCTTTCTTTAGCCGAGTTATACAAAAACAACAACTTTCTTTAGCACAGCTATGCAAAAGCTAATTCAATTAAAATACTGCTTTGCAAGTTATAAATTCATATAATTTACTCAATATTACATTTTGATGTGTTACTACGTATTTAAAAGAACATGTCACAAGCCTCTTATAAGTTCTAACTCAGATTATTTATTTTTAAATCAAAACCCAGTCTCGCCAAGCGGATCTTAATAACCACATTATAAATTAATGTAACTTGTATTAACTTTCTTTTCTTCATTCACGGCCAATGTCAGTGTTGTATAACATCGTGTTCTGAGGTCGTTATACAAAATATTCATATATCTTATTGGTGTATTTTAATATCGGATGCGATGCAATGTCTCAAGTGTGAACTGTCGATGATTATCTGAAGAAGATTTACAATTTCGAGTATTTTTTCTTTTCCGTGAAGACTTAATTAAAGCTTATGGAGAAATTGGGAAAATTCTTGGCTTGCATAAGCATTTCGTAGAAAAAATAAGTTGCTATCTACTTAGGATATGATGGGTGACATTTATGTGGTTATCCTCTTTTTCTTTATTCTTAAAGCTAAGTATCATCGTCATCAAAAAAAAAAAAAAAAATTGTATATAAGTAGTTTATCAGCCATCTTGTTACCATAACACAAGCATTAGGTTGCTTAGCTTGGGACAAATGGTGCTGTGTGAAATGTCCAGGGATTTATTATTTATTATTATTATTATTATCATTATTTCAGCTGAAAGATGTCCACTGCTGGACATAAGCTAAGCATCGCCAGTTCTGTGCTTCCCGCATTCAGATGATTTCTGCGGTCTTCATAAGGTACCTACAGGTACTCTTATATTTCCAACTGAAGCGAAAGCTAAAACTAATAGGTAACACATTGGTCAGTCACTTTTGATTAACACCTTATCGTGTAGATAGTGTTCCTCCCATAAATCAACAACAATACTTCGAAACGGCAATTAAAAAACTTTTTTTCAACAAAAGACACACACTTTAAATTCAATTAGAAACACATCTGTCACCATTAATCGTAAATTCCATTACATCAAGATAAATTGAGAAATTAAAACTATTCATTATTTCCCGCCATGGCTGTCAATTATATAGATTTATTACAAGGTGATAATACTTCAATAACTGGATGTCCCTATAATTAATAGGCAACAATAATAATCTATGTGAAGTTCGACTTTGTATATGGTCACGCGAAATGCTATGGTCAACACAATCTGGATTTATGAATTCATTCAAACTGTTATTAGACACTGGAAAGACTGAGATATTTCTTCCACATACCTACAAATTAAAGACTGAAGAAATCCTTAAAACAGCTAAGATTTACTCCATATCCCATTTTAGGTAAACAGACCGACTGCAATAGACAGAAATAATCTGCAATCAAACTAAAGCAAATCATTGTTACTGTGTTTATGGCCAAACAAACTCGAGCTAAACTTGAGATTGACAGCACAAAGTAGGAGTTAGCATAATAAACGGGTGTCCATAGAATAATGTCTTCATTGGCCGGCACTCGTTATGGCAGAATTTCCGCAGCCAACCGTGAAGTTCGCTATAGTACGAATTTTCTACCTGTCACAATGTAGCGCAACGGTGCACAACTTTGAACATAGTCAATTGAAAGATATATGTAATTTAATGAGACAGTTGCCTTATAATTTAATAGAACAGCCGGTCGATTCTGTAAAAATCTCACCGTGAAATCATAAGTGAAGTGAGCACTTAATAGTGTTAGTCCCTAGCGAATGACAGCTCACTCCACGCTCACTTCACCCAAGCTTTCACGGTGAGATGGTTACAGAATCGCACGGCAGATCGAGTAGAGCCCAAACCAGCTGCTAAGGTAATCAATTTGTGAGTAAAGGTGCCCAATATATGTATGTTATTTACGATGAACACTGACTTTGACTGAACAAAAAAAGAGCAATCCAATGCGGAAACCTGATAGGCTTGTAAAATTCTAGGATAGAATAATTTATTACAACCTCAACCTATTCAACTGTCACTAACAAATTGCAAATTATTGAGCCTAGCGCACTAACAGAAGTAGATTTAATTAACAGCAGCTATGAAAAGACGGAAGCATCACACAAATTTTCAACTTCCCGACCATGTAAAATCTCCACGTCCCTTTGGTCATAGTTACTGCGATTTGGATATTTAAATTTTATAAAATATGCATATATATGCGTCTACGCAAATAACTACTGTTTACACATATAACTAGACTGACATACAGAAAATTCCTGACAAGTAATTACAAGTTGGTGTAACAGGCGGTCACGCAAGTACTGAGTGTCCCAGTCGTTTCCGTGACATTATAATACGTAAAGCCCGTTACTGTAAGTGATGGTTATATCAAATATCAGTCTTCTTGGCAAATAGATGGTGTGCTTGGCAAATAGTTGGAACACATGGTAAATATGTTTGGCCAACATGCGAGCCTAACGGTTAGAGTGCGTTTCGTCTATGAGATGTTCAAATATTTGTAAAGTATTTGTTTGTCTGCTTATTGGGTTTATCCTGTTCGCTTTTTTATGAATTAATGCGCAGATTATGAGATTTATTCTTTTTTGATAGATAACGCCAAAGGAAAGTGGCAGAACAGCTCTTCTACTAACTCTTGCGATGCAATGGAATTTATCAGTGAGTTTCCGACCATAGACTACAGTTGTACGAGTTTTACGTCGTGAATTCGAACACAAGCAGGCACTTTACTTTGCGTAAATTATTTCATCACCACTGCTCTCAAAACGGTGAAGGGAAACGTCGTGTGGAAACCGGCACATCCTAGAACCAAAAATTTGAAGACATGTCACATCTACCCGCACTCGGCCCGCGTGGTGGATTACGTACCACTCCCTCTTACCGAAAGGAGGCCCGTGTCCCAGCAGTGGGAACATTTTAAGCTGATTAAGTTAGAATACAGAGCGGTATATTACAAAATGTGTAAATCATCAGACAACCTAATGATACACATAGTTGTGGACAATTTTCTCGAAACCAATTTTCAAAAAGCACATCCAATCCATTTTTTCTCGAAACGAAAGTGCGTCATCATGCCACCGTGCACCGTACGCATGCGTGCTGTGATCGAGATCGAGTCGCACGCGCCGACTCGATTAGATCTCAATATCGAATACATCGATCCGATTTCCCCTAATAATAATACGAGCACTGAAATTTACCAGTATGTGATTGCGCGTGACATCGATTTTAAAATCGTGGAATTTAAAATGGCGCTTTACATAAATCGTGGCACATAAATTGTCTTGTTTCTGTTGTCTTTGCGGCGTGAGTGCTAAATATTCAATCTTAGTAAGGTAGATGATGTTTATGAACTAGAAGTAAGAAAAGAATATCTTTTTTCGCATTATCTGCACTCGGGAATTGATAATAAATTGTAAAATAATCTTTAGCCTCCCATATCAAGTTTCTCAAAACAATTGTTCGCACGAAAGACAAAGCTGTAAAAATATTAAATAAATGATCACTAAGCTTCATAAAAATGTTTTTAGCAGGTTATTTCTACCCAAAGAATGTCCTACATTCGCTAAACAAGCCGGTTGAATATTGACACCGACCAAACACCTTAATTTATTGACAAAAAAGGCCAAAAACTTTTTCAAAGAACTTGGACACTACTGGCAACATACTCCCAAAAATAATTTTTAATGTAATAAATGTATAGGGCGATAATTTATCCACTGGTAATATGTAATATCCAGCGCCTTAATAACTGGGTTGTTCCACAATGTATAAGAGTAAAGACCGTACCGGGTTTTTGTATAAATTATTATTTATACAGTTTTGGGGGCAGAGAGCCAACCTTATCGCGGTTGTGGCGCTTTTAAGAGCCGCGGTGATTTAGGGTTCATTGAGCATTGAAAAAGTTTAAATTGCAAGGATGTAGAATGTCCGAATCACAAATAAAAATTAGTGATTGTAGATAAGCATTCGTTTTATAGGTTCGAAACCTAAATTTAATAATGTAAAAAACTGTATTTAGAAATAAAATAAAAAATAACATTTATTTGGACACAGTTCTATAAAACACAAAATACAAATAAAAAAGTGAAAATAATGTTTTGACAACAATAGTGTGTCAGTTACAAATTACTAGAGTAGGTATGTATAATTTTGTGTTCAAGCTTCCTTTAAGTATCATATTAGTTACCTACGTACTCCGAAAGTCCGACAATCAGTCTATATGGTGGTATTACCCAGTAACTGGGTTGTGTAGGTCAGATAGGCAATCGCTTCATGTGAAATACTGGAATTCGGTTGCATCCGGTTAGACTGGATGCCGACCCCAAAATAGTTGGGAAAAGGCTAGGCAGATGATGATGTTTAGGTACCTAGTATAGACAGTTACCTAATCATACATACATAGATACTTTTTAAACAGAATTTTATTATGACCTACCTAAAAATATTTAAATTCACATCACAGGACGAAGCGTTGCACCAACGAACATAACTGACCTACTAACCGACAACCAGTGCCATAAGACCTTAGACCTTATATGCAATTCCCGTGGTAAACATGGAGATACCATCAACGAGCCGTATCACGGTAAAATTATAGTTAATTGGCATTTTAAAGGGTAAATTTTCTCAATAATTCACTTGTATACAACGTGTAACGTTAAATGCGCAAAACCTCAGACACCCCAACTGATTTTTAATTCAATTGACCTATTTCAGGGAGGAAATAAGTCATTACAAAAAATTGAAAAGGTTTTATGTGCTGTTTTAGTTTTACTGGCCATTCTGATCGTTTGTTACGTCTGCGACGACGCTTTACCGAGGGAGGAGTCGTCACCGGGCCGCTGTGCCGCGCTGACATTGGCTTGCTTGACCTATTAATAAATAGACACGGCAAGTTTTTTAATGAAGATTTTTTGAAAAATGTGACCTATATTAAAAAGTGGTTCAATTAATTCTGCTCGTTATTCTGATCAAACTATTTTGAGGTTTTGCGCATTTAACGTAACACGTTGTATATGAAGCAGTCATTAAAATTTTATGCACACATTATGCATAAAATATACATAGTAATCTAGGGTGTGACATTTAATTAATAATCTATACGGTTCATAGTTCACGTTAAGACGTTGGTCCCGGCTGTCGTTCGTGGATCTTTGACAGTCGTTACGGGTCATCAGAAGCCCGAAAGTCTGATAACCAGTGTTACCAATGAGTATCGTATTACCCAGTAACTGGGTTATAGAGGTGACATAGGCAATCGAACCATGTAAAATACTGGTATTCAGCTGCATCCGGTTAGACTGGAAGCCGACCCCAACATAGTTGGGAAAAGGGTAGGCAGATGATGATGGCGGCTCATATTTAAATCCCAAGAAATAACACTAGGAATTTGATAGAAGTATCACTAATAAGTTATGTAAATTGAATTGCATTACAATTTGAACTAGTAGGCTTACCTACTAGTTCAGTTTAGTTAAGGAAATGAAACAGAATCTCATAATATTTCGATTTCTTACGAGTACATAATTTTTAAGACCACGGAAATTCTTCAGGGATAAAATGATGTAAAAAGCCCAAAGTTGATAATAACAAGTTTCAAGTATTAACCATACTTTAAACTTGTTATTTTCAATTACGATTACTCGAAAAAACATATCATCAGTATAAAACTACATAGTAAGTAGGTATAATAAAATTTTCAATTACGTACGGAACCCAGTCAAATTGCCGTGGTAACAGGCGAGTCTGTTTTTTCATCCTCTTCCTTGAATTATTAAGTTCGGTCAGTGGAATGTGGGACGTTTTCATCAATCAAACGTGAACGGCGAAGCGATATAAGGCGATTCTCTCACGGGATTACTTGATGCAACTTTATGTGACGGGCAATTTATACAGAGTTATTGGTAAAACACTAACAACTTGCAGGACTGGATTACATGGCATTTGTATGCGGCACACTTAAATGTCAACCACGACCTTCGGTAACGGCCTTGTGTTATATAAAAAAAAAAACATATTAAACTCTGTCTAATTATAGGCTGATATAAACTCAAATAACATCGCAACAGTAATATCTAACGGATTACAGCCATCAAGAAGCCTACCATGTTGAAATCAGCGATTTTACCTAACAAACTGATATTATATAATAAAGAATTTGAATTTTAATAATAAGTTCCTCTAAAATCCCACGTGAATCTAAAGTCTGGAACCAAGCTCCACTACCATTGGTGATTGAAGCAATTTATAATTGCTTTAATTGCAAAAGAAGCAGCAAGCATCGTTGCATGCGACGAAGGTATGTATCCGAGTGTGTGAACGGCTTTACCGCACCACCCCGATAGGGTTGACCGCAACACGTGCTCCGACCACGTTAAGTATACTTTGAATATTGTGGAATCGCAAGTTGTTTCACTTTATAGGAGCCCCCTATGTAGATACCTGTGGTTAGGAAGGTAATTGGAGTGGAGTTTCTTCCCGTTCTTCTCCAAAGAGATCTAAGTTTTGGAATGAGCAAGTAGCATAAGAAAAAAAAATGTTTGAGTAAATGGTTTAAATAAAATAAATGTTTTGAGTTTGAGTTTAAGTTTAATGTGCGCTTTCATAATTTCTAACGTGACGATATTGTCGTGGAAGTCCCCCGTCTTCGTCACGGCATCACAATTACACAGGGATGTAAAATGTATGAAAAAATATGAAGACACTTTTGAATTTACGTACACTTATTTCCATACATTTTATGGACGTGGACGTTCACGATAATATCGTCACGTTTCTAAGCCCACATTGGGTATCACAATAGAGAAAAATGTTCACAATCCCTGACCAAAAAATAATATAAGGAATAAAATGTACAGACGCCAGCACATCAAGCTACTACAAGTTGTCAGATTTCTTTAATAGATTTTCAACTTTATAAAGCACTAGCGACCCGCCCCGGCTTCGCACGGGTGCAATGGAGAAACACTGATAATTATAGAGCCATTATTTCTCGTAAAAAGTATAGAATAAAAAATGGTTACTGTGGGTTATCCCTAAGAGATAGACATATACCATCGCGGACTTTTTTGTAGACCTTTTTAAGGTGTACAATACTGTAGTACATTATTTTGATCTATCTCGACGGGTTCAGCCAGCGTTTACAATGTAAGCGCAAAAAAATGTGTTTATTTACGACATCATATTAGAAACCTCTAAAATTATCAGTGTTTCTCTACTATATTCTGCATGTATTATACATATAAACCTTCCTCTTGAATCACTCTATCTATTAAATAAAACCGTATCAAAATCCGTTGAGTAGTTTTAAAGATCTAAGCATATATAGGGACAGACAGACAGGGAAGCGACTTTGTTTTATACTATGTAGTGATAAGGTTCAAAGTTGATTGGGAAAATCTGACAGTTTCGGGTAGTTTGATGTGCTGGCGTCGGTACCATACCATATACTCTACCGAAATTGTAGTAACTGAAGTCATCCCACAAATTTGTAACTTGTTGAACAATATACCACATTATCTCTGACAGAACATCGCTTACAATAATGGCATAACCTGATATCTGAGGACTTTACTCAGGACATTGAATAATATGTCAGAAAACTTAACAATCCCGTCAAATTGAAAACAGTATTTACTGTTGACGATATTGCCAAAAGCTTGTGGTTACACTGCTTCAAACAACAAAGCATTGACAACTTGCTAGTCCGAGAAACATAACAGCACGTCATTTTACTTATTCTGTGAAGCAAAGCATAAGACACGAGCCAGCATTAACCAACCTGACTACTGGCTGGACACTTGGACAGACTTAATAAAATGGTGGACGTAATAATAAAACATCACGTTGTTTGTTGAGTACAAAACACAAATGAGTTTAGTATCAGGCAGATCTGTGTTTAATAAATTGTTCAACATGTCGTTTCATTTGAAAAGACTGATAGATCTACGTGCTGAAAAATATGTAGATAACAGTTTTAACTATGACAGAAGACATTATTTTCAACCAATACTTTACGTACGCTAAGTAATCAAAACTATGACATTGTTACTCTTTCTTTGCCATTTGTTTAAAAACTTGTGAATCATGCAAAATTATTTAATATTGTAAAAAATAAAAATAATGACTTTATTTTCGACACGCACAGGAAATACAAACGGTAAAAAAGAACATTACATCTAACAAAATCATGAAAACGATAAAAAATAAAAGAACTTAAATAAAATATTAAAACTTTTAAGTTTATCTAAGATAAAAACTAACAAAATAGGAAAGAAAGGCGCTCATAGAGCAAAATTATTTGTTGCACACCATTATATTTTGTTGCCTGTACCATTGTCTCTTTTACTGTTCGACATTAAATAGTAAAACATGATTCCTACTCTCAAACCAGCGTGAAACATTTCAAAGTCTCAAGCCAAGAAATACCAAACAGCGAAATTGTAAAGCAGGGAACATGACATCGTAAAAGCACTAGAGACATTAGGAGGAGACGTAGGAGATTCTCGTTATACGCACGGGATCGTGCCGATTCGTGCCGACGGGCCTCCCGCAGTCGGATACGGCGCGTGATATCGTATCATACGAGATTGCTAGCTTAGGACGCCCTGCGGAGGTATTGTTAGGATGGAGGTATAATTGAGGTAGTACTGTGACTAAATAGTTATGATATTGAAAGTTTGAAGTTAGTTGAGTGTTTGATAGATGAAAAAACATGTATTGCAATGTGATTTGACAATCAGCCAGCTATTATGGAATTTTTCAACACTGTTGTTTGACTTACTTATGTATTAACTCCGTGCCTTTGAAAGCACGTTAAGCCGTTGGTCGCGGCTGTCATTGGTAGATCTTTGACAGTCGTTACGGGTCACCAGATGCTCGAAAGTCTGACTACCAGTCTAAGGGGTATTAACCAGTAACTGGGTTATGGAGGTCAGATAGGCAGTTGCTCCATGTGAAACAATGATATTCAGCTGCATCCGGTTAGACTGGAAGCTGACCCCATCGTCTTACTTCTACTTCTGTATTAATTATGTACTCAAATAAATTATAATAAGAAAGCAATGTAACTATAAAAATTTGGCTGTTGTAAAAGAAAAGATGTACACACAACATGCATATTATATACTTAGTACAGAAGTTATAATAAGCTCTTATTACAAGATGTTCTACTTTGTACTAATGGCATACTATCTAGAAGATACGTTGCAAATCGCCTTAGAGAGACCCATGCTGTGTATCATCATCTGCCTAGCCTTTTCCCAACTATGTTGGGGTCGGCTTCCAGTCTAACCGGATGCAGCTGAATACCAGTATTTTACATGGAGCGACTACCTATCTGACCTCCACAACCCAGTTACTGGGTAATACGATACTCCTAGAAAAGACTGGTTGTCAGACTTGGGCTTCTGACTACCCGTAACGACTGTCAAAGATCTACGAATGACAGCCGGGACCAACGGCTTAACGTGCTTTCCGAGGCACGGAGGGGTCTCGGTATGTAAAGATGGTCACCCATCCGCAGACCAACCGCGGCAAGCGTAGCTTAACCTGATCGATCGACCTGTGCGGCTGTTATTATTTAGCCACGGGCCCCTCCCATGCTGTGTATACAGGACTTTATTTTCACTAAGTTGATAAACCGATGTCTACTAGCCAGGGGGCGTCTAGTTTTAATTGAGTTATACTACCAATCATTTTGCAATTGAAAACAATATTTATATGGGAAATAAATTACTCTATATGTTTGATATTAAATAGATTGGAATTCCGGGAGCAGTTTCGAAACTAGATTATAAAATGTCTGGACTAGTGGCCAAGTGATAAAATGCCAAATGGCCATATGAAATTATAAATTACTAGCTGCGTCCCGCGGTTTCATCCGCATTAGTCTAGATATCGTGAGAATATCGAGATAAAAAGTGTCCTATGTCCTAGTACAGGTTGTGGTCTTATCATGTGCCAAATTACATGCAAACTTGTTCAGCCGTTTTATCGTAAAAGCGTAACTAACAAACATACCAAAAATCAAATCTTTTCTCTCTATAATATTAGTTTGGATGATAGAGATCAAATTATTGTTGTACGTACAAATAAATCTTACAAAAAGACCGAACAGAATGCTTTGAAAAGAACTAACGATGTCTTTTTGATGCCCGACAAGAAGGTTCCGCCGAGGTTTAAAAAAGACGACCAAGAAGCAGCATTTTTATGCCTTAATTATCCACATCGGGACTCAGTGGTGATTTACCAAAATGGTAATCTCCGAAAAGACAACTTTGTTTATTTTACATCAAATTATCTAACAAACTGATAATCATCAAAATCAAAAGTCATTAATTCAAACTAGGCTGAGAATCAGCACTTTTCGAACGTAAAAATTACAAAAGACAGTCCCCCAAAACGCCCGCCCTTCACCACTTCCTAGTGCTTTCATCTCCCAAGCCTTTTCTTATCTATTTTTGCATGCTAATTACCAGTAGTATTTTACATGTAGGAATTGCCTACCTGAACAAGCCAGTTACTGAGTAACACTGTACCTACCCCGTCGTAAGACTGGTTGTCAAACTTTCGGGCTTCTGACGAACCGTAACGACTGTCAAAAATCCACGAATGACAGCCGGGACCAGCAGCTTAACGTGTTTTCCGAGGCACGGAGGGGTCTCGGTATGTAAAGATGGTCACCCATCCACGGGCCGACCGCGGCAAGCATAGCTTAACCTGATCGATCGGCCCTTGCGGCTGTTATTACTTAGCCACAAGCCTCTCAAATTAACTAATAAAATTAAAATTCCTCCACATCGCTGTCGACTGGTAATGACCAAAGAGATTGGTGGCACTGCCATGTTGTTGGGCAATGCTTAGCCTCTGGCCAAGGTAAAAGCCATCCCTTACGTCACGGGAAGTATCAACCAGCCTTTTGAGATTTTGTTGAACAAACCATGAGCACTCGGGCCCCACGGCCTGAGGGTTTAACCCCAAATGGCTCGAAAATATATAATTACCGATAAGGTTATTATAGTTTAGCCGCTTGGCGGTTTCCGCAGCCGCAGCACGTCGAGCCAGGAAGATGGGATGACGCAAGAGTATGGACATACTTTACGTCCCACACCAAAAGGCTACCCACCTTCCATGGAAATAAAGACACGCCGTCCGGTCTATAGCCATTGTCGCGTGCCAAGTCATTGGGTTCTATTACAGCTGGAACTGAGTCTCCAAATGATCCTGTTTCGTAACCATATAAAAGGATCCATAACAGCTGATCTAATTCCACTTAATATCCGTTTTAAACACGCTGTATCTACTAATAAGGTAGTGTAATAAAGATAGAGAACACATTTACAATTTATCTAATTGATTCACATTGAAAGATTATTTTCAATTGGTTAATTAGTTTTATGTTTATACTCAGAACCATGTTGGATTATTTCTAGTCAATTACAACAGCCTGTAGTTAGAGTAGCATTGCGGTTATTTTACTAGCTGGATTAGATACTTACTCGATTTAGTAGCGTGGAGGACTGCTAATGAAAAATAATAATTTACGGATTGCTTGAATAAAGTGGGACTTGTAACTATGACAAACGGGAAATGAACTACACCTAGCTTTTCCGGGCGACTGTATTTCCTTGTGGGAGATTTTCCAGGATAAACCTATGTCAATTTCCGTCCCATAAACTGTCTCTATCTTAAAAATCACGTCGATTCGTTGTTGTACAAAAGAAGATCAAACTAAAAAACATTTTCGTAATTTTATTATTTCGAAGGAGTTGTCTTTACTCTTTTAGGCCTGCTTGCATTTTAAATGTCTAAATAGCGCTAAATATATTTAAAACACGATTCCGTCTCCCTCAACTTCAAATGATTGTCAGAAATGGAACTATATTTTAAATACGTTTAGTGATAAATGCATTTAATTATTTATAATGCAAGCATACCTTAATCGACATATTATGTCTTTCTAGAACTTATTTCATTCCAGCTATGGTCTTCCTGAAGAACCCCAATGTTGTCATTGGCTGTCTTGAACTCTATGACACGTCTATCACTTTTTAATCATAATTTCTAGAAGCTTCACCGCGCCCCACCTCACCCTCCTTTGCAACTATCCCTGCAAGTGCTACTAACCCACAGGTGTATGCTTTCACCAATCCTACTGCTAATGTCCCTTTGGCGAGACGTTCGTGGGAAAGGATGGAGAGTTCCTATTCTACTGCTACTACTGGGAACTCACCGGCACACTTTAACGGCAGTAATTATTATTGACTGTTGTAATTACGGGTAAGCTGTGTGGCTGTATCCGTCGTGTGCTTGACTGCCAATAATCTACGGTCAGCGTGCGATTTCCCGTGGTCGTTAAAAATGAGCATTTTGCGTCTTTAAATACATAACTTTTAATAACTGATTGTTAAAGTTAATTTTATAAATGTTTTAGTCTCTAATAGCAAAAGCCTCGGAATCAAGTATTCGTAAGTTCAACACAATTTATTTTACTTTTGTATGCTGCTTCTTATAAGCATGATGTGAAACATTGAGCGTTTATTTTGCATTTTGTTTGTCTTTGATGTATTTTTTATGTTATGTCTTTCTTTGGTGTACAATAAAGTATATACTGGGTGTCCGGAAAGTCATGGATTACCTTTTACCTGCTGATGGGCCACAGTGGGATCTACCAATAAAAAAAATGACCATGGTAAAAGTCTTATGGTTTCAGAGTTTTTTAATGTTTAATGAAATTTTAGAAAATCTCTACCTTTGATCAGTTTTTTCCATGCCATTTCTACGAATGAAAACTTTTTCGAGTACAGGTTTTTAATTTTCATCTTGAATCATCCTACTACCGATTGAATACAAGAAAGTTACATATATCATCTTTTAAATACCTAAAATTTAGGTTGAAAAAAATTTTACCTTATTTTTGATCGGCCCTGGTGAAAAAAAAATGTTATTGGTAGGTCATTTTTTTTTATTGGTAGATCTCAATGTGGCCCATCAGCAGGTGAAAGGTAATCCATGACTTTTCGGACACCCCGTATAAATAAACTGAAGAAATATGAACGTTATGTCATGTTGACCAACGTAAAGTTCTACCTCAGTGTCAAAGTGTGTTTGTATTTGGCTGTCTCCTGTCTGCTTTCGAATACAAACCTTGCAATGATAGCTCCGCTTTATTATATTAATCTTTATCTTACCTAATCTAGTGAATCCATAACTCACACAAATAAGTTTTCATCAAAAACTGGCATAAATTAATATTTATGCCAGTTTTTGATGAAAACTTATTGAACTTATTAAAGGACTGGCAAAAATACGTTGCGGTCTCAGGGACCGCGGTGGTAGGTGTTTAAGGGTTAATAACTTAAACTTGACACTTACCAGCCCCCGTATTTCCGACGACTAGTGTTCTTCGTTCGCCAAACGATCATCATCAACAACTCACTAACATTCACAGCACAATTGTCACCGTCTGTCCCTCGAGTCGAAATATACAGCGTCACTGCTCATAATATCTATTTATTCACTGCACACGGTCCGAATGGGATGGTTTACCTGTAACAATAATTTATATTTTGTTAGATATTACTATAATCTATCCTTACTGATATACCTATGTATTTGTACTTTTTTTTCTGTTAACCTGTATTGTCCCACTGCTGGGCAAAGGAGTCCCCTATGGTACAGACGCCAGCACATCAAGCTACCCGAAACTGTCAGATTTTCTTAATCAACTTTGAACTTTATGGTTTAGCGTTAAAGTTGAAAATCTATTAAAGAAATCTGACAGATTGTTTAGCTTGATGTGCTGGCGTCTTCTGTACAAAGTTATCATGCTCTTGTGATTGCGATTTAAAAGTAAGTCATCTCAGAACTCTCAACAGATCTCAATTATGATTTAAAAGTAACCCTTGTGGTGATGCTTATCACCACAAGAGTTACTTTTAAATCACAATTATATTTCAGTTAATAAACATATAATAATATATACAACGTCTAACGTTAAATGAGCAAAACCTCAGACACCCCAACTGATTTATATATTCAATTGACCTATTTCAGACAGAAAATACGTCATTAAAAAAATTGTATAGGTTTTATGTGCTGTTTTAGTTTTACTGGCCGTTCTGATGGTTTCTTGCGTCTGCGACGACGCTTTATCGAGGGAGGAGTCGTCACCGGGCCGCTGCGCCGCGCTGACATTGCCTTGCTTGACCTATTAATAAATAGACACGGCAACGTTTTTAATGATTTTTTTTTGAAAAATGTGTGGTTCAATTAATTCTGCTCGTTATTCTGATCAAACTATTTTCAGGTTTTGCGCATTTAACGTTACACGTTGTATAACATATTCCACAACTTTCACACAACGCCATCTAGTCCCAAACCAAGCCGACTATGAGTACTAGACAACTGATAAACATACATACTAGGTGTCTGGAAAGTTATGGATTACCTTTTACCTGCTGATGGGCCACATTGGGATCTACCAATAAAAAAAAATGACCATCATAAAAGTCTTATGGTTTCCGAGTTTTTTCATGTTTAATGATATTTTGGAAAATCTCTACCTTTGATCAGTTTTTTCCGTGCCATTTCTAGGAATGAAAACTTTTTCAAGTACAGGTTTTTTTATTTTCATCTTGAATCATCCTACTATCGATTGAATACAAGAAAGTTACAGATATCATCTTTTAAATACCTAAAATTTAGGTTCAAACTTAAAATTTTCACCAAAAAAAAAAATTACGTTATTTAGGTAGGTAATTTTTTTTTTATTGGTAGATCTCAATGTGGCCCATCAGCAGGTAAAAGGTAATCCATGACTTTCCGGACACCCCATATATATTTCTAAATACATACATATTATAGATAAATTACACCCAGACATAATATCGTGAATAGGTACCGCCTTCTTGGCCAGAAAATGTTTTCCTTTGCTCATAAAGAATTGGCAATTCATCCTATAATGCCAAAGTAACTTTTAAGATGAGAATCATCAACCTTTTAATAGCGGTACCCGCTACAACTGTATGTAATACAATAGTTTTCGATACAACTTTCTAATTCTCAGGAAATCGATATAAGGTAAACAAAGATATATTGATATCGATTATCGATTGACCGAATTCGTGAGAGAATCTTGTTTTGTTGAACGTTTGTTGATTATGGAACTCGAGATAAAAATATCGATTTGTTTGTTGAGTGCAGTGACATATCGGTGCTTAATTAGATAGCTGAATAGACGATCTAAGTTGTTTACCCCGGTACTCAGAGTCATTACTTCAAATTAATCAATCATTAACTTTAATTGACAAGTATAAATTGGAACGCAGTCAGTCAAAAATATGTCAGATTGAAAACATTTTTGTTGACATTTGTGCCAAGATATGCTGGTTAATAAAAGTTAATGAATGATTAACTTTAAGTGAAGTCTCTGAGTGCGGCAGTAAGGTTGATACTTTTAATTATTTTAGTACAGAAAATGTGTAGGTATTCTAGGTTCTACAATGGTGACAAAAGACTTAAGGAATTAAAATAAAAGAATAGAAGCAAGATGTAGTTTAGATAACTTAAGAATTTAAGGCAAGCTACGGAATCCCCGGTTTTTTCCTTAGGTTAAGATATTTTACATGTACTCGTATAGCCTTTTACAAAAATCCGTGGCCAAAACGAGTGTCTCCCTGTACCCGGAATCTCAAAAAAAACTTCCGGAACATTCGCATCGACCGGGTACAGAAGGAATGCTGTAAGGGTGACGTACTCATTACCAGAGAATGTACGAACATTAGCTCCAAACACGTTAATATGTTGTAAGTTGATAACAATGGACCATTCATACATTTTTGTACAATAGTAAGAGGGGAACGGTTTGTAGCAAGGTGGGTCTTAGGAACAGTGTGAAAAAGTGCATAAGTGCAGAGCTCCCGCTGCAAATAATGTAAGTGGTTGGGAGAAGTTTTTAACCCGAACTTTTTACACTGGCAAAGTGTGTCCATACATTTGCTTAGTGTGCTTTCGATGTGTTTATGGATACATCAAGTGCTATTACTTTCTGTTTGCAAAGTAATAGCACCTGACGTATCTCTAAACATATCGACTGGGGTGCTTTTAATAGATCCTCTACGAGCGACAAATCAAAAAGGCTTCCGGTCTAATCTGAGCAGTCTGATTTACTACCAATTTTGCTGATTACAAATAATATCAGTGCGGCCCGTGGCTAAATAATAACAGCCCCACAGGTCGATCGATCAGGTTAAGCTACGCTTGCCGCGATTGGCCTGTGGATGGGTCACCATCTTTACTTACCGAGACCCATCCGTGCCTCGGAAAGCACGTTAAGCCGTTGGTCCCGGCTGTCATTCGTGGATATTTATCAGTCGTTACGGGTAGTCGGAAGCCCGAAAGTCTGAGAACCAGTCCTACCAAGGGGTATCGTATTACCCAGTAACTGGGTTGTGGAGGTCAGATAGGCAGTCACTCCATGTAGAATACTGGTATTCAGCTACATCCGGTTAGACTTTAAGCCGACCCCAACATAGTTGGGAAAAGGCTAGGGAGATGATGATTACCTAATAATATCAGGCAGCAATGTAAGTTGCACATTAATCGTATTCCTATTTCCGACTACCCTAACAAAATATATTTCTCTAATTTGACGGAAATATGCTCAATAACTTAGGTATTTGGTTTGGGTTCACGTCAATATATTGAGTGCTATGGTAGAGGTTCAATGCGTCGACCTTTCGCACGACAGTGCGCTTGAATACAGTTGGGACATTACCACTAAATGTAATTTTAGTCTATCGATACCTTCATATCGTCACTCAAAACATCGAACTTTCGAAAAACGTTGTTGTCATCTTGCAGCCGTCTCGTACAGTGCTAAAGAACGCGAGCGTGCCATGTGGACGATAACGGGACACGTGTGACGACAACACTACGGTACGCTGTGACTTACATACGGGATAACACGATTTTTGTAGTGTGAGCAGAGATGAGAGACTCGTATAGCGGGTAGAAATGAAGGGTAAAGATTTGCAAAAGGGATGACGCTACGAACTTAAAAGAAAGTTTATACACAATTTTAGTGTTGACTGACGAGACTTTTCAAAAAAGGAAGTCTACAAATTTGCAAACGGAAAATTCTTGAACGATTTTCTGAATACTTTATTGGTTTATTGCAAAGTTTATGATAGGAAGTTTAGGGAAACTGAAAGGTATCGTGATAAAGATAGAGCTTCATACATCTTTCGTCACTAGAGGCATGTATACTCAAGATATTAAATACTACACCAACCTTATCTGCACAAGTGTAGGCTTTTATGTAATTTTAGGCAAATTTTCATTTATTTTTTTACTCACAGGCACTCACGGGTTTCGTTAAGCCAACTTTAAGAATAGTACATTTTCCGGTTACTGTTGTCAGTAAGTAGTAGATAGGAAATCTAGGATTCACAGTTACAAGTCAGAGGATAAATAGGCATGATAACCACTCTTGGTAGATGGATTGGTGAACCCAGTTAGTTGGTACTAACAGACAGTAAGAAGCTGCTGCGGAAATAGTATTTAGCCATCTAAGGTTTTAAGACACCCCATTTCCTTGCGAATTTCCTTGTTTGTCGGGAACCACTTGGAACAAGAAATTGACAAGCCTAAAATATTTTAACGCTAGGTGTTAAAATGATTTTAACTGTCGACTGTCAGATCTCTTTATATTAGGTACTATTTAGCGGTGTTCTATATTCCAAATTATAGTGTAATGCGATCACACACGATTCTTATCGTTCCAATTTCAATTAAAAATCCCAGCAGCACGAAGTTGATACATGAACATTTTCCGGCGAGTGAGTCCACAAGAGAAAATTACGTTAATCTAAAAAATATTTTTATTATATTAACAGAAATAATGGTTTCTGAGCATACAGTAATAAACGGTATAACTACATCGCCACAGTCCCCAATATCTTAGCGTGAAATATATTCATACGTTCCATACATATTCTTACAATCAGCCAATAATAAACACGCAATAACACACTCTAACTTCATTAAAATAGAGACTATAATACCACGTACATTTTTTTTTTATTATACTTACTGGTTACTAGAATTTCTCTGTTCAACTACGGTTACTAGATGGTCTGCCGGTTAATTTATGAAGAGATCTACGCTTGATTTCCCGTATAATTAATTTATTCCTAAATCCAATAAATTGCACATTTAATAAGCTTCAAATATTTAATTGTATGTTTCATTTAACCGGATAAATGCAAGAAATCAATGTGTGGCTTACACATTGATTTCCGTGGTTGTCATAATAATGAATTCATGGGAATAAGATGCCACTCGTACTGAATTTCCTTTGGGTTTTAAAGCGCTACCGCGCTGAATCCAATTCAGCGCTTTCAAGTTCACACACAAGTAACAGAAGATGTTACAAATTCCAGAAATTGAATTACTTTTATATGCTATTGGATTCAACACTTGAAATGATGCAAAGTAATTTAATTCATTTTATCCAACACTAATGTTATGTCATTTGTTTTTGGAACAATAAATTATTATCTTACCTGGGGGTAAGATAATAATTTAACACTCATGGAATTTTACACGTCAAAGATCCATCTATACCTACAACGTGTAACGTTAAATGCGCAAAACCTCAGACACCCCAACTGATTTTTAATTCAATTGACCTATTTCAGAGAGAAAATATAGGTATCATTAAACAAATTGTAGAGGTTTTATGTGCTATTTTAGTTTTACTGGCAATTCTGATCGTTTCTTGCGTCTGCGACGACGCTCTGTCGAAGGAGGAGTCGTCACCGGGCCGCTGCGCCACGATGGCTTAACCTATTAATAAATAGACACGGCAACGTTTTTAATGAAGATTTTTTTTTTTTAATGTGACCTATGTTAAAAAGTGGTTCAATTGATTCTGCTCATTATTCTGATCAAAGTATATTCAGGTTTTGCGCATTTAACGTTACACGTTGTATAATAAAAAGCCTTCTTGTATATAAATAAACGATACCACGAGCCTCTTGTGACTTGTATGAAACTCCCACACCAAACAGTATCTGCTTTCACCTCTAGACCACTAGATGTGAGCCAGTCATTGTTTAAAATGATGTGGTTGCACCAAGCAAGGATGAAGAAAGCTGTGGTATAATCTTTGAAGTTAAAGGAAATAACATTGATAAAATTCGTTTCGACCAAATTCTATCTAAATTCAATCAATGTCGAAAGCCAATCAATTTTTGGAAGATTATAAAATTAGTGACGGAGAAATGTGACCAAAAAGTATAATTACATCGTCTATTATAGCGTTTGTCCACCGTCACCGTCAACGGGACGTCAACGAGAAACGAGATCATTCGAATCGGACGTGATATCCCGTTGACGGACGTGCAGTAGAGATAGGGCCATAATAAATGTATGTATCACTACTTCGGCACCGTCATCTCGTTTTCGTTGACGTCCCGTTGACGTGGCGGTGGCCAACGGCATCACTCTCGGGAATATAACGGAATTTAAAGCAGAATTCATTTTCATTTTCTGCTTAAGCTTTGAAGCAATATTGGACAGCAATAGGCGTATTGTATACAGTAGGGTAGTTGCGTAACACACTATCAGTATCAATGGGTTTCATTTTGACAGTTAAACATCATACATTGCGTTATTTACGTTGCTGAGCAGACACATTTTTCTAACATATGGAGCAGTGGATTAGCAATATGCTTCAAAATGATTCAAATTGAGAGTGTGTTACGCAATTAGGGTGCAGCTCTGTTTAAATAGAGCAATACTGAAATATATTAACGCTTTTGGATTCCATGCATAGAAAACCATCCTGGCCAATCTAGAGAAAATCAAGATTACGGCTGTTAGAAGACGATATGATGCAGCCATAAATTATAATGTCCCCACAGCTGGGAGACAGGCGTCGTCTCTGTGAAAGGAACCCACCACGCGGGCCCAGTGCGGGTAATTAGATGTCACGTGTCTTCGATTTTTTGGTTATAGGACATGCTGGTTTCCTCACGATGTTTTCTTTCACCGTTTTCGCTTCAGTGCTGATGAAATAATGAACACAAAGTGAAGCGCCTGTCTGGGTACGAGCCCACGACCTACAACTCGTAAGTCGCGGCTAGTACTACTAAGTCACCACTACTCGTCACCATATTTCACTTGATGCATCCACCCCAAAGAAATTGGGATCAAGGCACGACGAGGATGACGATGTTGATCTCGAGATCTGGCCGGACGCTGGAGGCATTGCAGTTTACGTCTAATATTCCAATAAAACCCACTTCCAAGGAGTGCTTTTGACACCCAACTGTGAATATGATCTTATATTACGAGCTTTAGGTAACTGTCATACAGTATTAAACTTTATACGCATATCTTACGAAGCTAATATTATAAATTAACCACGATTTATATGTAAAATATTATATATAATAATATTGTGAAGACTCGTAAAACCTTGTATTAAAATTCTATCATCGATCCAGTATGATGTTATGACCGTTGTTTAGTCAGTTAGTTTTAGCCTTATAAACCTAGTTTGGATCTAAACTATCCACACATAATGGCTGTAATCCTGAATATGTAATTTTAATACAGTCCGTTATTATTCTTATTAAATTATAGCAAGAGCATGGGAGTTCCTCTAAGGGTTATTATCATGAATTTCTACCATCACAACGCAAATAGACAATATTTATAATAGACAGTATTTGATGACACATGGTGATTATACTTTTAATTTTGATGAGTTAGTTAATGATTTGACGATAAACATTAGGGCGCGTTCCCACTATGTCGTAACGATTAATTTATCGTTGGACGACTGTCGTCTCTAGCTGTTCCCGTTAATACGATTGTTTGTCGTCAAAATGTTTTATCGTTTAGCGACTATCGTATCTAGCTGTTCCGATTGGATCGTGACGACATTTTATCGTTGATTTGCGGTCACAATTTAGTCGTAATGATTTTTTACCGTTTTACGACTGTCGTGCTAGCCGTTCCCACTGTCATGACAATCTGATGTCACTGCAAAAAATGTTGTAGACGACAGTAAATCGTGTCGTTCTATATGTGAACACCTCCATTTAAACATATAAGCCACGACACTTAAAACTACACGATTATCTGTCGTCACGACAAAGTGGGAACGCGCCCTTATACTATAAAGTGATGTCGTGAATCTTTAGAACGAATTCATTTAGGGGGCTTGTCATTTATTACGTAAGACGATTGGGGGGGGGGGTCGTTTAAACTAGTCTTATTTTTCTTACGTGGGAGTGGGAGGGGTCTACATTATTCTTACGTAAGATCTCAAAAGGACTTTGTTTTGATTTTACTTTTTTTTTATGTTTCTCTGAGTATTTCGTTTAGTTTGTGATATTCCTGTGCGATTTCAAATATATTTTTTCTTTCTTTCTTTCTTTACCTTTCACTGCAGTTTCTAAGCACGAGCCACAAGTGTGAGAACGACAAGCCAATAAACCGCAAGCACATAAAGTAAATGACGATCGGAAACGATATATCTCTTCGGATGACGATGGACAAAACATGGAAACTCCGAATGAACTAACATTAGACATTATAACTTATGCTTTTTTCACGCAAGTTTATGTTAAGCTTAACGGTATATGAGGAATATGTAGCATACGTTTCAAAATTACGAATAACAGGAAACATGGTATTAAATAATCAACACTACTAATAACAAACCTTGTTTGAAAAATGACACGCACAATAAACATGTATAAACTAAATCAAAGAGTTTTGGAGTATAATAACCTTGTTCTGAAAGGCAATTCTCGTAATTTTAAGAACGCTCACATTCTGATCTCAATCAATGATACCTCTAATTTCCCTATATTTATGAAATGTTTTTGCCATTGGTGCAGATTCTGTCGTTCACAAACTAAACTAAATTTAAGTTCAGTGTTCAGAGTTCAAATTACTACCTAATAATATGCCTATTATTTAAAACTAGTTCTAAACATCCTGATTCACTTCACTATCATTCTAATAATCACTTTCATAAACCTTCTAAATTACTAAAACCACAAAGATCAATCTGAAATACCCATCATCTATACAATTATACCTACCTAATTCGTAAATCACGAATCGCTTTCAAAGATATAAATTATAATACTAAAATTCCATTACGAACTATATCAATAAGCGTTTTGTATCACGATCTGCGTGTCGATATCTTTGTAAGATATCCATTACCTGTTTTACACGATTACATTGTCTATTGTATTAACTAAAGCAGTAAAGTACAGGTTAATCGTTAAACAAACAGTATTGTGTTGAATTTAGAGCAGTAAGTTCATTATATTCTTGTTCGATTTCATTTGATTGTGATCGTTTCTGCAGGCGTATGCGCAAGTGGTATAAGTACAGAGTACTGCAGAGATGAAAACAGAAATTTATGGTAGTGATAAAGTAAGTATTTGTCTAAGATTTAATTAGGTTTAAGTCTGCATCGTGGCGTCAGTCGTTAATATCGAAGAAAGGATATGTATTAGTGCTATGTTAAATGCTAGAATATCTTCAGGCGATAAGCTAGGTCGTGCCGTGTGGTCTTGAAGGCGAAGAAGCCACTATATTGCGCTCTCGGAAATAACAGCAAAAATCTTGAACAGGGTTAAAAAGCAAACGACAAAGTCTGTTTAGTGTCTACTAATATACATATACTCTACTTGAAATAAATGACGTCACTGAACGATACAGTAACCAATGAAAAACTTCGGTATGTAACCAAATATCAAAAATCCGTTTCATATGTCAATGCCATACTCAAAGTTCCATTCACCCGGTAACCGAAAACTATAAAGTAAAGATGCAAAAAATGTAACCTAGCCTACTTATTTTTTGCCATCGGTACCATCTATACACTTAATCTTTGAAGTACACACCGATCCATTGATTATGATTACTACATACGATAATTATGGAGTGCCGATATTTACGAATCTATCGGGGCCAAGCTTAACATGTGTAACAATAGTGTGTTGTCCGCCTTAGGGTCAGTAGATGAAACAGATTGAACTGTGATTGTGGGTAACTACCCTAAGGGAACGGAAGGTGTGGTATTTATTAGTCAGAAGATAATGGATGATCCGTTAATGATGACTGTAATAGCTTATGAACTCGGTAAATAGATTCAAATCTGTATGTTAACGTTCTTTTATGTGTTTATGGGAGACCACACTGGCAGTATCTCCAATTAGATCTCGCAAGATGTTTGGGTTGTGAATATTCTAATAGTATAAGCACAGCAAAATCAGCCTAGAATGTTCTCACTGATGAGACAAAAGCCTACTCTCGATGAGAGGGAGTGTACCTATAACGAATATTGTAATAGTACAATATAATTGATAATATATTCGATAGACATCAAAGTTCATGGATAGAAACAGGGAAAACTGCATAATTGTGAGAAAAGCTTTTAGGTGAAATGATTATTAATTAACAAAATTATTTCAACTATTCATTTTGTGCAGATACAAATTAGAACACGAACACAGTTGAATGTTTAGCAAGAAACACTAATGTAACATTGTGTGGTTTTAAAATATAATGGCAAAACGGAATCTTAGTCAGAATATCAATTTTGTTTTTTTTTTTTTCTAGACTAGTCCTTATATTATGGATTATACAGCGTGTAACGGAAAGGGGGCATCAACCCTGAAGGAGGTGAATGTGCTCATGAAACTCAACAACTTTCCCCAAAGAACATAGGTCGAAATATGAAAAAAAAATTTGGCCCTCCCATAGTAAATCAATCAGCTGGTAGTCAGTTTTGTAAGGGAGGGCCAAATTTTTTTTTCATATTTCGACCTTTGTTCTTTGGGGAAAGTTGTTGAGTTTCATGAGCACATTCACCTCCTTCAGGGTTGATACCCCCCTTCCGTTACACGCTGTATAGACTAGTATTTTTGCCTACATTAAAATCCCACTAAATATTAATATTTTGACAGTTAAAATACTAGCTTTGAAATTATATAAAATGAACAACAGCATTAGCATAAAAAATATTATTAAAATCTCGATTGTGATTGTAAATGTATGCTTGGTCCATCCCTAGTATCAGGTGGGATGACACTGACAGCTCAATCCACGGTCACTTCACCTAAGTCTTCACAGTGAAATGGTTACAGAATCACACTTCTGCTGTACCTATTAGGAAGATATAGAGTTAAACGCATCATGGCTACATGTCTACAAACCGCAATAGACAACACGTTATGGCTTCATTTCCCCACAAAAAGGCGACACGAAGCCATCGGCTAAGTCAATGTTAAGTGGGGGGTAGTGGGGAAGCCATCTCGCTGATTACAGCAGTCAGCCTACTTGTAGACGATCTAACAATCTAGGATAACGCGGCGAAAGTTACGAGTGTAACAACTATGATAATCTCTCTCTGTAGCCGGCCCCTCATGTCTGAGGGTCGTGGTCAGCTTCGGAGTTGCATCTGGGTCGGATGATCCGCCTCCACCGGTTTCTGTCCGGCGCATACCTTACCATCATCATCATCATCATCATCATCATCTGCCCAGCCTTTTCCCAACTATGTTGGGTCGGCTTCCAGTCTAACCGGATGAAGCTGAATACCAGTATTTTACATGGAGCGACTGCCTACCTGACCTCCACAACCCAGTTACTGGGTAATACGATACCCCTGGGTGAAACTGTTTGTAACATTTTCGGGCTTCTGACTACCCGTAACGACCGTCAAAGATCCACGAATGACAGCCGGGACCAACGGCCTAACGTGCTTTCCGTGGCACGGAGGGGTCTCGGTATGTAAATATGGTCACCCATCCACAGACCAACCGCAGCAAGCGTAGCTTAACCTGATCGATCGACCTGTGCGGCTGTTATTGTTTAGCCACGGTCCCCTCTGGATTAAACGGTATATTGAAAAGTTACCTACTACATAACATACCATAACATCACGTTTGTATTCCCCAAAGGGTTAGACAGATGTGTACCTACTTATAGTAAACCGACATTTTACCAGCTATGTTTAAGTACCAAGTAATAGGGGGTGAACCTATTGCCACCAACCAAATTCCAGGTGGAAAACCCAATAACACTTTTCCCGATCCGGGAGTCGAACCCAGGACCTCATGCTCAATAGTAACGCTTGCTACCACTACATCAACGAGGCAGTTACAGAGGCCTACCTACTAATAGGAAGGGAAACATTATTCTAGATTCTGATTTCTGTAGCACGAACCCAGATAGCAGTAGTATGACTGGGTGGTGTCTGTAAGTCCACGTTTAAACGTACAGAAGTTGTATATTTCAAGCCCACTCTACATTATTCTCTGAACCAATTATTAACGATTCTTATTATGTGATAACCAATATTCAGGTTTCAATTGACCAAAAATAAATATGACATCACTAGCCTAGTACTGTCAGCAAAAAAGTAGTTGTAAAACCGCATAAAAAAACGCAATTACTTTTATTAATATTTATGGCTTTTTGTAATCAAATCAGTGTTGGCTGATTTTATAATAAAACGTATTTCAAACGAACACTATTACTTAGATTCCCACTACCCACACGTCCAAAAACGTAATTTATTTACACATTATAGTAAAATTTCGTTCATAAAACTGTAGAAAAAAAAAAATAATCATCATATCTTACTGTTTTTTTTTTCTCATTAAACACCTGGGCGTAGGCATTGCCTATCTTGGATAAACCTTAAGTATGTAAACATACAGATCAATTTTGAATAACAAGAGTAAATACAAAGTTTCGTTACAAGAGCTTTGAGGCACAATCATCAGCCATAACCGGTTTTAATGACCTCTGTGTCTGCTCGAATTAAAGTTCTTCCAACTTTCGTTAAGGAGATCAAGAGGTCTACTTGTACTGGTAATTTTAAACACCTTGGAGTTTCAATGGTAGTAACTTGTATGACATTGAACCTGTCGATATAGGAGATAATGATTTCTAATATGTTAGGTAAAATGTTGTTATTTTGGCTGTTAATACAAGTGATTTTATTTGAATAAAGCTAGAAAGTTCTGTTGTGATTTCGAATCTCGGAAGAAATGAATTTATTAACGATCTTAGATTGGGACTGGTTTTGAGCAAAACCGTTCTATAAAACAATGGCGAATCAGCACATTCTTTTTATTTTTCAGTGAATGTTTGAAAGCAAAATCGTCACTAAGTGGCGAAAGAATTTTTCACACCACACCAACAGTTCTATTCTGTAAAAATCTTACCGTGAAGTGAGCGGGAAGTGAGCTCTGTGGCTCTGTCATTCCGTAATGGTAGGGATTGACACTATTAAGTGCTCACTTCACTTATCATTTCACGGTGAGATTTTTACAGAATCGGCCGGCTACTCGATAATGTCAAATTATACAGGGACTGACATGGTAACAACAAAAAAATATCTGTCGTCCCAAACATTTGGGTCGAGTAGGTATTAAAGTTTTGTATGGGACGACTGATTAAGCCACGGATACACTAGGGGACAAATGGAGCAACATGTTGCTGAACATGGCGCTCGGCAACTACGTGAATGTCCCGAGAGAATGTCGCGCCGTGCGCTCGCTCTCGGAGCGGGAGCAAGAAACATGTCCCGCGTCACGTAAAATGTTGTGGGTCATGTTGCGGGACACTGCAACGTTGCAGCGTCACGTATATTTTGTGTTGCGCGTCATGTTGCGGGACAAAATGTTCCCTAGTGTATCCGGGGCTTTATTTTTTCGCAATTACAGTTCCCATTGAAAAAGTTGATCAGTTTGATGGTCTGTACCACACCCTTAATTTTGAACTCACATCTCTGATACAGCCTGTATATCATGCAAACCTAACCTAAAGCAAGTCATCAAAGCTGGTTTATAATATTATAATTCTGAATTTAATAATAATCCACTGGTCAAATGTGTGATTTGAATTAGGAACCTGCCAATCTATTCTGCAAAAATCTCACCGTGAAAACGTAGGTGAAGTGAGAATGAAATGAGCTGTCAATAGTGCCAATCCCTAGCATCTGGGGGAATGGCAGCTGACTTCACCTACAGAATATACCGGCCGAATTGCAAATTCATAAGAAAGCTTTTACAAAAAATAAAATCGAATTGATTTGTATTGCCTCGCAGAAAGTGTGAAAGTAGAGTATTCTCCTAGAGCATTAAGAGGGTCTTCGTCTAGGGCGAGGTTAAAGATACTATAATATAGTAAATTAATCACTACCCTTAGTGAATAATCATACAATTAATAAATATTAAAAACTCTGTTAACCTAATACAATTTTGTTTTAATGTCTTGTCTAAACGCTATATTTATAATTTTACTCAATCAATCTCTTAGATTTTAGATTAAAACTGTCACCAACATCAAACAGCTATAAATAATATCGAATGAATAATGTTCTAACAAGCCATTGCAAACCGATGGACCATGAAACGCAGTCGAACGTCAGCTAGAATTCGTCGCAGTTATTATTTTGAACAGGTAATAATTGTTAACTATTAAAAGTGTCACCGCTGTTAAATTATTGTTGGTTATTTACGCTTTAATTTACTGTGACAATAGATAACAGCCGCACGGCTCGACTGAAGGTTAAACTACGCTTGGCACGGTCGGTTCTTGGATGGGTGTCCATCTATTAAATATCGTAACCCCTACGTGCTTCAGAAAGCACGTTAAGCTGTTGGTCCCGACTGTCATTCGTAGATCTGTGACAGTCGTTACGGGTAGTTAGAAGTCCTCCAAAAGTCTGACAACCAGACTTACCAAGGTATATCTCATCGTGTTACCTCGTACTGGAGTTTGGAGGTCAGATAGGTAGTCACTCCATTTAAAATACTAGCATTGCATCCGGTTACATTGGAAGCCGTCCCCAACATAGTTGGGAAAAGGTTAGGCAGACTGATTGATTTTGAAATGATTGTTGTTTATTTACGCTTTAATTGACAAAACTCATGAAGAGCGATGAAATTAAATTTTGTCAGAATGTTTTCACATAAAAAACAACGTTTTTTATTTTTATATTATCCCTTATCGTCCTTCTGTTGTGTAATGCCTCCATACTCTGACTCATGCCCACGCCGAGAGACCAACCAGCGGTCATTTCTACCTAGAACTATCATTATTGTATAGGTAGGCAAGATTAAATAAATAGGCACAGCATTTTACTTTTAGGCAAAAAGTATCAGCAGTAACATTGATCTTAGATTTAACCTTGCCACTTCATGTAGCTGTAAGATATTTTCAAATAAATGGACTAAGTTTTTCCTGTTAACTAACTAACTTAAAAAGTTATCAATACAAAGAAACGTTTTTTATTTTTTATTATTCAAACATGAATCTTCTTTCATTCTAATATATTACATTAGATAATATATGAGTTTAACTTATCTTTAATTAAGAACAAAGATTACCTTTCCCACCGCATTGTTTCCGATGATTGATTTCCACGTTATTAAGCAGACTACGTTTCAATTAAAATATTAATGATTTTCAATTTATTATTCTAAGCTTTGTTAATTTTGATTAATTTCTTAATTACGACGCGCTGGAGGCAAATGAATGAGGCATTGATGCCATAAATAGCGGTGGCGGGAAAACGTAGGTATCTGACTTTTTCTATTGGTATTTCATATTCAAAAATATACTCGATGATTTTTTTATAGGCTCCAAATTTTTACAGGGTGTTCTACTCGTGAATATGAAACTATGGGACCAACTCTGAAATCACGAAAATAAAATCAGCTATTTAATACAAAAGGTCATTCCAGCTATTTAATACAAAAGGTCCTCCTTGACCAAAATGTATGAATGCGCTGATTTTTTTTCATGATCTCAGATCTCTTTATATCAAGGTGTGTGCAACTATCAAACATATTTTATTTATTTTAAGTATTTTATTTACTCCTCACAGGAGGAGGCCTGTGTGCCAGCAGTGGGAAGATTCTAGGCTGATTATGCTATACTTATGCTTTCAAAATCAAAATCTGAACATCACAACTCGAACATCAAAATTACAAAAGACAGTCCTCCAAAACGCCCGCCTTTCACCACTTCCTAGTGCTTTAGGTACGGTACCTTCTCTGCACATCATTTGTGAAAACTTAGGTGAAGCTATCAGTTGTCGAAATTCCAAGCATCAGGTGGAATGACAGCACACTGCAAGCAGGCAGATTCTAATAGAGATATTTTTTCCATAATTTATTTCATGATTCCATAATTTATTTCATTTTAATTAACAGTTAACATTCGCAGTAGGGACCTAATAATTAAAACTGAATAAAAATATTGTTAGGACTTTTAGAAGCACACATTCTCACACTCTAAAAGGAAATTTCCTTCCCTAGCACGTCACACATAGACCACAGCACACGATTCCACCGGAGCCAGACAAGCGAAGTCGCGACAAAACACAGTAGCGTTGAAAGTACGGGACATAACGTCGTATTTATTTCACAACATGGCCCAATCGATCATGCGGGGGACATTCGAACTAAAAGCATTGTTTCACAGTTATAAGACGAATGCATAATGCATGCGTGCCCAAAATATCGGCGTCTTTCTTGTGAATGTTTGACATGACAATTCCTATTTTATCGACCGACTTCAAAAAAAGGTTTTTCTTTTTATTTTCTGTTTTATGTTTGTTACCTCAGAATTCTGTCCTGTGTGTCCTGTCTGTGGGTGAGGGGCCCGTGGCTAAATCGTAATAACAGCCGTACAGGTCGATCGATCAGGTTAAGCTACGCTTGCCGCGGTTGGCCTGTGGATGGGTCACCATCTTTACATACCGAGACCCTTCCGTGCCTCGGAAAGCACGTTAAGCCGTTGGTCCCGGCTGTCATTCGTGGATATTTGACAGTCGTTACGGGTAGTCAGAAGCCCGAAAGTCTGACAACCAGTCTTACCAAGGGTTATCGTATTACCCAGTAAATGTCTTGTGGAGGTCAGATAGGCAGTCTCTCCATGTAAAATACTGATATTCAGCTGCATCTGCTTAGACTGGAAGCCAACCCCAAAATAGTTGAGAAAAGGCTAGGCAGATGATGATGACCTCAGAATTCTGTCATTTATGAAGCGATTTTAATTATTCGTTTCTGTTTGAAAGAGTAAACTCTTGAGGTGGTCCCATATAAATTTGATCCAGTTCCGATTTGAAATTTGGTGGGTGACTTTAGTAGAAATCGATTAATTAATTAATTATTTTATTGGGTGGTTGCATTAAAAGTCGCTGATTTTTAAGTTTTTTAAACGTTTATTTCTATGATGAAAATTTTAATGATTTTAATCAAAATATGCGCCTTCGGCAGCTACAACCTTCTCCCACTTTTCTGGCAACAATTGAATTCCGCGGCGGAAGAAAGCTCTATCCTTTGAGGCTATCCAATCAGCAATCCATTTTTGGACTTCGTCATAATTTTTAAAGTGCCTGTCTTCTAAATCATGCTGCATCGACCGAAACAGATGATAGTCTGATGGAGCCAGGTCTGGAGAATACGCTGGGTGGGGGAGGATATCCCATTCAAACTCCATCAGTTTTTGTTTGACCTTCAAAGCAACATGAGGCCGAGCGTTATCATGAAGAAAAATGACTTTTCGTCGATTCGATGCTATTGATGGTCTATTTTTCATCAAATTTTTGTACAAATTCTCCAACTGCTGTTCATAACGCTCAGCGGTGATTGTTTCATTCGGCTTTAACAACTCGTAATAGATAACTCCTTCCATATCCCACCAAATACAGAGCATTGTCTTATTAGCGTGAATGTTCCGCTTTGGAGTCGATGTTGTTGGTTGGCCAGGATCAACCCATGATTTTTTTCGTTTTGGATTATCAAAATAGATCCATTTTTCATCTCCGGTCACAACACGCCATAAGAAACTCTTCTTTCTTTGCTTTGCAAGTAATGAAACGCAGATGTTTAGCCGATTCGCAATAGCACTGTCAGTCAATCGATGTGGCAGCCATTTTCCTTCTTTTTGTATCTTCCCAATGGCATGCAAACGTCGTGATACAGTCGATTTATCGACTCCAACTTGTTCAGCTAATTCTCTAAGCGATTGGGCGGGATTATCGTCCAATAACGATTTTAATTCTTCATTTTCAAATTTTTTCGGTTGGCCTGGCCGTTCTTTGTCATAAACATCACAATCACCGCTTTTAAACCTTCTAAACCAATCTCTGCATACTGTTTCGGATGGAGCAGATTCCCCATAAGTTTCCGCGAGTAATTGGTGAGCTTCAGCCGAACTTTTTTTCAAATCGAAATAATGGAGAAGTACACATCGGAAAAACAACTTATCGCGATCCATTTTTCACTGTACGTTAAATATCACTTAATGAATATAAAAATGCCGACTGTCAACTGGATTTTATTAACATACCTTCAAGCTTCAAAAATGTATAAGTCACAGTAATTATAGTTCGTTTTAAAAATTGCTACCCACATCTATATGTGAACAGCGGGAATTAATGCAACCACCCAATACTTTACGTTACTTGCACTGTGAAAGTAGGAAATTTTATTTAAAGCAGCAATTTCAGTTAAATATGACCGTGGATGGTAATTAATATATCCATTAATGCGAGGCAGGACTTGTTGCTTGTTGCTTGGACTTGATTGATTATGTGAATATAATAACTCCAACACATACAACACACTAATATTATAAAGGCGAAAGTTTGTGAATGTATTTGTACACGCTCAAACGGCTGAACGGATTTGGATGAAATTTGGTACACAGATAGTTTATAACCGGGATTAACACATAGGATACTTTTTATCCTGATATTCCCACGGGATCGACACTTATGCGGGTAAAACCGCGGGGTGCAGCTAGTAAATAATACGGCTTTAAATATAGCATGGGTTAATAAATGAAAAAAGCTGTCTCCTTCATTTTTTTAAATTAAAAGTTACAATGTCTGAATCACCGGTTTATTTCATATCATCAGTATGCTCATAATTTCAGCCCAAAGACGTCCAGCACTGGACATAGGCCTCCATCATCACTTGTCTTGTCACGTGTCTTGTTCTGTTATTTCCCATGGACAATAATTATTCTTGTTTGTCGGTACTATACACTGAAGTCTCGAAAATGTAGGTCACCAGTAAAACAATTACTCACAACATTTAGTCATACACAGATCTTTTATCTTACAACAAAAAAAACACAATAGGTACAACAAAACATGTTGAACTAAACTGTTTAAAACAAATCATTTAGCTCCCAGACAGCATAATAATCGTGTAATAATCATGAAGAGTACGCTATTGGGTAATGAGAGCAATGTTGCATTAACGTCCGAAGAGAATCAGAACAATTGTTTATAAGATCACACTGCCGTTATTTTTTTAATTTCAAATGTTTTGGTCCGCTGAACTTACGGCTTATGAGTGGAATAGAGCCGGTACGTACGAGGACTGTATGATGTTTGAGTAACTTTAAAGTGAGTTTGATAGGCGTTTATTTAGTGTAGGTAAATATGTCAAGATTTAATCGCATGATATATTAAAAAGGGAAATACATAGAAAGAAAGAAAATACGTTTATTTGCGGTAAACATGTGTGGCGGACGCTGGTAATAAACCCACATAAAATAGAAACTATAGTGGACTGTATTTAAGTATAGTATGCACACAAGGTACATTAATAAAAAATAGCTAACGTGTTACACTGGCAGGTTGCGAATGATGACTGACATAGCTTCGTTCAGTTGAACGGCACGAGTGAAATAATTGTTATGTATGTTTCGTACAACATGACGCATAAAAAGAAGACCAACACAAAAAAATAACAAGTTAGGGGAAAAATTACGTCACATCCACGCAAAACGGCCATCACTCAGCATAATGCTGATACTCTATACGAGACAGAGCCCCCTCCGCTGGTTTCCAGCGACAGCAGAGTTAGTCTATCAATTACAAACAGGAGGAAAATAAAGCAATCATCATTAAGTATCGTCAGGCAACTGTACCATATCATTATAGGTATTAAACCTTTAAGTAGATAATTTGCTGCTTTCAATGTTAATTAGGTACTATAATTCATTTTATGAGAATCACCATTTTTCATTTTGAAAATCGCGTGACAAAATCCTATACCTAGTGACATCACCACAGACAAAAAAGTTCAACAAAAAGCCAATTCTTCTTCGTCTAGACCGAGTATTGCAATTTATCGTCATTAGCGACAAAGGTAGCTTTATTAACTCGTTCACACAGAAAAACCTTTGAAATCGTTGGCAACTTTTTCTAGATTTCGTGTTTACGCCTTCAATTCATTACTGTTGTATTAACAAGTGACGTGTATGAATTGCATACACCGTGATTGTTATAAGCCATTCGATTTTCTCTTCAGCAACATAAAATCCAGTAAATGGCAATTTTTTTTATGAAATAATCGTTATGAAATCTGTCACCGAACGTAAATTTAAAACGCTGACAACATAACTGGTGTTTGTATTAGAATATTTTACAAATAAATAACAATAAATGTTTCCTTGACTGATAGGATTTCCATACGTATGCCCCTACGCTTGATCGGTATGCCTGCTTTACAGATAAACCAAACATGAAGGGTGTATGCAAATATATCCAGACTCAGATAACAGGCGTGTTAATACGTAGATTTGTACGCTTAGAATTTACAAATTCCCGTATCAGATGAATCTGACGCAATAAAGCATGTGACATATTTGACCCATGTCGCTTCTACGCGTTCTCCAGTTACAGCCTTACGGTAAATTTGTCGCACACCTTGCGACTTGCGTGTATCATACCGCGATTAGTCGTACGACACGTTTTACGCGACAAATTCTATGGATTTGACGATTTGTTTTGCGACATTTTGATACAATGTCTCTTGTTAGTGCTGGTGGTTAAATTGAATAAACTGTTTTTTTTTTGCCTTTCGTAACTTGGACTGTAAGAAGGTTTTGAATGAGTAACAGCCTCATTCAAAACCTATTGAAATTCTATTCATTCACTAAAGTTTTTTGTTGGTAAAGTTAGCGAGTTTTTGTTGTATCTAGGATCAAGATAAGACGCGAAGCCTGTTAAATTAACATTTTTTAATTTATTTAAGAATGCCCAAATCAAGCTCGTATATAGAACAGGAAAACCTCTTGCGATGCCTGGTAGATAGAAACATATAAAAAATATACCTACGAGATTCAAAGTTGATTGAACTGCAGAATGATAAAAAGGTAACATTTACTAGCTACATATGTAGGTACCTTCTAACAAAAGAAGTAGTTAGTCAGATGTTTTTTTAATTATTCAAGAATATTTTCAAGTTAAAAGCAGTGTGAAACTTCAATAAAGATTTACACGATTTTATCATGCATGAGTAAGCACCCACGCGTGAAACTATGCAAATGTAATCACCAATCACCCACCATGTTGTTCGTAGTTACTTTGAACAGTGAAATCGCATAAAATGACGATCAAGATCAATGACAAATTATCTGAATTTTCATGATGATGAAGCCGTTACTGAACACAAAATTAAGTATAATATTACTATATTGTTATTTTACCTCCCGAGCACCTGAGTGAGACTAAACCACAGAAAATAAAAAATAATCATTTATCTGGATTCTGAATGAGACATAGAAAATTTAATAACGTGGTGACCCCAATGATCCCTATAAAGAACGAAGGGCGATCGTTGTTTGCGAAATTCTTAACATAATAAACATAAAATGTTAATGCTTCAAAAAGATTTTAATTTTTTGGTCTCGTAGAAGACCTAACTGAAATTGAGGGGCCCGTGGCTAAATAATAACAGCTGCACAGGTCGATTGATCAGGTTAAGCTTCGCTTGCCGCGGTTGGTCTGTGGATGGGTGACCATCTTTACATACCGAGACCCCTCCGTGCCTGGAAAGCACATTAAGGTGGTTGGTCCCGGCTGTCATTCGTAGATCTTTGACAGTCGTTACGGGTAGTCAGAAGCCGGAAAGTCTGACAATCAGTCTTACCTAGGGGTATCGTATTACCCAGTAACTGGGTTGTGGAGGTCAGATAGGCAGTCGCTCCATGTAAAATACTGGTATTCAGCTGCAACCGGTTAGACTGGAAGCCGACCCCAACATAGTTGGGAAAAGGCAAGGCAGATGATGATGGTCTCGTAGTCTAAAACACAAGACTAAGCCTAGCCAAACTTCAATAAGCGTAATCAGCCATTAATATTTCCACTGCTAGCACGCAGTCCTCCTCTCTGTGAGAGGATGTGGGCCGTAATCCACCACGCGGGCGCAGTACGGGTTTGTCTAACTTCAATAGTTCAGTACAATTAATATTAACGAGTGGTTTAACCCAAACCAAGAACGGTCAGTTTCACATAAGAATCAGGCACTTTAATTAACCAACTTCATTAAGGATATTAGAAAGAGAATTCCACTAACCTATTAATCAAAGAAACACCCGTAACACATACACCACGTGTCGTGTTTAAGTATAATGCCTACTAATTACTCTCGTGTACCGCTAGTTTCGGACCGAGCCGCACGTCTCATTCCAAACGGTAGCGGTTACTGTACGAGAAACGATGTTGTGAAATGTTTACTTGCTTGAACGTGCTTTACTCGACTGTTTCGCTTGTTTGGCGGTGTTTTAAATAGCTTTTCTGTTGCGTTTATTTAGGGCATGTTTGAGAAAATATGTACGACTGACTACAAGAACGTTTTATTGTACGAGACTGATATCGAAATGGTAAAAGTGACACGTTAAGCACAAACATTTTTGAAAAACACAACAAGACTCAAAGACATCATTCCGCTGCCCCATGTAGAAGAGAGAGCACTTACCAGCTCAAAAAACAACCCGAGAGCAAGAAGTGAGCTCTCCTCGTATTGGTCCAAAAGCCATGGCTGAATCCGGGAGTGTCAAAAACAAAATATGTCGGGAATACTAATAAATCATATTTTCGGATATACTGTCCAGCTAACATTTCTATGAGAGAAAAAGCACAAATTTTGGCAATATTATCATCATAAAGAATACATAACCGTTTCTTTCGAGGATGTGGTCGGACCACTAAATTACGATTTAGAGAAAAGTAACTGTGCCAAAGTACCTAAGGAGACAGGAGAGAAGACGGGAGACCGTAACACGAGATAAATCTTTCACACTTTCCGACGAACCCAATTCCCAAATCGGAGATGTCAAACAGTAATAATTTGAAGACTTATAACACATTAACTGTTTCTTACGAGGATACGGCCGGGCCACCAAAGCGTAAATTCCATTAGTTTAGCCCCAAGTAGAATAGAGAGGAGAGGAAATGGTACAATCATGAACCTCATCAGCAAAATATGAAACTTAACTCTCGTGTTCGAAAGTAACACACTAACAACACAAGCAAAATACCATTGAATGAACTGAACCTGTAAAAGTACCTTGCTGGAAAAAGGTCACACAGGCCTCTCCCAGATGGCATTCGGTTCTCCACTTGCTTCAAAAAAAAATATATACAACGTGTAACGTTAAATGCGCAAAACCTGAAAATAGTTTGATCAGAATAACGAGAAGAATCAATTGAACCACTTTTTAATATAGGTCACATTTTTCAAAAAATCTTCATTAAAAACGTTGCCGTGTCTACTTATTAATAGGTCAAGCAAGCCAATGTCAGCGCGGCGCAGCGGCCCGGTGACGACTCCTCCCTCGATAAAGCGTCGTCGCAGACGCAAGAAACGATCAGAATGGCCAGTAAAACTAAAAAAGCACATAAAACCTTTAAAATTTTTTAATGACTTATTTTCTCTCTGAAATAGGTCAATTGAATTAAAAATCAGTTGGGGTGTCTGAGGTTTTGCGCATTTAACGTTACACGTTGTATAAAACCTCTGAAATAATTGTCCAGGTCCCAAATCTGAGGTGTCAAACGGTAATAATCCGAAGACTTACAACACAGTAATTGTTTCTGATGAGGATACGGCCGGGCCACCGAAGCGTAAGCCCCATTTAGAGGAGAGAGCGCGGCGATGAGCAGTATAGCATTAATAAATTAATCATGATTTTATGGAATTCCGCTAGCTCGAAGCCGCACCGCAATATTTAGGGGCCCGTGGATAGTTATGATTTTTTATTTTCGTATTTTGTGTCACATGTTTTTATAGAAAGCGAATAGATACGTATGTAGAAAACATGTAAATTGGGCTTGGAAATATTTAATTAGGAGTTTGAATTTCGTTGGCTGAAAAATGTAAATAAATGCATGTTTTTTTTAATGTGTATTTCTGAATGCCAAGGACAATTTTGGAGATTTTCAACAGGTTGATCTGTTTAGAATATGGTAGGTCTAAGTTACCGTCGAACGGGGTGACTAAGTGACTGGTAGGTGAAAATGTGCAATGGGGGCTTAAGTTATGCCATATTTTTAAATCACTAATAGATTCACGAGATATTACGAATCTGTTAATGATTTAAAAATATGGCGTTAAACACATTTAAGTTAGATTATTCAAAGCATAACTTAAGACCCCCCATCGCACATTTTCACCTGCCAGACACATAGTCACTCCGTTCGACTGCAGTTATTTTTAAACAAATCTAATTTATGTCGTACGAGTACGGTACTGTTTCCTGATACAAAATAATGTTCTTAAAAAGTTAAAACTTTAACCCTCTTATTTATAAGCGTTGCTTAAAATTAGATGACGTTTAAACGTCAAAAGACGCTAACCATTACTTAACTCTAAGCAACGTTTATGCAGGAATATGAATACTATAAACACGTTACAACATTCATATTTACCAATTAGTTAGGTATGGCTTTACGAGGTAACACAAAATCAGCTGAAGACACTTAAAACACACTATTAAAAACATGCGGAACCCACCCATTATTCCCACTGAATGACTTCGCAAGCGAGTGAGAGGAAGTCTAGTTATATGTGTTAACAGCAACGTCTGTAGATTACCTACGTTTTTATTGTTAACATTGTATTTGTGGAACATCAAATTAGTATATGTTTGTATTCTAAACTTAGAACTTAATTTTAATTACTTAAAACTTGGAACTTTATTTTTTTTTAACCAACGATCGCACAAAGCGATAAGGCCGCCCATTGTGTGTTTTGTAGCGATAATTATATTTTTTTAAATGTATTTTCTAGTGTACACCAAAGTATATATAAATAAATAATTACCGCAAACAGAAATATTTTACGGTCTTTTTTTTGAGTGTGAAACAGTTTTCAGTTGTTATCGCGCGGGCAGGCTGATAAGTGATCAGATTAAATCATTCAACCAATCACAGTAGTTTACGTACGTGACAATTTTTCGCATTAATTTTGTGATACTTTTCGTTCGAGAATCTGGCTCTATGTAAGTTATGCACTAACTGGACCAGCACTCTAAATGCGTTTGAAGGATATTGCTAATCGTATGTTCCAACATTTGTCTGCTTCATCATCATCATCTGCGTCGCCTTTTCCCATCCATCGATCCATTAAAAAAAATTTTTTTTGAATTGAATTGAAAACCTCCTCCTTTTTGAAGTCGTTAATTATATAAAGATAGGTACTTATATCCACAATGCATTCCATGTCAATTCCACTAAGCCACCACTGAAAAGTCATAGGAAAGCAAACGTCGCAATTTCGTTTACATGAAATTTGACCTGTCATTTTGGTTTGATGAAGTGAAATGAAATTGCTATGGGACCAATCTGAAAGTATATCATTTCAAATAAAAAAGCCCTCCTCCTTTGAAGTCGGTTAAGAATAACAAGAACTTGAAAAGAATATTTGAAAATAGAACCTACCTACAGATTATCTAATTATGTACGCACGGCTACACACCAAGCTATACATAACCAGTATAAGCTGACTTCTGACTGTACGAAAAACCTATACAATGCGAGGTCTGCTAAAACTGGAAATGTATAGCTTGGTGTGTAGCCGTGTGTACAGCCGAACGCACATCTGTGGTAACACATTGAGCTTGAGTCGGCCTAGCTTTGTACGGAGTTTAAATAGAATACAAGGCCCTTATTTGTTACCACTGATGTTCGGTCGGCTGTACCTACCCTATATTAAAAACATCAGTTTGGTATTAATAATCTATATACTACAGGATGTTTTTATCTTTATGGCCTGGAAATATTTTACAGCCTAATAAAATATAGCTTTTAATGAAACCGAGTATTCACTTTCAGGTACAAGCAGTTATTACTGCAAGCAGAACAATAAGTATCTACCGATTGGTGCAATAAAAATAGGTAATAAATTACTGCTCTGTAGATAGCATATAAATCTTATTCCCCAAACCGAGTTCTTTGCCCACTTATTTGCTGTTCAGTCCAACTATAATACAATACAGCTAATGAATCATGGCCGGTCCGAACTTTGCGCAGAAGACTGCGCAATAACGTTAATAGGAACCAAAGTGACGTGAGGTGAGTGTGAGTAAGAGGACATGCGCGTAAGTTCGGAGAGCCTATATTCTGACCAGCCATATTCATCGACCGTATTCTATCCCAATAAAAAAAATAAAAAAACAAATTAATACGTATCATCTTTTTGTAAACTATTTCATCACCACTGGTCTCAAAAACGGCGAAGAAAAACATCGTGAGTAAACCGGCATGTCCTAGACACCCAAAAATCGAAGACAGGTGACATCTGGTATATAATAGGTGAGATTTTTTCAGAATGTACCAGCCGGTAGATTCTGAAAAAATCTCACCGTGGTAGCTAGGGTGGGGTGAGCTTGGAGTGATTCATGCTGATTCTCGGGATTGACACTATTGGCGACTACCTCCACGCTCACTTCACCCAGGTCATCGCGGTGAGATGGTTACAGAATCGCACGGCTGTTTCCAGGTGTGTAGTTACCAAAATTATTACTTTTTCTTAAAGTAACTCAACACACACACACACACACACACACACACACACACACACACACACACACTTCACACACATACACCCTACACGACTCATATTCATTCATACTAACACTGAGTTTAATCATTTTATTGTAAACTTGCTCTGTTGTTAGTAACTACCGCATTTAATAATGTGAGAGTACATAATCATCTATAAAATGTAACTATCTCCGAATGAGAGGGAGTCCTGGTGTCCTGAAATACAGGCCTTACGTCTAGCTTAGGCACCAGTCTCCCACAATATAATAATTGTTAAACTGTAGTTATGTATTGCTTTATTTATAGTTTATACTATGTAAATGTTTCTTATATTGTGGTGAGAAATAAATCTTTATTATTATTATTATTATTATCTACCAATCCACAATGGGCCCACGTGGTGGATTACGGCCCACTCTCTCTCACTGAGAGGGGGCTTATGTCCCAGCAGTGGGAACATGGGTGATTATGATAATAGTGTCAATGAAAAAAATTGATAAGTAGAGAAAAAAACTTTGCTAGTGTAATTAGTTAAACCTTACACCAAGATAAAAATCATGAAGTCTGACAACCAGTCTTACCAAGGGGTTTCGTATTACCCAGTAACTGGGCTGTGGAGGTCAGATAAGCAGTCGCTCCATGTAAAATACTGGCACTCCTGCATCCGGTCAGACTGGAAGCCGACCCCAGCATAGTTGGGAAAAGGCTAGGCAGATGATGATATACAATGTTGAGGCCACAGACAGCAGTCATAAATTAATTAATAGAAGAAAGGCCGGTACCAAATCTCTAACAGTAGCATAAATTAGAGGCACTACAGAATTTGAATAATCCAAACATTCTTCGATGTGAAAACTTAAATCAGTAATATTGTATAGAAAGCCTACATAAGAACCCATTTGACTAATCAAATTCATTTTCACACACACGTAATAGTTTTCACTGCGTGGAATTTGGGAAAAGCATGAAATAGCTGACAGAATTTGCTGTTTAATAAACGTATTGATATCGGCAATATCAGAGGCAGCGTGTCCTGTCGTCTGCGTATTACAGGAACTGATGAACGCTAGTGATGGCGCCAAACATATACCCGAATTATAGGCCAAGTCCATTCAGATAACCATCGACACGCTAAGAAGATCGTAGGTGCGTTGTTATCGTAAACACAGGTAGAATGCCTCATGTGCCTAAGATTTTATTACACCCCTGCTTGTTTTGCCTTGCTTGCAAGGTAAGCAATACGTCGTAATGTCTTGTCTAATCTTCTGATACTTTCATATCAAGAGATACTTCTAGGTACTTTTTTGCATTTTATTATTAATTTTTCTTCAGAGTAGTAGTATGTGTGGTAGCGCAGTGGAATCGACCCCGACTTACGAGTTATACAACGTGTCCCAGAATTAACGCACAACCTCTTAAGGAGTCATTATAATCATCATTATGAACAACTTTTACTATGGGACCAAACCTGAAATCGCGAAAAATAAATAAAAAGTTGTTCATAATGATGAGTACAATGACCCCTTATGAGATTGTGCGTTATTTATGTTACAGCTTGTATATAGATCGGGAGTTACAAACCAAGCAGGCTCTTTACGTTGTGTAATTTATTTCATCACCACTGATCCCAAAACGGTGATGGAAAACATGAGGAAACCGGCATGGCCTAGAACCGAAAATTCGAATACATGTGACATGTGGCCTGCGTGGTAGATCACAGCCCACTCCCTCTGAAATAGTGGAAGCCTATGTCCCAGCAGTGGGAACATTATAGGCTGATTATGCCATTTGAATAAATACAAACACTGATTTTAGGGTGTGTTTCCACAGAAGCGGAGCTGGGCGGAGCGGAGCGGAGACGTGTAGGAATCGTCCAATCACAGACGAGACGAGTGACGCGATGAGGATTTCTACCATTGTGATTAGTCAATTCCTGAACGTCTCTGCTCCGCTTCGCCCGGCTCCGCTTCTGTGGAAACGCACCCTAACAGGCACAAACTCTATCTTCTATCTTTTTTGTTAGACTAAACTTGTACAAACAACAATAACTGTATTCATTCCCGAAGCCCATTTCACGCACTTCACTTTTTACGCAGAAGATTTAATGTTCCTACGGAATAGCGGCATATAAGTAACCGAAATCTAATGAAATAATTATGAGTTTAAATAATTACAGGTTAACTCATTAGATTCATATCTAATCTAATTTCAGAGCCGTTATTGGGGGCAGCTGCTTAGTTTTTTGCTGTTGGTTATTTTAAACATTATTTATGTTAAACTCATTTTTTACTGATACCAAATTTTCTTGTTACACCAAACTTAAGTATTTCTATTATTATTAAAAATGTAAAAGTTTGTATGTTTGTTACTCAATCACGCAAAAACGGCTGAACGGATTTCGATGAAAATTCGAACACGGATAGGTTGTAACCTGGATTAGCACGTAATTTTTATGCTAGTAGTACGTTCTCGTGGGATACCTTCCGACAGTCACGCGGACGAAACCGTTGCCAAAATATAGTAAGTAATAAGTTAACACCAATGGAACTTACTAACAAGGGGTGAAAGACAGATGTTTTAGCTGTAACAGCAGCTGATCTTCGACAGACTGTTATCTTTTATAGCCAGTTTCTTGACTTATACAGCGTGTAACGGAAGGGGGGTATCAACCCTGAAGTAGGTGAATGTGCTCATGAAACTCAACAACTTTCCCCAAAGAACATAGGTCGAAATATGAAAAAAAAATTTGGCCCTCCCTTACAAAACTGACTACCAGCTGATTGATTTACTATGGGAGGGCCAAATTTTTTTTTCATATTTCGACCTATGTTCTATGGGGAAAGTTGTTGAGTTTCATGAGCACATTCACCTCCTTCAGGGTTGATACCCCCTTTCCGTTACACGTTGTATAACATTCAGCCAATATGTAATTCGTTTGTTTGCTTCTATAGAAAAAATGTTCCAAGGAATCTTCCCTGATCAGAATATTTTGATAAAATATCTAGGAACGGCGTTTGGTACAGGACGATGTAGCCATCGCTTCCACGTATGCTTTGGTTCAGCGAGGACAGAATGAATAGGCAAGAATTTGTGATAACTTTGAGACTCCGATCCGGCCATGTTTCTCTCAATAGTTTTAGTTTCATGATGCGCAAAGTTGATTCACCCATTTGCGATGTCTGTGGAGTCATAGAAGATGTTCATCACATCTTGACAGAATAGTCGTAGTCGTATTGGTTTCCAAAGACGTCAAGCTTTTGACAATAATTTTAATGTAGGCTACTATAATATCGTTCTGGCCTCACCATTGTCAGATGAGGCCAGAACACCTTATCATATTATTATTATGGGTACAAGGTTGCGGATAGGTTAGTTTGCTATAATTATTGTTATTGTTTGTTTTATTAGATAAGTAAGGGGTCCCTTTTCGGATACAGTGAAACAGAAACAGCTCGCTCAGCAAATATTTTGAGTGGTCATCGTGCACTATACTTAACTTAGGTACACTTACTACTTTGGCACTATCTCCACATAATCTATGGCAAATGTTGAATCAAACAGCATTATAATGTATCTTTAAACTAACAAGTAATTAAAAGCGAGACTTTATTTACTAGAACTAGAACCAGTCAAGAGTAAACATAATAGCTGTCTGGTCTAGGTTAAACAAGTTAAACAGATATCTAATACCACCATCTTCGCTTTTCAATCGGTTGATTAATTCAATTAACAGTTCGATCGATTATTTCAATCGATTAGAATCGATTGAACCGTTTTCCGCCTTTCGAGTGAATTGTGCACCTTTGAACTTTGGCGATGCTTTTGTGGACGGTCAAGTATTTTGTGAAATAGAAAGTATGTAGACAGGGAGGTTTGGAAGGAAAAATGGGAGGTCTTTACCCAGCAGTGGGACACAATATAGGGTAACGAAAAAAAAAAGAAAGTATGCAGTGATCCTACTATTGATTGCCTCCAGGATGATGGTCCAGAGCTACATACAACGTGTAATGTTAAATGCGCAAAACCTCAGACACCCCAACTGATTTTTAATTTAATTGACCTATTTCAGAGAGAAAATAAGTCATTCAAAAAATTTTAAAGGTTTTATGTGCTGTTTTAGTTTTACTGGCCATTCTGATCGTTTCTTGCGTCTGCGACGACGCTTTATCGAGGGAGGAGTCGTCACCGGGCCGCTGCGCCGCGCTGACATTGGCTTGCTTGATCTATTAATAAATATACACGGCAACGTTTTTAATGATTATTTTTTTTTAAATGTGACGTATATTAAAAAGTGGTTCAATTAATTCTGCTCGTTATTCTGATCAAACTATTTTCAGGTTTTGCGCATTTAACGTTACACGTTGTATATCAAGTTATACAGACTGGGACATCGGCGCGCAACATGTTACAATGGATTCAGTACATGATTCTGAACCCCTGCGTTAGGCCCCCTAGGAGGTCTAGAATACAGGACATGTGCTGGGTTCATGGTTTCAGTTTGCGCATCGATGTTCCTGCCACCCTGTTTTTAATTATAAGAAATGGTCGCTACGAGTGACATTTAGTCAATCTCACTCTCACCAGGTTTTCTCAAGTCCTCACTGGTTCTGACATTGGTGAAGAAGACTATCGTGGCATTATGAGTTCATCGAGGCACCTACATGTAACACCACTGAGTTAAGGTGAAGAAACACCTTGGAAATAATGGCGCCAATTTTTTTGTTTACAAACTAAACTAAATTTATGTTCAGTGTATCTTTTTATTTCTATTTCATTAAGAAAAGGACAGAAGATAAATATTAGTTTAGTCCTGTCAAATTAGTCAGCACCTGACGTAAATTGACGTATTTTTTAATCACGTCTAAAATTGTCTATGGAGTATCTTAAGTCCCTGTGTTCAAAGAAAAAAATCATAAAAAACAAAACTATCAGGGCTATCAATTCAATTTTTTTTTTCAAGTTGTTGTAGAAGAGCGGAACTTTTCTGCGGTAATACTTTTACGCAGCTAGAAAACATGTGTTCAATAAGAAAAAATATTTACTTCAAAGGCTTCGTGGTAGCAAAAATTTTATTCAGATTTCGAGCAAAAATGTTATTCAATTCACCGACTTTCTCAGGGTTAAAACGTTTGGAAATAACTTTGCCCACGCCCCTATTCGATTTCATCTATAATTCTAGGGACACCCTGTATATTATATAGAGTTTAAACGTATGAGTAAGTTGACTTTTATAGAGATTTTATTAGTAGGTAATTAACGGAAGCAGCTAGAATGAAGTGTTTTTGTACTTTCAAGGGGTTTTTTTGCAAAGAGGTGATCGGTGCAGTTTCCATGCATAATTTACTTCATAAATAGAGCATTTATAGCCTTTTACATTAGTGAATCTTATCTTCGAATGACTACCTATACATGATGTAAAAAAAAATTATAATCTCGCGATCGTCTGATTCACAAGACAGTGAAACAATTAAAACGTTTCTCCCATTCCCAGATCAACAAATTATCGCGATTAACATGATCATAATTACGATCAGTAGCTCGTACATAACTAGCCCGCATTGTATTTCCCATGTTCTAAACTTGTGTACAAAATACAGCTACCGCTGACACGGACTCACTGCGCATGCGTGGCGCGTTGATGTCTTTTGTATGCGCCTTTAAATAACCATGTTTTCCAAGCCGGCCTTATCTCTTATCGTTTACAAAATGTAGCTTTCCGCCGCGAAATACAAACGTCTGAACAATTTCGCATTATTCGCCAGCTCATAAATTTTAACAACGCTTCGCGTGTTTTGATGTCTAAGAAGTGAATGTGGGACAGCTTAATTGATTGTAATAACAAATGCATCGCGGATTTTAGGCACTTCAGATTCGATGAAAGTTTAGCCGAATCGGTGAAGCATTCCGATTTTTTTTTTCTGAACCTAAGAAAATGCTAACACACTGACACACTTAAAAGCGAAGCGAAAAGCGGATTTTCACCGTTGCGAACATTCAAAACACGTTATTGTGCCAATTGGTAACGCATTACTGAATTATCACACTGAAACCAAAACATAACCCAAATACTGATCCCCGAAACTCGAGACTGTAAAAAAGTTTTATATAAAACTTACCTATAAGAATGTTCGTTTAATTCCGGGCAGTAAGGAGTTAACACAACACAGTTTTTTTTTTATATAGAACAACAGATTAGGGTTGCGCCACGCACGTGTCTATGGGATGTCGATAGTAAGCGGTGTGATCGCGACGTGTGGTCGGAGCGAGGGCCGCGGGAGACTGGCGCGCCGCCGCGTCTGCGCGCACCTGCCGCCCGGCCCCCGCACTAGTGACAGGTGGAACGGCACATCGATATCGATACGACAGAACCGTGGAGAAAATCGTGGCTACGTAGCAGGTAAAGTAACTGCCCAAATAAGCCTTGGGGAAAAGTGCAAAATGTTCTGAACTGTTCGCTAAGTTTGTTGCAGATTCTACAGTGCAGCTGTGAGAGCATTTGAGACACGTGAAGACTAGACAGACACGGATTCATCTAGGAATAACCATTCATCTCGGTAACTTAACACTCAGTGATCATGCTTAACACCGAGTCACCGATAAAAGCTACTGTTTTCCTTCTTTCGTTTCCGATAGAAGAAAAACAGTAGCTTTAATCGGCAGTACCCTAATTGCCTAACACAGTTTCTTTTTAATAAATTCGTCTGTCCACCAACGTAAATTAACGATTTACTGAACTGTCAAAATGAAAGAAAATGTGATCAATTGTCATTTTATGTGTGTTATGCAATTACCCAGCAGTATTTTACTATGGGCAGAGCCTGAGCTTACCATCAGAACTTGTCCGAAGCTCGGTTTACCGGAATCGATGTAAGCTTATTAGCGCACGCCAAATATGTCATCAAGCATTAAATTGCAGTTGTTAAAATGTACTCTTCAATTTAGCAACGTTATTAACGAATTATAACGTTGCTAAATTGAAGAGTCCAACAGCATGACAACTGAATAGACTGGTATTACGTTTAGTCGGTTAAACACGTCACGTAGTTTTTTGTTTACCTTTATTTAATTACAACAAATGGAGTATAGAGTGGCTGTTCAAGATCTCAACTTTGTAGTCACCAACGCATCATAAAGTAGGGGTTAACATGTTGACTTTGGTTAGGAAAATATGAACAAGGATTCTGATAAATCGAAATCGTAGTCATTGTAGAATACACTGATTTAAAATAAGTGAGAAGTTTATTGGCTGGAAATGCCGACAAGCGCGGTGTGAAGTTTCTACTTTCGGAATAGCATCGATTCAAACTAGAATTACACGCAAGTTACACATATTTACAAACTATGGGCCTTCAAAGTCAAATATCGTAACAAAATATCGACACAGCTCATCACTATCCATACGTAAGCAACGTACTGATCAAATTAATTACCGTCTCATCTCGACTTCGCAACGCTCTCGATCAAAAACTATCACCTTTCTCTTTCCCACTCACTCCAAAGCATATACTAGTCTGTTTCTTTATAAAAAAAAATGCTTAGATTCTTTGGCGGCAGCGCGTGCTGAATGTGAAACTGTAAGTTTCACCTGTGGCTTGAATGAATCGGTAGATGCGGGTAATGGCTAGTATTTAACAAAATATGTAGGTCGACTTGCTAAGTGGTGGAATTACCTAGCTATATCCGAGAGATTAGGATTTAAGACTATAAGAGAGAGAAGAAACTAAACAATCGAAATATTTGTCTATAACATGAAAAATAGTAAAGGTACTACACTATTTTAGAAACTACAGGGACATTTTGGATGATTGATGAGTTTGATGATTCAGAAATAATAAAATATAATTACTTCAAAAAAAAGTTTACTTAAAAATAGAGTCCTTACATGTAAAATATAAAATAAACTTTCTTCAGGAATTTTCTGTCTCCTTGTATCTGTAAAACAAAAAATTAAAGAATACATCAGAAAATATTTCTAATTAATTATGTATAATTATAAACCCTAAAGTACTAATCATCGCCTGAGGGCCCGCCTGCTGTCGTTTTTGGTTAATTTGAAATTGCGGAGTCGCATCGGGTTCTACGTTAGTGCCAACTCAAACTCAAACTTTATGGCGGCTCGGAAGTTCCGAGTCGGAACATGAGGCGAGTCCCTGCGCAGTAACAAATTCACGTGTCAGCGGGGGTGAGGGGTGGGGTACTGCGCAGCGAGTACCGGACTTCTCAGCCGCCATAAGGGTGCGTTTCCACAGAAGCGGAGCTGGGCGAAGCGGAGCAGAGACTTGCAGGAATCGACTAATCACAATGGTTGAAATCCTCATCGCGTCACTCGTCTCGTCTGTGATTGGACGATTCCTACACGTCTCCGCTCCGCTCCACCCAGCTCTGCTTCTGTGGAAACGCACCCTAAAGCTTGAGTCGGGCTGTAACCCGCAACGTGTTAGTGCTCAAATACACGAGCGGCATGTTGTCGACAGCAGCCGTCGGCGCTCGTTGACGGGTGCAGTTGCTTGAACTGCCGTTGACGCGTGTCGCTCGTGTATATGAGTCATCATCTGCCTAGCCTTTTCCCAACTATGTTGGGGTCGGCTTCCAGTCTAACCGGATGCAGCTGAATACCAGTACTTTACGTGGAGCGACTGCCTATCTGACCTCCACAACTCAGTTACTGGGTAATACGATACCCCTTGGTAAGACTGGTTGTCAGACTTTCGGGCTTCTGACTCTACCCGTAACGACTGTCAAAGATCTACGAATGACAGCCGTCGTGTATATGAGTACGGTACTTGTTGTATAGTTTATGCCCATCCGCAATATCCGCATACATATCAGTACTCAAATACACGAACGGCATGTTGTCGACGGCTACCACCGACACGCGTTGACAGCAGCCGTCGGCGCTCGTCGACGGCTGCAGTTGACGCGTGTTGCTCGTGTATTTGAGTCATCATCTGCCGAGCCTTTTCCCAACTATGTTGGGGTCGGCTTCCAGTCTAACCGGATGCAGCTGAATACCAGTACTTTACGTGGAGCGACTGCCTATCTGACCTCCACAACCCAGTTACTGGGTAATACGGTACCCCTAGGTAAGACTGGTTGTCAGACTTTCGGGCTACTGACGACCCGTAACGACTGTCAAAGATCCACGAATGACAGCCGGGACCAACGGCTTAACGTGCTTTCCGAGGCACGGAGGGGTCTTGGTATGTGAAGATGGTCACCCATCCACGGACCATCCGCGGCAAGCGTAGCTTAACCTGATCGATCGACCCGTGCGGCTGTTATTACTTAGCCACAAGCCCCTCTCAAGCTCTTGTATTTAATATAATTGAGGTTATTTTTCGGATTAATCAGTTTCTCTGAAAAAAATGTTTTGAATTTTAAATGAACTCAAAACTTTACTTACTTGCAAGCTATACAAGTATAGAAAACGGTCTGTCCTTCATCAGCGGACCTGAGCTGCAGTGTGGCATAAGACATTCTATCATTGCCACACTTCGGACATCTTCTCTCAACAACGGGACCTTCCGGACCGTCAGTACTTAGTATATTGTCATGTGTCACCACAGAAACTGTGTTGAAGTGGATTGTGTAGTTAAATTTTAGGTCACTAAAATCTGTAACAGAATGTGTTTCATTATAAAAGTTATACAAAAAAAAAACATTTTGAGAAACGCATTCTGATTATTTTACAATACAAATGCTGTCTGTAAGGGAAAACATAATTATATCTATGGGGGTGGCTTCCTTCTCCAGGGTTTGGGCATGTTGCCCTTATCTTTACCCTCACATGGCTACTTCCTCCACCTCGAGGTGGCTTGGCTTGTGCCCTCTACCACGATTGCAAGAGGATAAGATAGATGTCTAAAGTTCTTAACACTATGCCGTCCGGCGACACCGCAGTGGTGTCATACGCAAAGTAACGGCCAACTGCCTGCGACACCACAGTCACATGAGTAGATAAACGGAACAGAGGCAAATAATAACCCAATTGTACATACAATTGGGTTTTTTAATTATACCGTATGATGATGGTAACATTACCATCATTAAAATCCTTGTAATGGCTGAATAGAGAATCTTTGCCCTACCTGAACAACCTATAAATATTATAGGTTGTTCAGATCCCTTTAATTTGCAAGTCTTGTGGAGTTGCGTTACATCTTGGAGACTGTTTTGCTGCATACCATATGAAACAGAAATATTAAGTACCAAAGAAAATGTAACAAAATGTAAAATATCGTCGGCTTAGAGTGTAAACCTGCTAACTCACTTTGACCCAAATTTACAGGAGAAAAATAAAACTTAATAAATATGAATTTTACAATCTTAGGTTAAAACCAAAAATACAGTTGGTGTATTTTTGGATATTCTACATTACTAGAAACTAATGAAATAGTAAAATTTGATTGTTAGTAGGTTTTAAGTGTTTTTATGACTTAGAAGGTTTTTTTGGTAGCAAACGTTTTATTTTGTGGACATAGCAGGTTTTTCGAAAGATTTCAAGGATAGGTAAAATAAATTTAATCGTTTAGTTAATCAGTCTATTTATTTCTTAGTAATCATCACAGTTATATATTTGGCTAATACTTAAAGATCAGTCTTTTAATAAAAAATTTTTGACAAAACAAAAAATGGAACAAAAAACTTAAATAATCTGAAATTCTCTTTTCATAAAATTATAATCAAATTAACGTAACAAAATATTATTCTTCTTTTCCTTAATATTATCACTTTTTTTCTGTTTCATTCATGAGGTAAGCTATCGTAATAAGAGCGATAATCTTCAGGTTTTCAAGTATTGAAGATCTTCGAACTTTCTCGCGCTAATTTTTGGCCTGTCACTGTATAAATTTTATAGACCAGTAAATGGCACTGGTGTCACCGATGAGGATTTTCTTTGTGGTAATATTTTCCACTCATCTGGGATTCTAATAAATATCTCCATTTGGAGTGTAGCGAAGAGCCCTGATATCTGTGACCTTAGCATCTCCTTTAGATCGGCCAGGACGAATGCTTTTATAAAATTTAACCTCATTGAACTTTTTGAAGAATTGGTAGTTTAGATAATTTACTTCGTATGGACGCGGTTTTTTCCTTGCAGATCTACAGATGGATATATACTTTGCTGGTACATGAATATCTTTGTTTTTTAAAGCACGCTCTATGGTCGAATGCATGGAGTCCGCCTCCAATTGTGTATACCCAACCTCGAGGAATGTTTGCTCTATCATAATATTTTTATTCATAGCTGTAGTGAGTAACGCATTACTCAAGACAGCATTCCTGTTTTGGTAAGTGCACCCATCACTATAAAAAATCACTTTCATCAGTTCAGCAGAAACTTCCTGGAATACAAAATTGTTTTCTATTAAATCCATCCAAATAGTAGCAAATTCTTCGGAATTTAAGCCTCCTTTACTTTCATTCCATAACCAGCAGAACCCATCCTTATTTTTTAAATTGAAAAAAGTCAAGTTATGTATTTGGAGTTTAGTTCGGTAACATAAGCTACTTATTTTGGATTTAGGAGCCATTAACACAGCCTGCAGGTCTACTGTAAAAACTATATTTTCTTTTTCTTTATCTTTTTCCTTTTCTGCTCGCGCTTCTTCTTTTTTAGTTTGATGCTCTATGTAATCTACTTCAGTTAATTTTCCAACTTTATACAGAGCACACCTTTAGCATAGATCTTTTTTAGGGAAGTATAGTCCTAAGTTTCTAGTATCAAATGCCTCATTGAAGATAGTGATAGAAAGAGGTTTTACGTTATGTTGTTCACACCAATTTTTTACGTAAAAGTCATAAACACCTTTCTTTGATGTCCATTCAGGTAAAAGGTATTTTATTCAGTTGTTGCTCGGCAGTAATGTGACTCTATGACGGGTAAAGAGTCGAAAAAACTGAATAATTCTGCAAATGGCTTCGAAGTAGTTGGTTGTTCTTGATTTTTCTCACGAGATTTTTCTGTGCATCGTCTTAAACCATTGTTTTTCCAATTCAACACCGTATATCTTCCTATGCTAAGAGTATGTAGAAACATTGTTCTACATACTCTTAGTCTTTGATCTCGTAATTTTAGATAATAGATCAAAGACTGACCTCTCCTAGACTCCTCAGCATTTTTTCTACCTCGTTGTTTTTTTACTGGTGCAGATATCACAAGACTGTCAACGTAAATCTGTTTTTCAGGCCAACTCATACTCCAGGTTTTAAAGATATATTTTCTGTCCTCTTCTGTCAAATTGGTACACTTAAGAATACCTGCTGCAGTTTCTTTACATTTGCATCTAGCTTTTATTTTCCGTGACTCTCTTGGAACCTCATAATTCCAGGATTCTTCTCTTTTCCTTCCATAATATTGTTTGCCAGCCTCTCGTAGTTACGGTTTTTTTCTGCAAACCAATTAGATTTCTTAACCTGTGCTCGTTTTTTTCGTTTAGCACTTCTTTCTGGATAGTTATCATCAGAACCAGAGTCTGACTCAGAATTTATATCATAAGGTACTAACTGTACTAAGGCTTCTTGGTCACTTTCATCGGATATGGGGTCTTCAATTTGATTTGATAGATGTACTGAGCTAGAACCGGTAATAACAGTGCAGTTATCGTTAACTATCACCGCATCAGCAGAGCCTATCTCAATAGCATGGGAAATCAAAACCTAACATGCTCTTGTATCATGGAGTTAGCAGCGCAATTTGAATGAAATGGATTTGGCTGTTTTACGCATCACACTTTTTTGCCGATTTTACGTTGAGAGTGAGTTTAGCTGGTTTTACTGTCCGTGTGGCTCAACTTTCTCTTACAGATTGTATAAAAATGTAATTTTGCCCAAAAGTGGAGTTAGCAGGTTTACACTCTAAGCCGACGATATAAAATACAAAAAAAATTGTATTTATTTACATATGTATATCTTCGAAATTTAATGAAAGTAGGGTAACAGGGTTGAGAACTTATGAGAACTAACAATGAGATTGGTAAAACTTAACAATTTATAATTTCCCGATAATGTCAAGAATGGCCGGTGACAAGCCAAGTAATCCGAATTAGTGCTGCCAGCGCCAAGCGAATCAATTTTTACGAGATGTGCGGACGGCAAAGTGTTAACATATCTGAACATGAACAGTATATGTATATCAAAAAACCTACCATTTCCATACTTCTGATAGATATAAGATAATTAATAGAGATACTAAGTAGCCAACATAAAATTAGGATAATTTATAAACTTACTCTCTGCATCAAAAGAGGCTTTACAGGCATAGCACCTGACTGATCCAAACTCTTGTAGCAGAGGCAGAATGGAGCCACATCGCGCGCAAAACGCAGTGCTGCTTGAAAACGGACCTGTTTCTGCCATCACCTGAAAAGGTAAGTTATTAAGAATTGGTTAATATTTAAAAAGCATTTTGCCAAAGGTTCTAAATTTCTAGAGATTTTAGTTTAATTATTATTATATGTTATCACCTCTTTCTGACAGTTCCTGAGATTGCTGTTTACCCTGTAATTGGTGACGACTGTGTAAGTCCGAGACTGTTATTTGTTTTTTTCTTTATTTTAAGGCTTTATCGCTGAGTGATAACGTCGCCCTGTAACATCAGCACAATCAATTCATCAAGTTGAGATTGGCCGAGAGACCGTCACCGAGTTACTATTATGATGTGACCAAATTCAGACTACTTAACAGTAAAGTTAGTACTTAACAGTTAAATTCACGTGAATTGTGTAAATTATCACAAATGAGCAAATAAAAGTAAAATAACCATGCTAAAATAATAAGCATGCTGCTGAAGAAAAATAACAACAACTTACGAAGTTTGAACGCACTATGTAGTCACTCGAAACCAAAATATTTTAAAGAAATGTGCAGTGCTATATACAAGGAAAATAATGAGCCATGAGGTTGTTTTGATTTTTTCTTTCGACAGAATAGTTTCTCAATTCATTCATCTGTCACATCTGTCATTATCAATGTCAAACTCAACATGCTGTGACAGATTACTGAAGTTTACTTTATAAATATTCTATTTATTTTGTGAAGAGAACAACGTCTTTTGAGAATTTAGTAAAAGCAATAAAATGTAATAAAATAATGCAAGAGCAATCAGACTTATTAAAGATGCTATGCATTACCCTCAAACAGACGGTAAGTTGATTACCATAAAAGGTTGATATGTCAAAATTCAGTCGAATCAAAATCAAAATTCGCTCGTACTTATTGTGTCAAACTAACTTGTATGGAGGTGTTATAACTGTCGCCAACAGTCGCGTGATATCCTAAAAAAAAAATTTTTGCACTCTGTTGCATCCGGAGTCAGGATCAATAATAATAATTTATTTATTTATAATTATAGAATGCAGGTACAAAAGTATGGTCTTATACAGTGTGAGTCTTCATAAAGTGCACATATTAAAAAAGGTGAAAATACAAACAATTTTATCGACGGAAAAAATGTCAAAAAAAATCAAAAAAAAAAAATTGAATTTTTTATGGGCTTTTAATTTTTTTTATTCTCGTCTTGGTACCCCATGCAAACAAACTGTTACTACTTTTAAACTAAATGTGATATTAAAACAAAACAAAATTAATAATGATCTCTAATAATAGGCCGAGCTAATAAAGCCATAATTTTTTGAAAAATAAACCTCATAAATTTATTATTAATGATTTATTGAAGAAAATTTACCATTTTTCTACCAATTTTTGCGATAAATGTAAAATTTATCAAAAAAATGTCCCCTTTACCCTACTTTTTTCTTATTTTATGTTATTCTACATCGTATTAGCTATTTTTTTGGTAAAAATCCCATGGTTGTAGCTAAAACACAAAATTTGCTATCAGAGGCTAAAAAAGAGGCTCACCGGGTGTGTTATTAATTCGAAAGGATAAATTACTTTCTTATGAAGGCTATGTGATTCATAAAACAAAGAAGCGTAGGTTAGGTTAATCAAAATCATTTATTATTTCACATGAAACTTAAAACTAATGCATTAATTGCTCAAAATGTCCGCCACGCTGTTGTAAACACAAAAACGCGCGAAGGGAAATTTGTTGTGTGGCCCTTCTTATCATTTCGCGATCATTGCGAATACCATTCGCGCAGTTTATTATGCGATCTTGCAAATCAGCCTCGGTTTCGATAGGGGTGTTATAAACTCGTTGCTTCATTGTCCCCCACAAAAAGTAATCAAGTGGCGTCATGTCAGGCGAACGTGCAGGCCACCCTACGGGCCCTGCTCGGCCGATCCACCGGTTAGGGTAATTTTCATTAATATTTAAAAAGCATTTTGCCAAAGGTTCTAAATTTCTAGAGATTTTAGTTTAATTATTATTATATGTTATCACCTCTTTCTGACAGTTCCTGAGATTGCTGTTTACCCTGTAATTGGTGACGACTGTGTAAGTCCGAGACTGTTATTTGTTTTTTTCTTTATTTTAAGGCTTTATCGCTGAGTGATAACGTCGCCCTGTAACATCAGCACAATCAATTCATCAAGTTGAGATTGGCCGAGAGACCGTCACCGAGTTACTATTATGATGTGACCAAATTCAGACTACTTAACAGTAAAGTTAGTACTTAACAGTTAAATTCACGTGAATTGTGTAAATTATCACAAATGAGCAAATAAAAGTAAAATAACCATGCTAAAATAATAAGCATGCTGCTGAAGAAAAATAACAACAACTTACGAAGTTTGAACGCACTATGTAGTCACTCGAAACCAAAATATTTTAAAGAAATGTGCAGTGCTATATACAAGGAAAATAATGAGCCATGAGGTTGTTTTGATTTTTTCTTTCGACAGAATAGTTTCTCAATTCATTCATCTGTCACATCTGTCATTATCAATGTCAAACTCAACATGCTGTGACAGATTACTGAAGTTTACTTTATAAATATTCTATTTATTTTGTGAAGAGAACAACGTCTTTTGAGAATTTAGTAAAAGCAATAAAATGTAATAAAATAATGCAAGAGCAATCAGACTTATTAAAGATGCTATGCATTACCCTCAAACAGACGGTAAGTTGATTACCATAAAAGGTTGATATGTCAAAATTCAGTCGAATCAAAATCAAAATTCGCTCGTACTTATTGTGTCAAACTAACTTGTATGGAGGTGTTATAACTGTCGCCAACAGTCGCGTGATATCCTAAAAAAAAAATTTTTGCACTCTGTTGCATCCGGAGTCAGGATCAATAATAATAATTTATTTATTTATAATTATAGAATGCAGGTACAAAAGTATGGTCTTATACAGTGTGAGTCTTCATAAAGTGCACATATTAAAAAAGGTGAAAATACAAACAATTTTATCGACGGAAAAAATGTCAAAAAAAATCAAAAAAAAAAAATTGAATTTTTTATGGGCTTTTAATTTTTTTTATTCTCGTCTTGGTACCCCATGCAAACAAACTGTTACTACTTTTAAACTAAATGTGATATTAAAACAAAACAAAATTAATAATGATCTCTAATAATAGGCCGAGCTAATAAAGCCATAATTTTTTGAAAAATAAACCTCATAAATTTATTATTAATGATTTATTGAAGAAAATTTACCATTTTTCTACCAATTTTTGCGATAAATGTAAAATTTATCAAAAAAATGTCCCCTTTACCCTACTTTTTTCTTATTTTATGTTATTCTACATCGTATTAGCTATTTTTTTGGTAAAAATCCCATGGTTGTAGCTAAAACACAAAATTTGCTATCAGAGGCTAAAAAAGAGGCTCACCGGGTGTGTTATTAATTCGAAAGGATAAATTACTTTCTTATGAAGGCTATGTGATTCATAAAACAAAGAAGCGTAGGTTAGGTTAATCAAAATCATTTATTATTTCACATGAAACTTAAAACTAATGCATTAATTGCTCAAAATGTCCGCCACGCTGTTGTAAACACAAAAACGCGCGAAGGGAAATTTGTTGTGTGGCCCTTCTTATCATTTCGCGATCATTGCGAATACCATTCGCGCAGTTTATTATGCGATCTTGCAAATCAGCCTCGGTTTCGATAGGGGTGTTATAAACTCGTTGCTTCATTGTCCCCCACAAAAAGTAATCAAGTGGCGTCATGTCAGGCGAACGTGCAGGCCACCCTACGGGCCCTGCTCGGCCGATCCACCGGTTAGGGTAATTTTCATTAAGCAACGAGTTTATAACACCCCTATCGAAACCGAGGCTGATTTGCAAGATCGCATAATAAACTGCGCGAATGGTATTCGCAATGATAAGAAGGGCCACACAACAAATTTCCCTTCGCGCGTTTTTGTGTTTACAACAGCGTGGCGGACATTTTGAGCAATTAATGCATTAGTTTTAAGTTTCATGTGAAAAAATAAATGATTTTGATTAACCTAACCTACGCTTCTTTGTTTTATGAATGACATAACCTTCATAAGAAAGTAATTTATCCTTTCGAATTAACAACACACCCGATGAGCCTCTTTTTTAGCCTCTGATAGCAAATGTTGTGTTTTAGCTACAACCATGGGATTCTTACCAAAAAATAGCTAATACGATGTAAAATAACATAAAATAAGAAAAAAGTAGGGTAAAGGGGACATTTTTTTGATAAATTTTACATTTATTACAAAAATTGGTAGAAAAATGGTAAATTTTCTTCAAAAAATCATTAATAATTAATTTATGTGGTTTATTTTTTTAAAAATTATGGCTTTATTAGCTCGGCCTATTATTAGAGATCATTATTAATTTTGTGTTGTTTTAATATCACATTTAGTTTAAAAGTAGTAACAGTTTGTTTGCATGGGGTACCAAGACGAGAATAAAAAAAATTAAAAGCCCATAAACAATTCAATTTTTTTTAAAGATTTTTTTTGACATTTTTTCCGTCGATAAAATTGTTTATATTTTCACCCTTTTTAATATGTGCACTTTATGAAGACACACTGTATAAAATATATTCTTATAAATAAAACATTTTAGACATTAAAAAAAATAACTTTAATACCAAACTGTAGAAATTACACGACAATTAAAATAATGAAAATAAAATTAGACACGAAATGGGCAGAGTAACAATGTTGACGAGTCTACGACAGCCGGCAAAATGGACGAGTCCACGCAGGCTTGCTTCTTTTATAGGCGTGGCCGCTCTGGAGGGGAGTGACTGGTGTTGTCATCTAACACGGCCTCTCCTGACATGGCAGCGTCCTCGCAGCCTTCGTCAGCTCTCGATGATGGACCAGCACCACCGTCGTCATGGTTGAATGCTTGATCTTCATCGCAACCTGTAACCACAGTACACATACGTTAAGATCACATACTTAAAGTTATTACACAAGATAGCAAAAGAATTGTAACTCAAATAGCAGTGACTTTATGTACCGAACAACACAAACACTTTGCATAAAACTAAACAGTCGCACGCAACGACTTTTCATATCACAAGTAGGATTTACTGAGGTCATATTCCCACACCAAATACCATGCGCGCATCAGGATTTACATTGGTTACAGCAGGTCAACCATAAGACCTACTTCAGGATTTACACTCGGTCTATAGTCAGCATGGGCCCCACCGACATCAACCTCGATACCTTCACCATGAACTGCACTCTCAATAGTACATTCCACAGTCTGTGCCACCCAAAACCTTGTGCACTAAGGATTTACATGAGCCTCGGCACCCAACAAAACAACAAATGCAATCAGTGATTGTTTGGTACATATAATCTACAAAGTGTAAGCAAAAGCTGGGTGCATATAACAAAAATAAAACCAATGAAAGTTCTCAACTAACTTTCAAAGAAACCAGCGCATGTGTCAGGCGTCCACTCGCCGCGCCACAACACCATGAACCCAGCAGCTGCTTGACTGGTTTTGCCATACGAACCAGCTAACAATTTTAGTTCGTACCTATCGTTAGGTAGAACACTCACAACCCTATATGGGCCTCGCATACCACAATCTAACTTGCCAGTACTTTGTGATCTTTTAATAACAAAGACTCGATCATTAACCGGATTTCGGCTCAAATAGTCTACGTGAGACATTAAACAACCCTTGCGATATTCTAAGGTAAAGTCAAAGTCCTGCATATAGATCCACCATCGCGCTACTCTCGGCTGAAGATCTTTCTTGCGTTGGGTCATTTTTAACGCGTTACAGTCAGTTATTATAGTAAAGGGTTTCCCAACAAGGTATTGACGGAAATGCTGCAATGATTTTATAACGGCTAGGGTCTCGAGTTCATAACTATGGTACTTCGATTCCGCACCTACCGTCAGCTTACTAAAATACGCGACGACGCGCTTACGACTATCTTTGTGTATTTGCATCAGAATACCACCGTAACCTATCGCACTCGCGTCAGTATGTAACTGCGTAGGTAGATCGGGATCGAATATCGATAATAAAGGCTCGCTAGTTAAGTATGCAATAATTTCTTGTCTAGCTTTTTCGTGTTCATTGCTCCAATTAAAAACGACGCCATTTCGAGTTAAAGCAGCCATGCAGGCAGTTTTAATTGCGTAACTAGGAATATACCGCCGAAAATAGCCAGCCAGGCCCAGGAATTGGCGAACTTGCTTAACGTTACTCGGTCTTGGCGACCTAGTCAAGGCTTCAACTTTATGTTTGCTCGGTCTAACCTGACCCTGACTAATTATTCTACCTAAGTACTCTATTTCGCTAGTTAGGAAACTACATTTCTTCAAGTTTATAGAAAACCCGGCTTCTGTTAAAGTTTCTAGGACTGCGTCTAGCAAAATAAGGTTCTCATCGATTGTATCAGAAAGCAGTAACACATCGTCGACATACACAAGTACTTTACCCGATTCAATAAAAGATTTCAAGGTTTTACTGATAGTTTTCTGATAGATAACGGGAGCATTGGCAAGACCATAAGGCATTTTACAGTATTCGTAATGCCCCTCAGGGGTGATGAAGGCAGTTTTGTGAATGGAATCCTCACTGACCCTCAATTGGTGAAAGCCTGACACCATATCAAGTGCACTGAACCACTTAGCTTTACCAAGCATGTCTACATGATCATTAATCAACGGAAGAGGGTGTCTAATTTTAACTGTAATTTGATTTAGGGCTCTATAATCAACTACCATCCTATCTGAACCGTCTTTCTTTTTCACGAGCAAGATCGGGCTAGCGTATTCCGACTCTGATTCGCGAATTATGCCTTTCTCTAATAAATCTTTAACTATAGCACGAACGCGTATTTTCTCGTCATAAGACAATTTATATGGTCGGTAATAAATCGGAATATCACTAGTCAACTTAATCTGCATTTCACTACTCTTAACTGTGGTGGTAGCTGTACCAGTTAAAAAGTAATCAGAATATTTGTTTAATACCTTTAACAACTGTTCCCTATCTCGCCCGGTAACATGCGTCGATATATTTTCGAAGACTAATGATGGATCTATCCCAGTTATATTATTCACGAAATCACTATGAATGATATGTTGCGAATCACCGGTACGAACGTACGCAACACCTTTCCTATTTAAGACATCGGTACCAATAATTACGGGCACGTTTAAATGACTTTTATCAACAACATAAAAATCAACTTCTAAAGTAATATTATTTAATTGTATCGGTAATGTAATCATAGACTTTGCTATAACCTCCATTCCACCTAACCCTCGTAATAATTGGTAAGCTGGTTTTACTCGACATGAAAAGTACTTAACTAAGTCAGAAATTATTAAAGAAACGCCTGACCCGCTGTCGATAAGTACATCGACAGGTATATTCGATATAACAGCCGTAATAACATCGGAATTCTTACGTTCACCCTCATTTTCGCGACAAAAATTAACGGAACTATTATTTCTCACGTTCCTTAGCAAAACACTTACTTTCCGTATGACCTATTTTTTTGCAAAAACTACATTTGTCTGGACGAGGTTTTGTTGAAAAGCTATTCGTATTATTTTCAGAATTATTGCTTTGTGAATCTGATTTAGGTCGTTTGGGACAACATTCGCGTTTATGGCCTACTTCGTTACACTGAAAACAACGTACCTTAGAAATATCGAAAGGTTTACGTTTAAACTGGCTATTACTGGTACGATTGGAAGAACTATGAGCACTGGGTTTCTTAGTAGAATCAGGCACACCACACTTTACAAAGCTCGACAAGTAATCCACTATGCTTTCGGGAGTTAATTTAGCATTCCTCGCGGACGCACGAACCTGTGGGTCGGTAATTCCGCGTATAATAATTGCCGTTAGTAATTCACTGCTTAACCCTTTAACGATACGTAATTTCAATAAGGATTTACCCGCATATTCAGCATAGGTAGAATACTTGTCCGACTCGGTACACATAACATTGTACAGAATGTTCGCGATATCGACAGACCGTGGGCACAACGTTTTTAACTCTAATTTGAAATTAGACCAGTTACGCGTGGTGCTAGTCCACTCACTGAGCCAGGTACGGGCTTCCCCCTTAAGGCAACGACCTACGCGAGCAAGACATTTACCATCGTCCCAACGATTAAGCGATCGAGCCCTATCAACTTCATCGCACCACGTGTCGACATCATGAACATCTGGATCAAAATCAGAGACAAAATATTGGTTTGATCTCACCGGGAATGTCATCATGGCGTCTAAAAAGCGTTCAGCTATGCTTTTGGTGTCGCTTTCCGTTGGCAGCGGTGTGGCGGCAAACTCTTGCGTTGGAGCGGTAGACGCTGAAGGTGCACGGGCAGGTGTTGTGGCGGGCTCCGCGTCTGGCGGCGGCGTGCTCGACATGGCCAGAGCGTGGCAGGACTCCGGGCTCGCCACCAATGCAGGTCGAGACTCGTTCCCACGAGTCCGTTCCTCCAGACCCTGAAGCCTTTTCAAAATCTCGTCTAACCTATTAGGAGGCGAGGGAGTTCGTACACGACGTCTCCCTTTCCTCTTGCTATCAGAAGGCATTGTGTCTCTGCCCAACTTAACCTCAAAAACTATCGGAATAAGAACACGTGCAGAAACTACTTCAAATTTATAAAATCAGAGATGTATTCGAGCGGATTAGGCCTTCATATCCCACTTCTGATCTTATAAATAAAACATTTTAGACATTAAAAAAAATAACTTTAATACCAAACTGTAGAAATTACACGACAATTAAAATAATGAAAATAAAATTAGACACGAAATGGGCAGAGTAACAATGTTGACGAGTCTACGACAGCCGGCAAAATGGACGAGTCCACGCAGGCTTGCTTCTTTTATAGGCGTGGCCGCTCTGGAGGGGAGTGACTGGTGTTGTCATCTAACAATATTTAATCCCAGTACATTCTGCCTGTTGGCATACAAAATTTAAGGAGAAACTTACAGCTAATTTTAAACTAGGTACTAAGATAAATTTAAGGATGAGATCACAAAAAGTTTATTATAAAAATTGAGATCTTAAAGAAGGAGAGTGTTACAATTCATCATTTAAGAAATCGGTCTTCTTCTTCTTCCTGCCCTCGTCCCATTTTATTTGGGGTTGGCGCAACACGTTTTCTTCATCCATTCTTCCCTGTTAGACGTCATGGCATCATTTACTCCTTTCTCTTTCATATCATTCCTCACACCGTCCATCCATCTTTTCTTTGGCCTTCCTCTCCCTCTCCATCCAAATCCCTCTAAATCGGTAAGAGAGTAATAACACTTCTTTAATAACAGCGAAGACAGGAGTTGTTTAAATTTCCTTAAGGACTGATCCTTTATAGTATTCGGCAATTTGTTGAATATAATAGGTGCCATACCAATAATGTTTTTTTTTCAGCAATGCAGTGTTAAATTGACCTGTACACAATAAATTCTTATATTTTGATAAGAATTTATTGTGTACATTCATCAATTTGAACCGTCCTACACAAATGTGAATCGCTTTGCGATTTTTGGAAAGAACTGGGTTGTACGTACGACGACATAATATCAAGCTATACGTTTCCAGTATAAGCAGCCTTCTCATTGTAGGAAAAGGCATAACAATTTTATACAATGCGAGATCAGCAAAAACTAGAAATGTATAGCTTGATGTGTCGTCATGTGTATGAAAAGCCTGTTACATTTCGAGGTCTGTTTGGAAATATATAGCGTGATGTATCGTCATGTGTACAACCACTTGCAAGCTAAATATTAGGCCCTTTGTATGTATGTACACACGTTTTTTTTTTGCGTGATAACTACGGTTTATTCACCGGGTGTAGGCACGGTCGTCAGAGCTGTATGGATCACTATGGAAGCTCGTTGATGAACACGTGATTTTTACGGCACTATTTTTTACGTGCCGCATACAAAGGCCCTCACTTCTAAATACAATACGTTGTCGCTTGTCTTGTCATGAATCATAGTCTTGATTTCGCTAAGGTTTGTCGAAAGTGTTTTCAGTATCAATCCAGAATAGTTTGAAAACTAGCATTTTGAGCATCTGGTTTTTTTTAACCAACTTCAAAATAGAGGCGTTCTGTATTCAACCTTTATGTATTAGAATACAGATTATGTGTAGAACATTTATTATTATTTTACAATTTTGCAGTTCAGTTTTACTGGAAATTACTGGCAATGATTGAAATTTTCCATAGTGGACAATGGACATAAAATAACAACCAGTGAAAAACATTTTTTCAACACACTTGTTCGTAAAGTGGCTCTTAATGAACCGATTTTACGTCCATAATGCAAAGTATTAAACACGCGTGCTTTTTACTTTAAGTTATCGCACTAGTGCGGTAACGCCACAGACAACTATTTTATTTAGTCGAAGATGTGTGCTTTTTTTAATCTCGACAAAGAGACTTCATGTCAAAAGGAATCCGCGGTCCATATTTAACTTGTCTTTTTAATAGTTTGAATTGCCCTTAGTCCGAAAATGAACTAAAATGTATTTACCTTAAATTGTCCGTGGTCTCTCACGGAACCAGATGGAAAAGACCCTAACTAGCGTTCTGTTATTGCGGAATCTCACTGAACTGTATATTTCTCTAAGCCAATAGTACTTTCCAATTCCATGCTAACTAAACTATAATTTAATTTAATATACTACAACACTACGAACACTCTAAACATTATTTTGTGTTTATTTTTATACCTAGATAAAAATAAATAAATAACTGGCAAAACCGCTAAACAGCCCACTGTTTAGCGGTTTTGCCAGTGCCTTTATGTATACCTGCGTTCTTTAACCAGCGTGCCATGTATATAAATAAAACAAAGTTGGGTTAGTTTAGTTATACCATTTATAACTCAAGAATAACTGGACCGAATAAATAATTAAACACAGCAATTTAGTATTTTTTCCTTAAAATACGGCAAACCAGTCTGTGACATGGTAGCTTAGATTTTTACGATAGCAACACTGCAACAAACAACACAAACTTCAATCAATATAAAGTTCCTAGCGAAATCTTCGCGTATCTCCGTAAAGTAAAATAAACGATCATAATCGAATTTTATTTACATTAACTACAGCCCAAATTGTAATTTATATCTAAACTTGCAGTGTTTCTAAGAGTAAAGGTAAGTAAAATGCGCCAATTTCTCAACAACTACAGCCAGCCGGTTTTTGGAATAACAATAAACAGAACAACGCTGAGCAAAAAATAACAAAAACATTACAGTTTTAATTTACATGCACTTATTCTAATACACATTACTTTAATTTTCGTCACATATTTCATATTTTGGTAACAGACCTTGTTACATGAATACAATTTGACAACAAACGTGTTTCCAGAGTTAACAATGGATGAATCTATGGAGTCATTGGCTCAACCTGACCTCGGCTACGTTCCATCGATACCACCAAGCCAGCCAATGGAAACTGCACCAGCATTGTCGACAATGGCGCCATCATCAGGTCCCCAAAGTGGAAGACATGAGGAGTTCTCTGTAGAGAAGGTTCTGGATCGAAGAATTAAGAATGGCAAGGTCGAATTCTTGTTGAAATGGAAAGGCTATTCTCAGTGAGTGGTTTTTGATTGTTTTATACTTGTGAAGTAAAAGCTTACATTAAAAAAACCCTTAACCACCTACCGCTGCAGTCCCTGAGACCGCAACATATTTTTGCATTCAAATATTTCGATGCCCCATCAACCTTTTCTACACATCCTTTATTTAGGAAAAAACAATAGTTACAAAATGCATTAGTGTGTATAATGAAAGTAAACTTACCTTTATTTGCTAGTTGTTGTTGCGGTCCCAGGGACCGGTGGTAGCTGGTTATGGGTTAATGTCAGATATACATTTATATAGGCTACATGCATTTTGAAAAAAAAAAAGAAAAAATTGTCATGTATGCCACGGATCTTCAAAGCCCTATACAATTAATTATATTTATCTAATTTCAGTGATGACAATACATGGGAGCCAGAAGATAATCTCGATTGTCCAGAGCTTATATCTGCATATGAGGAAGCTCGTATGAAGCGAGAGAAGGAGGAGGTAGTCGCTGCAGCCGCCGCTGCCGCTGCTGCAGCTGCAGCTGCTGCGGCCGCTGCTGCTGCTGCTGCTGCAGCAGCAACCCCAGATCCTATAGAGGAGACTTTAGCTAGTCGTAAGAGGAGCAGGAGAGGAGATAAGAAGAAAAAGAATGAAGTAAGTTTTGTTGAATTAAGCATGTGACTTTTATAAAAAAAACAACCAGTGGTCCACATTAGCTCTGGATCGCAAAATCTTAAAGTCATGGAGAGAGGCAAGGGCCTCCCCGTGACTTTGAGTGACTTTTTTTTTTCAATCAATGCTGGGCAAAGGCCCAACAGTTGGATGATGTAGACCAACAGACAATAATCATGTGTGAATGTATGTGACTTTTATAAATCTTAGCCAAAGCCATTGTAATTTAAACCATATGCCAATAGGAATAAATTGGTACAATGCTTGAGAGGCTCTCCTGAAGTGCAACAAATATTTGCATAATGTTAGGTAAAGAGTTAAAGTAAAGACATTGAAACTGAACAGAAGAGAACACGCTGGACAGATTAAATTTCGCCAAGCTATTTGAAACACATCCAAAATCATCCATAACCTGGTGGATGTACCGGATTTATTATCAGAAATTAATATAACAGTACTAAGGAATACCATAACTAGATCTCTACACAAAATAAATACCTTTGCACTGTCCTCATCAAGAACCAACTTTGGCCTCAATGCCCCCTTGAAATGTGTAATGGCTAATCATAATAAAATAGATATCTGCAACAATATTAATATTTTTACAGACTCATTTTCCCAATTTTGCAGAAAACTTATAACTATTAGCGACAAATCTTAATTTCATAACCTACTTTTTACTTTTTAATATTTAATTTATTGGTTTTTTGCCACATGTGCCTGTCACTGGCACTTGTTATCGCGTTCTACCGTTTTGAATTTTGAATATCAATTTTACTGTTAATTTTAATTCCAATGATAATTTTGATTCTAATTTCGATTATGATTTTGTTTTTTACTTAATGTTTTGTTCTTTGTTTCTAATTAATTTTTCTATCCTCACTATGAATAAAAAATCTTGTTAGGACATATATTTCAGAAGCTAATTTTTATGTAAGCGCTGTGTACGCGTAAGTGATTAATTCACCATAACTCAATGCATATGTTATTTTTTATTATGTTAATGTTTCTAGTGAACAGGTTGTTGGTTTGCCTTTCAAATAAAATAAAATAAAAATAATAATAATTAGAGGTTTTGTTCTAGAGCCATAGATTTTGTATAACCACATTTTATAGTACAATAAATTTACATCTCTTCTTGTTTTATATTCATTTGGCTTAGTAGACTATAATAACCAGTGCAATTGTTCCCCAGGTCTTACAAGAGATTGCAAAACCACGTGGTCTAGCGCGAGGCTTATCACCAGAGAAGATACTGGCTGGTCAACTGTTCCATGGCTCATTGTTCTTTTTAGTTAAATGGTAAGAAGTACTTCTTTTCCTAAAAACTAGCAACCCACCTCTCCTTCGCGCGATTTTTGACTTGACAAAACATTGAGATTTCATATTAAACGTGAGTTTAATATTAATGTTTTGTACACATAAACCTTCCAGAATAAATTCTTTAAATAATGGTGCATTGAAATCCGTTACGTAGCTGAAGAACAACGCCATCACACAGACTGACGCGAAAAGATACTTTAATTTATCATATGATCATAAATGGTGTGTTTTAAGTATGCTTTATAATAAAGTGGCTTGAATTCCTGACATGCAATATCATGCATTATAAGTGACACCCTTGGTTGACTGGTAGAGAATGCCTAAGGCATTAAGTCCGCCTTTGTACCTTTTGTGCTGAAAGTTTAAATAAATAAATAAATGAATTTTTGCTCTACTGCTCACACAGGGAATCGAAAACATGCTGTGTGCATAGCTATCAATATTTGTTCTTTGTATGAGAAAAGGCGTTTGCCATGTAATGCCCTGTAGTGGAGTAGTGATCAAGGAATGCAGTCTCCAGATCTCGAGCCATTTTTCGAGATTCGATCTCGTGGCAAGACACTCTCGTTCGACGTCTCGACTGTTCTGGTCGAGATTACGAACGAGATTTCGGAGAGTGAGCACACGCAATTAAGCACATTATGCTTATTGAGGTGACATTTTTAAAATAATAATTAATGGTTTTATAGTGTGCGTGATGCGTGTGTGGTGATTTGTTGCGTTATGTATGGGTAGTGCAGAAAATAATCGTAGATTGTTTCAGTACTTAAATAATGTTGTTTTGTTTACAGAATAACATATCAACACCATTAGGTATTGCATTTTTTTTAAAGTAGGCGAAATCTCGATCTTGAAAATCTCAAAACGAGATCTCTGCAGATTGATGGGCAATATCTTAGCAAGCGAGATCTGGAGTTGCCAATCTCGACTCGAGATTGCATTCCGTAGTAGCGAGTGACAACCTTGTACAGACAGATGTCGCCTTTAAACTTGTCCCAATTTCTTACAGGCATGGTTGCACAGACTTTGACGTGGTACCAGGCCACGATTTAGGTGAAGCCTATCCAGATTTTGTTATCAACTACTACGAGTCATGCGCTCCGTTTAGCGTCAGGCACAAGATTGGGAAGATTATGAGGATTGCTCCTGAGGTAAGTTCAAAGCTCAAGAATTCTTTTAAATAACACTGTAGATAACGAATTTTTTAGTAAGTGGTTTTTATCAAATGATATTAGTGCAGTTTGGTATTAGTGTCTGACCGAAACAAGATTTTAGCCGAAACCGAAACCGTAACCGAATGTTCGGCTCCTCTTCTAGTTTCGGCCGAAACCAAAATTTAAATAAAAGTTAGGGACATTGACGTTAGTTTTTGGGAAAAACAGCTCTAACTTAATTAAACCTTAGCAGAAATGCCACTGTTAGCATCTGCGATTACCGATTTAGTCGTCGCTCGATACAAGGATTATGCAATAAACATCGCATAATACTAGCAACAGCATCAGCGATTTAATCGATTTTCGGTAACTCGATTAAGCACCAACGCTTTATCTCTCCGCCAAACAATTTAGCATTGTTAAAAAATGCATTTGTTTAAACCGAGTGAGAGAAGCAGCTCAGGAACGTCACCTTTTTGTCCGAAACCGAAACTGCGGCCGATACCAGATTTTTTGGCCGAAACCGAACCTTCGGTCGGACACTGTTTTTTAATTTTATTGCTGAATAAGCCCGCTTTTGACCTCGATCACCACTGATGGAAAGCGATGGATGAGGTATATGATGGAACGAGCGTGCCCAGAAGATGCCTAAGGCACTGGAACTCCCACGCATCGACGAAACACAGCAGGCTGCTTGATGCCGGACTCCGGTGGGAGGGTGGTCGCAAACCAGGCGGGCGTTAGCCCTACCACCGCAAGGAAAGAATTGGCCAGTCAAATAAGGTGTTGGGTGTGACTGTCCAGGAAGTGGCGAGCGCTCGGTTCAGTTCACAAACTGCGCTACACGAGGAGGCTTCTTGATGCATTCCAAATCAAACGTTTAATATTCTCTGATTTGGAAGGTCATAATTTGTATGGATTATTTTATGGAATTTCTCTAATGGGATTATTATTATTATTCTCATCCTATGATGTTTTTTTACCAGCTACCATCAGCAGCACCGCCAGCAGCCGAGCCAATGGACGTTTCTGGAGACTTGCCAAATATCCCCACTGATCGTTAGTACCTACATTTAATTAATTAAATATTGTATTGTAATGAAAAAGCTATGGGGGAGACATGTACCCACCAGTGGGACATTACAGGTTGAATAGATAAATAAAAAACATTTCAAATTAATTCCATTAATTTATTAACCCTTAAATGCATAATGTTGCCATATGGCAACAAAGTACGTCATTTAATTTTTTTAAGAATGTGATAGCTGTGAGTTTCTGAACGCACCTCTTTTTGTCAAAACAATATATATATACTCTATGAATATTAATATTATTATACAATTACAATATATTTATTTTTTCTAAATTCTATAGATAAATACCTATACAATAGCATTTTTTGCAATACGATATAATAAATCATGCATTTAAGGGTTAAATAAATATGACAAGAAAAAGAAAAGAAAAAAAAAAAGATCGCTCTTAGCGATAAGACCGCACATTATGTCACCCTTTGTAAAATGTCTATATTTATGTCTGTAATTTATATGATGTACATAATAAAGAGTATTCTATTCTATTCTATTTGACGGATTGTAGTAGCTTAATGTGCTGGCGTCTGTACACCATAAACATAGAAAAAATATAGAACTTTGACAATCTTTTTTAAACACACTATTTTCTATTTACCAGCTGAAGAATCACAACTGCAGCTACCTACAGCTGCCGAGTCACAGCCAACAGAAGTGGCTGTCAACTGACCATCGTTTTACAACGCTAGTAGTACGGACTATTGAGTGAGAAACTATTGAACAAGTGAAATAGACAATTTAGTGAACTAGAGGGTATTTTGTATTGTGGTGGGTCGTTTACGTTTTGATACAGAATAGCAGGGAATATGACACTTAAGACCAGTGTTGGGCAAAATTTAATTGCAAGGCACAATTAAATATAACAATTGATTAATTGTTAATTGTGAAATATCAATTAACAATTGATTAATTGTTCCCGCAATTAAAGTTTAATAATTTTTTTTTTTTGGCAGGCCTGTTGGTCTAGTGGTCAGTGGCCTTGACTACTATACGCAAGGTCGTGGGTTCGATTCCCACCCAGGACAAATGTGTGATGAGCACGATCATTTTTTGTTCTTTGTCTGTGTGTAATTTATCTATAATATGTATGTATTTAGAAATATATATGTATGTTTATCAGTTGTCTAGTACTCATCGCACAAGCTCTGCTTAGTTTGGGAGTAGATGGCGTTGTGTGAAAGTTGTGGAATATTATTATTAAATAATGTAAATAGAAATAATATAAGATCCTCCATCTTATATTAATTCTATTTACATTATTTGTGGCACATGGTAGGACTCTCACAAGGTTGACTGATGATCTTGCAAAGTCAGCAGAAAGCCGTTGGTTCCAGGCCGCGCTAAATCGTTCTTCGTGGGAGTGATTAGGGGAGGTTTATATCCAGCAGTGGACGTCTTTATAAAATCTTTATAAAATATACAGGCAGGGAAATCGACGCGCAACCTGTTACCAGCCTGTATATGAATGTGTATGGTTCAGCAATCAATTGTGTTATTGGTTAAGAGTACAACAGAATATTATCTATGTTACAGATAATATATTAGGTGAATCAAATATAAACAGGACTTTTTTTTATTACTGGTCGCTGAGTGAAGTGACGCGCTTGGTGCTGTTGTATGTGTTAGGGGGGGATCATCTAGGGGAAGGGGGTATACTGCTCCGGCTCACTTTAGTTTATTGCGCGCCAGTAGCATCATGTATGAGCATTGAGCAGGAGGTATATAAGTCTGTTGAGCAACGACTTATCATAATTTTTTTAACACGGGAGGGCATAAAACCTTCCGAATTTTTGCATCCATTAACTACAGTTCGATAAGAATACGCTTTCAAGAACTCAAGTGTAGGAATGGAACAAAAAAAAATTCAAGTGGAGGACGCTGTTTTCACACTGACCAGATAGTGGAATCATTTGTGTGCAATTGGCTAAAGGCACGACCGACTACATTCTTCGATACTGGCATCAAGAAACATCCCCTGCGCTGGGAAAAATGTGTTAATAGAAGGGGAGATTATGTAGAAAAATAAAATATATTCCTTTTTTTTTACGAGTATAATAATACGTGCGTATTTTTTTTTTACTTAAGTCCGGTTTATATTTGATCCACCCACGTATTAAAATAGTATTCTAAGATTGAAATGTATTTATATTATGTTTTTAATGACGTTTCGCATCGCAGGACGTTTCGCATCGCAGCAAATGTGTTTTATACTGGTTTCCATTAATCAGGTTCATTGTATGGCTATTTTAGATGTTTGTAAAGGGAGTTTTTAATTTTTATTTCTTCCTTATGGAAATGTGTATTTTTTCCAATTTTCTTTTACTTTGTTTTAACCCGGCGACCGTAAGGTTGGGTATAATACACCCAGACCCTAATAAATCGCTCGATATTTTGTTACATATAATATTTTTTAAATTTTATCCTTTGTATTTAAAATCGATATTAAACCGTTAAAATGTCTAATTTATGATATAGGTTTGTCACACCCGCCTTATGCTCCGTGTTACAAATTTTTACCCTTAGCACGCCGGGTTAACTGACTTTTTGATAGAAACCTCATTATAACATCGTAGACTTAAGAAATATTATGTATTTATATGAAATAATCAAAAAGTCACACGGTGTTGGTATAACCGAGTCTAGTTGGGTGTCAGATCAGATAGTAAAATAAAAATAATATTGTTTCTTGGAATAAACAATCAACTATGTATTTGTATTACATACACAGGGTAAAGAGTATATATACTTTATTGTATGTATGTGTGTATATGCAGCTTTAAATTTAAATAACGAGAGATATTGCTTTCCCTTGCTGCAGGATGGTGCTAGTTAATATAATAGAGCTGTACCGTACTGTACGACAATTTATGTAAATAGACAATAAATCTTTATGTGAGTTATTTCTACAAAGGTAAAGTTCTCTTCCTTACAAATATGTATATTTTATTAATACAAAAATTGGCTTACGATATTGATTTATATCGCTTCATCCAAATATCTGAACAAAATTATAGTTTAAGATATAAAAAATAAAAAAGAAAATCAATTTTCAAAAAGCATTCATTTATTTTTCAATATAATCTTATATTAATCCCTGTAATATAAAACGAGTATAAAACTTACAAACGTAAATCGACTTAAAGCTAATTAATATAGAGTATCAAATACTTTGGCATATCGTCGGTTAGAATGTTAAACATTTCAAATGTATGATTTAATATTTTGGGCCACGAATCTCATCGAGATAGCTATAAGATTGTTGTGTGTATCTTAAAAGTTTAGTTGACACAAACGTCAACACAATACTTTGGGTCATCACAGGCAATTCCCTTGCATGCTGTGATTTCATTTAGTATAACAAATATTATATCATACAATATAAATGCATACAATTTAATACATAATGAAACTTGGCCCATATTAATCCATACGTTTGTCGCTGTCGTACAATTTGTTAAGGAAAGGCGAGATTGACGCTAAGTTTTCGCAGTCTGGGATCAGCTTTCCCTTGAATGTGATGCAGGATTGTGCGCAGAGAGGGCCTTCGAACCAGGCGCCCAGCATCTTCTTGCATTGTGCGCAGTTCTCGATGCAAACCTGCATGGGATCGTAGCCAGTCGCTAGGGGGAAAATGACAAAAGATTTCTGTTAGTATTTTGGAGTATAGAAAGATTAGAAAATGCGGGGTGTCCGAAAAGTCACCTGCTGACGGGCCACATTGAGATCTGCCAATAAAAAAAAAAATGACCTACCAGTAAAATTTTTTTTTCACCAGGGCCGATCAAAATAAGGTAAAATTTTTTTGGTGAAAATTTTAACTTTGAACCTAAATTTTAGGTATTTAAAAGATGATATCTGTAACTTTCTTGTATTCAATCGATAGTAGGATGATTCAAGATGAAAATAAAAAAACCTGTACTCGAAAAAAATTTCATTCACAAGAAATGGCATGGAAAAACCTGATCAAAGGTAGAGATTTTCCAAAATTTCATTAAACATCAAAAAACTCGGAAACCATAAGACTTTTACCATGGTAATTTTTTTCATTGGTAGATCCCAATGTGGCCCATCTGCAGGTAAAAGGTAATCCGTGACTTTCCGGACAACCTGTATATAAAAGTATTAGTAGTAGAATTTTTTGTATTAATGGATGGTTCATAAGTCATACCTAATGAATAAATTTACAATTGGACGGCACGGTTGGCGCAGTGGTTAAGCTATTGACTGCTGCGCTGCGTGTCGCGGGTTCGATTCTCGCACGGAACAAATATTTGTATGACCTACAAGTAGTAAAACACCACCCCACCACCACCCTTGGTTGACTGGTAGAGAATGCCTAAGGCATTAAGTCCGACTTTGTACCTTTTGTGCGAAAAGTTTAAATACATAATAAATAAATAATAAAATATAATAAATAATAATAGTTTAATGGTTTAATGAGGAGTTAAAATGTATATAAACGCAGCCACAATACAGGAGATATTCCTAGTGTAAGGCAGTTTAAAAAAAAAAAACAATATAATACCAGCCTAAAAATATCCAGTGGGATAGTAGCAAGGCAAGTTGCAAGAACAGGAAGCAAGTTAAGAGGCAAGATAATAAAAGGTGGATTGTAGCTGTTCTACACGATCAATGAATCTCATCAGAACGCTGGTTCCTTCGCCAAAAATAATAATAATAATAATGCATAGTGAGGCGATTCCTCTCTTTGGAGCCCTGACCACCGGCAGCTTGCACCCTGTTCCCGATACCGATGATCCACACTTTTTAGGGTTCCGTAGTCAACAAGAAAACCTTATAGTTTCGCCATGGCCGTCTGCCCGTCCGTCCGCAGCTTAGCCCAGAGACTCAGTACTAGAAAGCTGTAATTTGGGCTGGATATACATATTAATCACGCCGACAAAATGGTAAAATAAAATCTTGAAAAATTTTTTTATAGGATAGGTACCTTGTCTACACGTAAAGTGGGGATGCTTTTTTTCTCGTCTACCCCATGGTATGGGGTATCGTTGTATAGGTCTTTCAAAAATAATTCAGGTTTGTAAAACAATTTTTCGATTTAGGATTCCGATGGTGAAATATTAAGCTTTTAAGTGCTAATTTTTGTTAGTCAAGTGTCCCCCCCTCCGCGCCAGCTAAATAGTTGTTTTTGGACATGTGAAAAACTCACGGTAGTAGTATATATAACGAAGTTAAAAGGAAAACTATCACAGCTAAGTAGGCTTTACAAGTTTACGAGTAATAGTCGACCAACTTACATTTGCAGTTGCAATGTATGGGGGAACATGATTTTCAACTACATTGTTAACTTTGTTCTTGGAATAAATTCATTCCAACTACGGAACCCTTCAATGTGCGTGGCCCGACTCGTACTTGGCCGGTTTTTATATTTTTAAATGTGTTTTTTATAATAATATACAAAAATGTAACCTATGAAATAAAGGTAAAAATAATGCTTAAAGAGAAAGAAAATAAAATCAAGTATCTTGACTTAGCACACGAGGTTGTCGACATGTGGGATGTGGACTCCGCAATCGTTACAGTAAATGGCCTATTAGCGGAGAGCCTCGACCGAAACCTCGGGAAGCTCTCATTATACGGTTGGGTCAAAGGGATTGATTCAGAAAGCGGTACTTCTGGACACGACACGCATAGTGAGGAGGTTCCACTCTCTAGAGCTCTGACCACCGGCAGCTTGGACCCTGTTCCTGATGCATGGGCCACTCTTTTTATATTTTTAGCTTGCCCGCTACTTCGTTCGCGTGGGATTCGTATTATCCTCAAAAAAAAAAAATAATAACACCCCCTCTCCACCTCACCTCCTCTTGAAACTTAGATTTCGAAAATTAATATATCCTTTGTTATTAATGTGTTATTTGTAATTAATGTGTTTATTTATACAAAGTTTTGAGTTAATCAAGTAACGCAATAAAATGCTCTCCTTAAAAAAATAATTACCACTTTTTGCTCTATCAGGGGTTGATTTTAGAAAGACCCAAAAACTTATCATAGTATCTTTTGTCAAAAGTATTAATATTGAGTTTCATGTTAGCTTCTCCTCCGTAGCGTATTTTGTTTTCCGGATACTGCAAACAGGATGCTTGTGTGAATATGTATATTTAAACACGTACACCACTAAACGCGTCGTCAACCAGTGGACCCCGCGCTCAACGAGTGAACGCCGCGTGGTCAACGAATGGACGACGTTGGTCCACGAATTTTCGAGTAGTCTGTTAACAATTGGCACTAGGTCTACACGTGTGTTTCGTAATGTCAAATTTTACAAACCGTGAATTGAATGAAGGTAGGGTGGAGAGCGGCGCATTGCCAACGTATCGCCCTCGCGTGAATCATTCGCGGACAGCGCGCGGTCCACTCTGTACCCGCGCGTTGGCAATGCGCAGTCAACCCAAGGCAAGCATGCGAGCAGCGAGTTGTCACCGAGTGGTCCACCCGCCGTCCGCGCGTGGACGGCTTACGACCGAGGCGATCCGGTGACGCTACGGAGTTGATGTAGTGAGCGCATACCCATACAAGTCCATATAAAGAATACTAGCCGCAGGAGGCGAGGCGGTGCAGAGTGGATGCCGGGTGGCTCTAATGAGCTGTGACCTTGAGGCGAGTCGCTGCGCAGTAACAAATTCATGGGTCAGCGGGGGTGAAGGGTGGGGTACTACTACGCAGCGAGTAGCGCACTTCAGAGCCGCCATGAAGTCTGACGCGAACTATACCTATTATTTTTTATGAAGACCTATACCTATGTACCTACCTATAGAGAAATTGCAACATTAAAGCTACCTACCGCAGTAATCAACCTTACCTGCTCGTTGGTTATTCCTTCTACCTATCCTTGACCGACGAGACGACGTAAAGTTCGTAGAAGGATCATAAGGTTTGAGAGTCTAATGGGACCTACCTAAATCAGGTCAGTGACAGGCAAACCACAGTATACCGACATAGTCAAGAGTTTGCCTTTCTGCTTAAATGCACAGTAACTGTGGGGACTTCACCAATTCAAAATAACCTGAATTTCCTGCTATAACGACGTCATTCGCGATGTCGCGAACCTCGGTCAGCGTATTAATAATTTACATTTAGGTACCTACAGCAAATAAATAGGTACATGCTGAATCGCTTTCTTTAAGTAATTTGCAGTTCAGTGACGCACTTTACGTACCTACGTATAAGCCACGTCAAAGCATCCGGAAATCCATTCGGTTAGTGTAAAGCTCTGTTATTGCAGTTTAATTTCTAAAAGAATAAGAGCTCAAGTGTTTTAGCATTTTATATTAATCCGAACTAGGCACTAGAGCCTCGTTAACGCATTTTAAACTTAGTAGTTGACTGCAGATGTGAGGAAATTAAACGCCGAAATGTCCCTGGGGAACGATAGGAACTTTCAAGATGGGTTGAATTTGAAATTTTGTTCGAATGGTAGGTACAACGGGTTATGTGTGTACCTACTACCTATAGAGTTCTGGTTACCGTTTCTTGGAGGATTATTGTTGTCTATGATTTGCGTAAAATTAAAAAAAAATATTATTTCACTCTCGTGTTTTTTTTTTAATTTGGAGATGCAAAGTTTATGTCCATGACCAGCTAGATACTTCTCTATTAAATATCATTATGATTGATTTGGCAGTTTAGCCGTGAAGACGTCCCAAACAGACAGACATTCAGCCTTTCGCCTACAATAACAGTGTGGGTTTCCTTTCGCAATTTTCTCACCATTTTTATTGACTCTAACAGAATAATGTCCATATCACACGGTCTAAATGCACAATTGTTGTTACGGGGTCAAGTGTAAGCGGCTAAGGTGAAATTGCGTAACTTCGGCGAAAGTGAGGTGTCCAAATTGTGGATTGAGGTCATTGTCTCAGTGCGATCGGACGCTGAATACATCAGAATACATCTTTTGGCTTTTGGGATGAGAATATAAACTAGTTATTTAAAAAAATAAGCCACTGACCTTCTTGTGACGGGTTGCGAAGACTTTCTGGAAAGCGTGTCGTGAAGTTCTTCCAACTTTGAAAACTATCTTAGAAATTCTCTTGAAGTGTGGTTATTAATTGTTCAAAAAATGTTGTTACTTTAAGGACAGAGTAGGTACCTATTTACCCATGTCGAGCAAAGTACGGTGGAGAAACTTTTTAATTTTCCGAGATGAAATTATCCCTTTTCTTTCTTCTAGTTTCAGGTTTCAGCAAAATTGTTTCGTTAGTTTAACTTCGCTACTTGCTTATGAAAACTGTAATGCTAGTTAGTAAAAATCAACCATTAGGTAATTTTTTAGAGACTTTCAAATTAATTATAATCTTCAAGTATTCACATTCACAATATTTTTTTCCAAATTGCCTGCTAAATTCGTTATGAAAGAAATATTTTCTTTCATAACGAAGATATATAAGTTTCTCATCTCTAATTGAATAGTTTCCATTAACGAAAGCTCTAGATTTCATTAACTGCCAAGTTTTTGCTAATTAGATGGTCGTTGGACACGAGACGAAGGAGAGATAAAATGTATACAATGGAATACGGTTTATGATGATTAGTAGCCAGTAGGTTTTTGTTCCGTTAGCAATACAGAAAGAAATTCCTACAACAGCAGCAACAGCATTATGCTGAGCGATAGCCGTTTTGCGCGGATATGACGCATATTTTCACCCAACTTTTTCTTTTTTGTGTTTTTGTTCTTTCTCTACGTCCTGTTTTTTGTGTTTTTGTTCTTTCTCTGTGTCCCGTTTACCGCATATAAATAAATTTTCTATCTTTTCTTCTTTTAAATGGCATTGAAAATAGAGTGCAGCAGTATTAAATAAAAGTCATGTGCCTGATGGGATTTCCATCGGCAAAAAAATATGAACTTCCAAACAAACTTTTAAGTAAACTACAACTAACAAAACGAGGAGAACTTTTTCTCCCTTAGCTCACCTTCGTTGTGCAAGGTACTCTAGTGGAAAATTTCATGCTTGCACACTGCACAGTCTAAGCCGCTAGGTCTAGCCTAGCGGCTTAGACTGTGCAGTGTGCGTTGTCTGTCAGTGAATTTTATATTTTATTATGGGGATCCTTTGGCATCAATCTTTTGTTTATGTCTATTGGTAGTGTATCTGCCTGGAACAGACTGTGCTATTTCTGCAGGTAGACCTACCAATCTACACTGACTGTCCGTAGATTCCATTTCTAGATATCTGGTGTAGCGCTGAATTTATGTAATCCTAGCAGTGCTTCATATTTTGAATCCTTTTTTGATCCATAGTTCAACAGAGGATTGAAAAGATGTAGCACTGCAAACAACTGCAACTGGCAACTGGATACCATAGTATCCAGTTGCCCATAAAGGGAAATTTGTAGGACAATGATCCTCATTTCGCTACGAGTTCGTCTAAATGCACTGTCATTGACTTGTGGTATTGAAGATAGACAGGAGTTCACAGAACTCCTGTAAGCCTCTTGTAATACTACAATCCCTAAACTATGCCATTGATGGGACCATCAGATTGCCTTCTAACAGACACACCTCCTTTTGTCTAACGTACGAGTACGACTAAATTTGGTGGGCTAACGTTAGTTTAAATTCTAGAACGTTATGGTAATCTTAGATTCAATTAAGATTATCCAAACACAAAGACAATGTTTAAAACAAATATTCTCGACAGTCACGTTTGGTCTTTATCGTCGATGTTGTCCTCATGAATTTAAAGTTAGAACGTGTGTGATGTTAAAATAATTTAAGTGGTCAGATTTCGCGAGATCTCGTATATAAAACCCTGGATTGGTTAGGGCTAGTATTGGATTTGATTAGGTCGTATCATACCACATACATACGAGATAAAAACGTTTCGGTCCCTAGTCAACTATCACTCCATCAGCCTACCCTTTTCCCATCTTATCTGGGGTCAGCGCTCCTCGATATTCGTCGCCAAACGTATCTTTACGTAGAGACGCCAACTTGTCCCTCATTCATATCGTTGTTTACGACGGACATACAAGTTAGGGTGTTAGTAATAACTTTAAAAGTTGTTTCTTTAAAATAAAAAAAGCAGAAGTGGCTATGCCGAACATCATTAAAAAAATCTTTATTGACAAAGAAAATACTTCTTAATAATTTTTTTAACATAACTAACAAGGAAGGTATCCCGACGTGTCACCTCCGATTTTTTTGTGGCTGATATATGTTATTCTCCATCAAATTTTAAGAGACACGTTTTTTTGCCAACACGCCTTTTTTGGGGGTGAAATAGCCCCCTAAACATTACCACCTTTCGGGGCAGTTTGAGGGTTTTACATACTTCTAGTTAATATTTTTCCAAAAGACCAAATGGATATTAATATATCCATTACAATATATATATTATTATTTTTTTTATTTTTATTATTATTTTTCCATCCAATGTTTAGGGGGCTATTTCACCCCCAAAAAAGGCGCGTTGGCAAAAAAAAAAAAATACGTGTCTCTTAAAATTTGATGGAGAATAACATATATCAGCCGCAAAAAAATCGGAGGTGACACGTCGGGATACCTTCCTTGTAAGTAGAGAGACTCTTAATCAAACGGACTTATACAGATTCCAAAGGTAAGCTAGAAGGTAGGGGTAAAGTCAAGCAGTCTGTGTCAGTGATCATGCTAGTTGGTAAACGCTCGACGTGTCCATTAAAATGGCAATGACGGTAATTCTGTTCTGTGTTGATTTTTAGGTTAAAATAAAAAGTTTAATATGATTGTAAGTGTTAATCGAGGTATTACTATTCACAAAGTGTTTCAGGATGTTATAATAACGTTTCAAGTACAGATGTTATTTAGATTTTGCCGAATTTATTTTGTTTGAGCTGCAATGCTGCGTTGTTCTATTTGTTTTTGTCTGTGAAGAGATTGCTCGAAAAACAAAAAAAAAATAAATATGTTTACTTTTGCTTCCAGATTGTATAATCTGGAACCAAAAGTAAACATATTTTTTTTTTGTTTTTAGCAGGCAGGCCTTTTATATTTAAGGCCACTACTGTAGGGTTGATCGACAAATTATGCATTAAAGTCAGTCAAAAAGAACTTGGGAAAATCTGGGCACCTTTATGGGATAGAAGCAACGCTCTGTTTCCAGCAAACTTTTATGAAGTAAACAGCGAGTAAGTATCACGAAAAAAGGAAAATTACCAAATCTGTTTGCTTTTTTAAAAGTGAGTACATAAACGACTCGTGCAAACGTTTTCGTGAGTCAAAAAATGTGAGTTTTACGGCTTGTGAAATGTTACGAGTGGCCATATTTAGAATCGTGATAAAACACCCCGCATACAAAGTAGGTACGAGGAAAAATAATATACTAGACGAGGCAAAGTGGGAAGATTGACGTTTTTTCGTGAACATAAAAAGAGTGAAAGAGGATGGGTATTTTTTTTTATGAATGCGTAGCACTCGAAATAGGTACTTGTTTATGTACTAATATGACTTGAATTTCATAAATCTATAAAACCAAATCACACACAACCCGTTTAAGAAGGCAATCCTTCTAAAGGTCAGGCTGTCACTTTAGAAGTAATTTTATACCTATAACTCGCCGAAGTACCAACATGATTAGGAAATCATTTTCAACCAGCTTCGCTTACAAATCGTGTAACCTCTTTGAGAATCTTCAATAATATCATTAGCTGTCTTGTGAGCGAGTTTCAAGAATCAGCTGTTATGGTACCAAATACATATATAATTTTGAATAAACTTTATGCAGAAGCTGTATCATAAACCTGAGTTTGCAACTTCACTTTATAAGACCTGTGTGAGGACCTGCTTTTAAAGCGTTCTACTTTGCCAGTCTATTCTGTAGAAATCTCACTGTGATCACTTATGTGAAGTGAGCTATCGCTTCACCTAATGCTAGGAATTGACACTATTGAGTTGACAGCTCACTTCACCTTAGTTTTCTCGGTGAGATTTTTACAGAATATACCGGCTGGAATAACACTAATCTAAATTAAGGTACCGACAACAGGAAACAGAAAAATTCTAGAAGGTACTGTTGCACCAGCTGAGCGGGATCGGGAGAGGGCTGATCCTGCTCGGAGAAAGAGGCGTCGGGGAGGCAACCGCCTTGGCGACTAATACGCCGACAGCCGGTTACCAATCAAGGTAGGTGGACCTTTGGGGTCGCGGGCGCACAGAGTGGGGACTCTGTCCGCCCACAAAGTGACCCCAGGGAAGACGCTGGCACAGTGGTCACGTGCTGCCGTGCATAGCGAGGCTCAGGGGAGGCGTTGCACAGGGGGGGTTCCGGAATTGCTCTTTTAAGAGGAACCGGGACCACCCCTATATGTGCTGATGGTGATTACCGGGGTGGTTTTAGCGTTGCACTACTTACCAATAGCGGGGCTGCAGGCGACATGACCGAAGTTGGCGAGAAACGCGATGGTGACGAAGACGATGAAAGCAGCGGTGATCTTGCCGGCCATTTTGTGATCTGAAAGTATACCATCATGATAAATTATAATTAGTGCATATCAAACAAATACCAGTCCATATTGTGTCACTGCAGAGTAAAGGCTTCCTTCTCAAACCGAGAAGGCACGAGCACTGATCACCACGCTTGCTCAAGGCAGAGTGGGGATTTCAGTCCAGGTTTCCTCACGATGTTTTCCTTCACCAATGAAATCATGGGAATGTGGTATTCCCTATCAGACAATACCGCATATTCTCCAGTGTTCCTTGTACTCGTCCACAGCCACAAAAGACCTCGTAGCAAGTAGGAAACGATGGATCGATTGCGTGAAAGATGAAATGGGTAAAATAAAGATGAATGGGGGTCTCTAAATACTGAGATGATGGCTGCAAAGAAATGCGTCAATCCCAAATAAATTGGGTTTAGGGCGGGATGATGACGATGATCAGCCTTAGAAATAATGAGAACCTTTAACAAATATTGAGTATATTCTTCCAGAACTAGACCACACTATAAATTCAGCTGGACCTTTAATGATAATACAACTAGCCATACATTTAAAAATATTCGTCCTCTATGGACCGATGAAACTACATGATGCTGCTAATTTTCCATTATTTACGGGGTAGGGAAATATTAGTAATATCACCAAGGTTAGATGGAAAGCTGCCAGTGCAATAAACTTTTGTTAATACAGTTATTTTTATGAATGGTTATAATTATCAACGGAGGAATTATAATTGATAAACAATTACCAAAGCTTTATGAAAGTTAATCAACATTACGCAACGTTATCTTCAAATGTTATGGAAGATAAATAGAGCGGTCAAGGAAGCTACTTTATAGCTATGTAATATCAAAACATTTACAGGAAAATTTTCAACCAAATTTTCCCATTTCTCTGCATAACTAATAAATGAATTGTCATTAACTTACTTGGAAATATCAAACCTACTATATTCACACAAATAAACAACTGCACATCGCGAACTCACCTCATTCACCAGTCATGGAAAAAGTTCGATATTAGGGGAAAATCTTACACAGGGCACAACACAAACAAAGCTCATTTCGCCGCAACGACAATACCACAACAATATGTAAACAAACTTGGAACGATCACCGTACGTAGTAATGTATTATATTAACGGAAAATTCTGGCCAACGACCGCTTGTAAATGGAACTTGTTTAAATATGTAACCACTTAACTATGGCTGTAAATCGGGTGGGGCGAAGCGCGTGTGCTTAAGGGATATCCCAGGAAACGGATCTGTGCTGTACCTTTGCGAAAGACGAAAGTTCTAAGTAGGAAGTCGATGAATCTACGATGATGTTAACGTGGATCGAGAATTTGAGATAATCTTATTTGTGAAAGAAATTAATTTTTAATTATTACACCATATTTTTGGATGATAGTCAGAAAGTTGGGAAAGATTTCGTCAATCATCCATGCTTTAAAATATTAGGTACATATATTATATACATACATAAACTCGAAGTTGTACTTATATTGTTTGCATAAAAATAGAGCTTTTACCAAATCTAACAGTATTATCGTAGGTAGCATCTCCCCCTTCCTTAGAATGCTGCTGTATCGCTAGCAAAATATCATTTGCCAATATGTGACTGTTCTCGTACCTCAGTGATTTGTCGATTGCCTTGTAGTTTTGGTATTCATCGCCAATCAAACCATCTAATACTTATTATACTTAGTTATTTAAAATGACTATCAAAACTTTTATAAAATGCTGAACGTTTAAAGTTTTAGTCGCAAATACTTACCGTGTTATGTTGTATTGATAGATTTATGCTAGATCGTGAAGTTAACTGGTTGGAATTTTATTTAGACATTTATTAAATAACACCATATACACATTCAACATAAATTTACAAAAGTATTTCGCTAAGGTGGTGGTCGGTATGACTTTTAAACAGGTTTGTCAACTATTTTCATAAATATTTATCCAATCCAAATTGGTTGCATAATAAATGTATCTGAGAATTTCTTCCGCATAAATAAAAACTATTGTTGAAATTCTACTAGCTGGGCAAGGTCGTTGGAAATCCGCACATGGGTTTTATGTAACACGCAAAGTGGCCCAAGGTGCGATATTCGATTGATAGTGAAACTATTGCTAGATTTCTTTCAAGGAAAGTATGAATCATTGTTGCGTAAACTAAATGGTTACGTTTTCCTATTTGTACGGCTGTTTAGGCAGGCGAATACACTGACGAGTCTTTTTTCCTTATGTGGCAGAAGTGTACCTACAGGGTTAGTTTTCAAAAACCAGCCATATTTAAGGGTTTGGTACAGACGATCAAACTAAATAAATTTGTCCCTGAGGCTAACATCGTAATTGCGAGTAAAAATTCAGTCGTCCCATACGTTTAGGTCGAGTAGATATTGAAGTTTTCTATGGGACAGTTTGTAAATTTTTCACGATTACGATATTGGTCCCATGGAGAAAGTTATTCGGTTTGATGGTCTGTACCATACCCTTAAATTTGGCTGGTCTTTAAAATAAACCCTGTATAGGTACCTACAAGACCTTATAAAGCTTTCTTTACCACACTTTTCCCCAATTTCATATTAATTACTGGCTTTTGACCAAGGCTTCACCTGCATGGGTATCGGAAAATATCCCACGGGAACGTACTACCCGGATTAAAAGTATTCTATGTCTAAATCTAGGTAATAAATTATCTGTGTGCCAAATTTCATCCAAATCCGTTCAGCCGTTTTTGCGTGATTTAGTAACAAACATCCAAACGTACACGCTTTCACATTTATAATATTAGTCGGATTATTTACCAGTTTTTTCCTTAAGTCAAAATAAATAATAAATAATTCAACAACGTATTATTAAAATAACTTCTACAAACAGGTCTTTATCGGGCGTCATTTACCGGTACAAAACTATGCAATATATTTTCGGAGCATGTCCAGGCTATGCTGCCGCGTCTGAACAAAGCTGCTTGCCTTCAAGCGGTAGCCCGGGGCGCCAGAATGTTTGTACTACGTGGATGATACCTTTGGGGCTATTCAATATCGTACAGTGACTTATTCGTGGAATTAATTCGGGTTGTGAAATTATTTGCGGTTGGAAGACTGATTGTTTGCGGTCCTGTGTGGGATAGTTGTTTAAGCTTTGTTTTAGTGAGAATTAAATTTAATCTATGTGATGAGATTTTATACACGGAGATCCGAAACAGTGAAGCTCTGAATCATTTTATAGAAGTGACTTATTAAATAAAATAAATAAAATCTTCTAAAAAAATATTTATGATAATTAAATGACCGTTAAAGAACAAGCATCTCACATGAGTACCAACGTGTCTGACATAAACGTGTCGACTTTTTTCGGCACGTGTTCTGACGTTGCAGAATAAACCAACATTTAGGACAAAAGCATTTTACTTCCGCGCCGACGAACAAAAGTCAAATGTAAATAACCTCTAGACACGGTTCGTGTACTAAGTAGCTGATAGGCACCGATTATATCGTTACCAGATTTACATAGCTCCTTAAATGTGGCGAGAATTCAACACCTGCTCAATTACGGAGCAATGGAAATTGTCTAGATGAAAATTAACTTCGGATTTACGTTGCGCCTTTTAGGAAGCGGATCTCGTTATCACACGATCGGCTTAAATCTCAATTATTGTTAATACAACTTCCTAAACTTAAAATTATGAATTCTCAATCCTGCCGGATACATCGTCATGATTGATGCTCTAATGTTCGAAACTTCTAAAAAAAATATGTTTCCGCATATGAAATCATGCTGACAACAAGTTCTGTATGTAAAATGGATGACGTCTAAAACGGGATTAGGGTATGATAATTTTGAGTCTATTTTGCGATTGCTGCTACCTACGCACCTAGTGATCTGTACATACGTGTTTAACATAAGGATGTAAGAAAATATCCGTAGTGCAGATTTGTCGATGATGCTATGCCACCAATAACTATAATTATTTGGAGACGGAAAACTTTTTATATGAGGCAGATTCTCGACATAATTCATTGTAAGTCTCCAAACGTGTTATAGGAAGGCAACTTGATGCTGTTTTTGGGATAGGTACTTGAAGTGGTAAGGTAGACAGATAGGTCCTTTTGCCACAGGCCTGAAAGTTGTATTTAAACTCATTATTTATATTATATTTTAGATTTATCCAAAAAGAAAATAAAAGTTACATCTACGGTGAGCAAGATGTGTAAAATTTTAGGTTTAAAAAAAAAAACACATTGTTCAGGAGCAAGAATTTGAAAAATAGAATTGGTGTTCAGATCTTGATTGAAATATATTAGGTAGGTAGGCATTCGAAAACATACTTGCGCAGACGCAAAAAGAAATGCAATTGTTGCAACTTCAGCTGACAGAGAGCCAGAAGATAGTATCAAACTGTTAAAATAAGGGAAAAAGGAAAAAATATGTATAAAGGGAGAAAAAAAATAGAAATATTGGTACGTAAGTAAGTGATTCAAGTAAAGAAAATAGACCCAAATTATACATTTTGTTTGGAAAATTAATAAACGGAAAATGCAACCAGCGAAGATATAATTCTCACAGTACAGATACTTACTTGGTAGATTTCCTGGAAGGGTAGATGATGAAGAAGAAGAAACGGACAGTTGAATGTGAAGACTGATCCTATTCCCCAAGCTTTTATACTGAAATTGGAAGTAGCCAGCCTAACTAACCAAGTCGGGAGACAACGGGACACTTCCATTATCTATATGGATCTCATAATTAGATTGGCTAATGTGTTCGATGTTGTTAGGAAGAAGTTTGGACATTTGAGTTAAATTGTCACAAAGTTGGTGTATTTTTTTTTCATTAGGGGATTTTCTCCGACTATAGAATAGAATAGAAAAGTTTTTATTTCAGACCGGAGTCCATAGGGTTAGTAACAATTTTTCTAAACTTCTAGTGTTAGTAGGTTACAGACAGATAAAAATACACAATTAAAATTCAGCGTGGAGCCGCATCCACCTCCGCAGCATCGGGGAATCCCACCGATCTGCGAACACACTGAGAATACTGTTGGTTCTGCCGCGAACACGAGTCATCAACATACTATAACATGAAAACAGAGTTTACGGGCAAAAGCAATTCATATTTTCTTGAATACATACGCATGTCATGGAGAAAGCTGGTAACCGGTGCCGATATGCCAGCGCTTATCGGCGCCAAAAAGGGCTGGTTGACAACGCTCGTCGGCGCAGGCAGTTTTCATACTACATATATTATTTCTACAAGTAGTTGTTCCGGCTCTGGCTGTTTGTGTATGTGAGTTTAAATGTTTGTAAACGCACCCACAATACAGGAGAAATTCCTAGTGTGGGGCAACGTTTAAAAAAAAAAAACTTTATGTCAAATTAGTGCGAACCAGTGTAAGCCAGTGGAATTTGTCGGCGCTTATCGGCGACCGGCGAGAAGCGCTGGCATATCGCGCGGCACTTACCAGCGTTCTACCTACATGAAAACACCTAAAGAATAGGTAAGCGGTGTTAAGCATCAGCCCGAGAACTCAAATATACCTAGTATGCTAAAAAGTTCAATAAGCGATAAAGTGCCTGATTTACATGATGCAAGTTTCTTACCTGTGGCATACAAAAAAATTGAAGCAACAAATGACTTGACCACGTAGGAGATGGCGCAATGAACTGAATAGGTTCCGTCCAATTGATGCTAAAGATGGAAGGAGTGGAGGGAGGATATTGCCCAAAAGTGTGACAGCACAGGCTGGAAAAAAAGTACTTGCAGAATTTAAACACTGTTTAAACGGTGCAACTTTTATTGTTGCTTGAATTAATGGTACGCCACAGGCGATTAATTTCCACCGTGTAAATCGGGCTTAACTTTATGAATACTTCGCAATATTGACAGTTACAACAAGTATTCTAAACGTAGTTTCAAAACTAAACTATCTAACCAATGAAGTATTTTTCAGCGCATTCCACGGGTGGTCATACTCGTATAATAACAAAAAATAGTGATTTTCAATTGTAGCAGAATATTTCATTGAAGTTGCTTAAGTTTCGCTACTAGTTTAAATGTTTTTATTCTACATTTATTTTACTACTAGAAATGGTTGGTGTTCTTTTTTTTTTGTAATTACACTGAGTGCTTTGTTCTTCTTGATTTACATGGTTTTGTAAGGAGGGTGCCTTATATTCCAGAAGGATTAGAAAGGAGTTATCTATGGCAAAATAAACCATTTCTCCAGTTCGCTGTTTCTTCAATTTAAGGGCAATTAAAATAAAATTAAAAAGAAAAAAAAAGTCTCTCTTCCAGTCCTTCTAGTCCTTGTATCTACCTAGTGCTTGAATGGATCCAGGACCGATGCAATTAGTATTTGAATAGAAGGCGATTTTCGTTAGTAGTCTTTATGTTAGTGTTGGGAAGCGTAATCCTGAATTCATTCAAGCCATATACTCGTAGTGTCAACGATGCCACTGGGGTGTAGTTTACAATTTTTTTTTGGTAACTACACCACCGTTATGAAGTTCTAGTACTAAACTTATGCATTTATCGATACCAATTATTTATTTATCATTCGTAAGATCACGACATGACATCACCTTACAGATGATCTCTGTGCAGATCTTATTTGCCTCTAGGAAAATTAGATTTATGCATTGATACTATTTGATTGTCAACTACATACTATTTTATTTTACTGTTTTTCCAGAAATTGCAGAAAAGACACGGTGAAAAAAATGAATAGTTAACATAAAAAATATTGTGCAATATCGGGTAGAGTTTTTAAAACCATTATTGTTATTTTTGTTTTAAAGGACACAACTATTATGTTTTTCGCATCCTTGGTGAATTAGCCCAATTTCATCATTTGCATCTTATTACTTCTTACTATCAAAAAAATTAAAACATACTAAATTGTTTGTATGTTTAATTACACGTAACACATCACTAGTCGGCAGTGGTGTTGTTACAAAGAAAAAAAATGTAAGCGACACCCCAGTGGTGTCGTCCAGAGGTGTCGTACAGTGGTATCGTTAACAATACATGACTCAAGCCTGACAAGGTTTATAGTGTTGCATGTGGGGGTATTTTGGGCCAACGTGTAGATTGTTGTGATTATGGAACTTTGATAGGGTTGGCGGGTGGAACGCATTCCGGAAACCGAAGTTCGTGAGATGCTCATAGCTACATAAGTGTAGACGATGCCCGTCACTGTGTGGAAGTCGGAAAACAAACTTCAAATTATTTGTGTAAGTACCTATATTAGAGCCAGGAATGAGATCAATTTAAGTTATGGAACAACAAAATGATTATCATACATATCTTTGTTTAAATTCCATTGCAACCAAAAACTCAAATTATTATGACCTTTATGTAAACGGTCACTCAAAAATAACTTAGAATATATTTCATTAAAGTAGATAACAGATTAAGTGGCGATATAACGTACTTATTTGAGATTATGAACACTGCTATAGCACATTGTTAACGTTTCTAAAACTCCTTTGAAAGGAAGCCTATTAACCAACAAATTGCTTCATCACTCCAACTAAACCTGACATCAAAGTTGAGCATTTTGGCACTCAGCCCAAGATATTCGTATTCTCTAGACGGAGTCGGACAATCGATCATCGTTTACCTACAATTTTGAGGCCAGTCACTTCCGAAAAGCAACATAATGCCCTATCATGAACCTCATAAGAAGTAAATGTCGAGACTAAAAATACGACGAACAGTAAACAGAAAGGCTTTTCAGTGTAAAAAAAATAAGGGCACGCTGTTAACAAGGGATCTGGTATCCGGTAATTATATGATAGATTACTCAAGTTTCCGATTTCGAATGTTTTTGGAGGAGCTAATTAGAGTTTGTTGACCGTTGATAATTCGTCGATACGATGCTTTGTGAATTTCACTTTGCAGAGCTGGGACTATTATAGGAATAGTCCCAGCTCTGCAAAGTGAAATTCAGTTTCTTTATATGAGTCATGATTATTGTAAAAATTAAATAGGGTGAAGATAAAAGAGGAATTCTTTGGTACTAAGAGAAGATAGGTAAAAGATTTGGACTCCAATAGTGTATATCCTGCTAAACTGTTTATAGTGTACGTGTATTACCTACCTATGTTCCGCTGGATGAAGGTAGCGCAGAACCGGTGGAAAGGGCGGCGCTTGGGAGAGGCCAGGAGTGGACGCCTTTCGACTGAATGAATGGTGAATGAATGCTTACCTATGTGTTACGTCGCAAATGTTAGGAGGCTTATGATTAAAAATCAAAAACAAATTTTTCAATCTTTATTCTCACTAACCACAGAAAAGTTATCCAAAGTTAAATCGTAATAGTAAAGTTAAGTTAAACTTCCCATAAACTCTTAAGTTGATTATGAATAATAAATCAATCGTAATAATAAATCAAAAGTACCTACCCAGGCGGGTACTTTTATCAAAAAATATTAACAATCATTTCAATAAAATTTCCGGTACAAGCATTTTTGTTAAAAAAATATTAATTTGGAAAATAAATGATAAAAATAAAAGGATAATATTACCTGGCTACTTTACAACGTTGATAAACATTAAACATCGGACATTAATCAACCATGGACGTAATTACCGAATCACATACGAAACAAACAAAATACAAAATTAACGTTAAAACATCCGGTTAAACGACTTTTATTTATACAGAGAAAACAATTATTTCGACATACCAAAAAACATTTGCAATTTTGCCATTTTTGTTTAAAACAAAAAATTAGAGTAAAGTCGAATAATTAATTCACTGTAGTAAAATGACAGGTGCTAGCCTACAGACAGACACCCACCTAAACCTAGTAAAATAATATCATATTTTTATTGGAATAGTCATAATTTGTAAGATTAATGTGTTAAAAAATGATAATACTAACAAATGATAAGTGTAAGTCGCAATATGACCATATTTTTAGTGTCCAACCAAAGGTTCGGTTTCGGTTTCGGCCATAATCATAGTTTCGGCCGCAGCTTCGGTTTCGGCCAAAAAGTGGCCGCATCTTCGGCCCGACCAAAACTGGCATTTGCGAGGTTTTGATAGGATAGACGAAAATAGATGACAGATAGACGGCGTAGATTTAGTAATGGGTCCCGTTTCCATCCTTATTTTACAAAACCTAAAAAAATAGTGTTTTTTTGTTAACGGCTGATAAACGTATTTCGGTTGGACACTTATTTTACAAAGTGACAGGTAACACCTGTCTGTTTCCTCCAGTGAATTAATAATTCTGTCAAACATTTTTCTTTTTTTTTTTTTTTAATTTAACATCCCTCCACATTAGGCACTTCGTCCGCCATGCTAGCAAGAATTAAGTTCCTGTCAGTGCCCGTAGATTTCTTTGGTTCTAAAGCAGCTCTCATTTCTAAGGCTCGGGTGTCCGTCTCCAAGGATTGGTTCTTGTCGTTCAAATCTATTGCTATTGTTATGGAAGCTGCTTCTAAAGCATTGTATGTTGCCCTGAAAATGGTTTAAGGTGGTTAAGTTTTTTCATGGTCCTTTTCTCCAAATATAAAATACACTTGACAGGCCTGTTGGTCTAGTGGTCAGTGGCCCTGACTCCTATGCTTAAGGTCGTGGGTTCGATTCCCACCTAGGACAAATGTTGTGTGATGAGCACGATCATTTGTTCTTTGTCTGGGTGTAATTTATCTATAATATGTATGTATTTAGAAATATATATGTATGTTTATCAGTTGTCTAGTACTCATAGCACAAGCTCTGCTTAGTTTGGGACTAGATGGCGTTGTGTGAAAGTTGTCGAATATTATTATTATTATTACTTATTTATTTCAGACAAGCTGCGCCCTGCGGTTTCACCGGCATAAGTCTCGATCCCGTGGAAATATCGAGATATAAAGTATTCCATGTCCTAATGCAGGTCATGGTCTACCAATTTGCTAAATTTCATCCAAATTTGTTTATTCGTTTTAGCGTGCAAGCATTACAAACAAAGGTACAAAAAAAAAAAAATTCTCCTTATTATATTAGTTAATTTATTTATAATTTTAGAAGATTTGTTATTTCAGCAAGATATTCTTTTGAAAATAAATGTTGAAGAAGAAAAAGTCTAACAAATGAACGTTATTATGTTTGTGGACTGGAATCAAATTGACTAGACAATTCCTAAGTGCCACAACGTATCACATTTAAATATGTCAAGTTCGAAACATTTATCAAAATGAGTTATAGTTTTGAAAATACTTTCTTAATGCTATCTTTATTTTTGGTCCCCCGGAGGAAATAGGTACAGACGCCAGCACATCAAGCTACTACAATCTGTACAATTTCTTTAATAGATTTTCAACTTTATTACTGAAGCATTAGGTTCAAAGTTGATTGGGAAAATTTTACAGTTTCAGGTAGCTTGATGTGCTGGTGTCTGTACCTCAGCATTAAAAACTCAATCTCTAGTAAAATATGCTTAAATAGGTATATGCGTGGCAATTATATGCGCACAACACAGGTCACAGCCGGTCATAGCGACACTAGGCGCGGGCGCACAGCGGGCTGGAGGCGCGGGCGCACAGCGGGCTGGAGGCGCGGGCGGCGCGGGGGCACCGCGTGGTAGTGAGCATATTTTTGTGCGGACATCCAGGTAACATAACAAGGTTATAACTTTGTGATTTTTCATGATACAGTTTTGAAATTTTGTACATAGATTCCTTACATGAAAATACTAGACACCTGTTTCGGGTTTCGCATATACTAAAACTAATGTTGAATAAACAAGGTATACATTCAGTCAACTTCTATTTTGACTTACTTTAACATACCGTCTGATTATTTTTCTATCGAAGTTCACATTAGTTTATCCACTAAAGGCTGATTTTTCAGTTGACAGATATTTTTTATGCGTGGAATAAAATTGACGTCTGACAGTTTTTGTGTGGAAGAACTGTCAACAATTCAAAATTATTCCTCCGACAAAATTATTTGGTGATGGAAAAATCAGTCCTAAAAATACTCAAACTTACTTGGCACAGTCCAATTTCTCCTGCAATTGACGAATAGTCTCCCTCAGGCTTCGTACCTCTTCCTTTAGTCCTATATCGGCTTCATCAGCAGCTAGTTCATACCCTGGACGGTACCCTCGCGTCTCCAAGCGGGTTTCAGCCACTTTCAACGCGTTCACTTTATCGGCAAACTGTTCACCCATAGTTTTTAATTCTGTAGCTAGTTTGTCCATGTTTTCTTCCATCTGTAGAAAAAAGTAAGATTTCAGTAAGATTTTCGAAAAACTGTCTATTCTCTGGGTATATGAAAGGTTGAAGTATTTTATTAACAGGTCCTTTACCTGTTAAGTACAGTCTGCCTCAAAAAGATGTATACATCAACAAGAATTCATTTCATTGTCTTCAATCACATTGGCCACAAAATAGATTATACATTGGGTACATCTTTTTGAGGCTGACTGAGCTCATGTACTGTCAAATCTCATGTTGCGATTGATCAAAGAAGAAAAAAAAAAACAAAACAAAAATGACTCATTCGAAATTCGATAAAACACAAAATCCTTTGGACATCTGGGGTTGGTGAAAAAGAATGAGTATCTGTTTGCAGATTAACCCTAATAATATCATGTAACAGGATTGAGAAACTTCCTACTTTTATTTCTCTTATTCTGGACTTAAGTATATGAATAAAGTTTTGGAAGCTAATGTCAGACGGCAATAAATAAAAAAAGGAATAAAGGAATAAATAAATAAATAAATAAATATCAGGTTCCTGTGTTATCCAATTGTTACTTGTTAGCCGCAGAGTAGATGGCAAAAAGTACACGGAGAGAAAAATCTTAGAAAAATTACTGTGCTGTCTCATAATCTAAGTGCATTTGAGTGGTAATGGAAAAATTACCATGCTAGCACAGTAAAAATTCTTATGCTGTATAGTAAAATTTATTGGACAAATAGTGATTTTTTCCCAATCTCACTCAGAAAATTTTCTGTAGATGTCACTTGCACTCACTTTACAGTGGCGAGCTCAGTAATTTTTCTAAGAATTTTCTCTCCGTGCATGTAAGACTTTGGTAAGATGCTGGGTTTTGACAGACCAAATCATTCAAATAAAAACATTGCTTTTTAGTTTTCCCAACAAAAAGCAAACGTCTCAACTAGGAGCCTTTGCGGGGGTGATTTGTGGGGTCATTGTCTGTAGTTATTGTAGTCGCTAAAATTGAAATATCATTTAAATAACTGTTTTTTTTTGTGTGCAAACTTCACAGACGTGATAGGTATCGATGTCTCAACACAATAAAACATAATAAAACAGTTTTATTAACTCATGCTTCAAGTAACAAACAATAACAAAGGTTTTTGACCTCCCAAAAAAAAAACAGACGCTAGTAAATCTATTTATTTATTATTTTATTGCGTATAGATATCGATACCCATCGCGGTGTTTAGGTAGCCATTTTAAAATAACCCTGAATAAATTAATTTTAACAAACTGCTGTTTACAACTATACAGTGCAAAAATAAGTTCAAATACTAAAAAACCCGACCCCGGCTATCCTCTGAACATCACTATGAATATGTATTAAATACATTGAAATATATTGTGTGTAAGTTGTTTATTTAATAGACGATAAATATTGCAGAGTTTGTATATAACAATTTCAGATGAGAATATTTTCTTGTTTCATACTTTTTAGAGCGTGATTTTTCAGTAGTCGGGTTTTAGTTTTTAAACTTATTTTTTATTTAAATTATTTTGGGGTTATAATTTTAAATATCTATTGTTGAAGAAGAACGAAATTCATCTGCCTAATCTTTTCCAAACTACGTTGGGGTCGGCTTCCGGTCTAACCGGATGCAGCTGAATACCAGTATTCTACATGTAGCGACTGCCTATCTGACCTCCACAACCCAGTTACTGAGTAATACGATACCCCTTGGCAAGTCTGGTTGTCAGACTTTCGGGCTTGTGACTACCCATAAAGACTTTCAAAGATCCAAGAATGACAGCTGGGACCAACGGCTTAGCGTGCTTTCCGAGTCACGAGGGGACCGACCGCGGCAAGCTCAGCTTAACCTGATCGATCGACCCGTGTGGCTGATAAATACTTAGCTTATATTAGAGCCAGGAGTTTGAGATAATTTTCAAGTTATGGAACATCAAACTGAATGTCATACTTAACAAAGTTCAAATTCCATTGCAACCAAAAACTTATTAAGACCTTTTTGTTACAAATGGTCACTCAAAAATCAACTTAAAATACATCAGATTAAGGTAGATAACTGATTAAGTGGCGCTGGAATGTAAATTATCTGAGATTATGAACGCTGCTATAGAAAGTTTCTCTAAGGCTACGGACATGAAATCAGCGGGCGCCGGTCGGCGGCGGCGCGGGGAGCGGCGCGTTTCAATGCATAGATTTATACAACGTGTAACGTTAAATGCGCAAAACCTCAGACACCCCAACTGATTTTTAATTCAACTGACCTATTTCAGAGAGAAAATAAATCATTAAAAAAAATGTAGAGGTTTTATGGTGCTGTTTTAGTTTTACTGGCCCTTCTGATCGTTTCTTGCGTCTGCGTCGACGCTCTATCAAAGGAATCGTCACCGGGCCGCTGCGCCGCGCTGACTATTATTTACTATCTACGCTCATAAAGAACTTATGTTATCTTTAAACAGTGATTTAAATGTTTCCATCACACTTTTCCAGGCATTGGAAAAAACTTTCAACAACATTCTCACCATTTCACAATATTAAATGTTTTTATACAAAAACGCCATAGTTGCGAAATTTGCGCGCACGCGCCGCCGGGGTAGCGGGATAAAATGACCGACGTTTCAAAATGTTCTATCAAAAACTTTCTGATAACAAAAAAAGTTTTTATTTTTCACTTTTTAGTTATACCTACCTACCCCACACAAATTCACATAACACTACTTGCTATGTAAATATCAGTGACAGGAAGCTATTAAATCATCATCAATATAAACTAAGTGGAAAAAAATCGTATTATTGAAGCAACTCAAAAACTACGCAAGCAAAGTTGATAACATTTTAATTAATATGGGACCACCCCTGAGGCATAACTTACCCATTAAAAAAATGAGAGAATTGCGATCGACTGCGTAAACAATGCATACATAATAATATGCGATAGCAGCAATCGCGGTTGTTTTACTGGTATTTATTGAAGAGTTCCGTTGTCTGTCTCCGAAACTCATCATCAGATCTTTACGAAATTTAAATGGGACCATTTCGGAATGAACCTCTATCGAACAAATAAATAACTTTGCAAATGCCCGAATATACATAAAAAAAAAATATATACAAGGTGTAACTTAAATAACGCACAACCTCTTAAGGGAACAGCTGATTTTTTTTTCGCGATTTCAGGTTTGGTCCCATAGTAAAAGTTGTTCATAATGATGAGTACAATGACCCCTTAAGAGGCTGTGCGTTATTTAAGTTACACCTTGTATATAAACATCCGAATTGATAACCTCCTCCTTTTTGAAGTCGGTTAAAAAGATGTTACCGTCGCTATTTAGACATTTCGTTCGCGAACAGATACTAATTTTTCATAACACAACACTATGCCGCGCTAACGCCGCGTCGCGCGGTCTGCCCACTGCTGGCTTCGAGACAATTGCGTAACACACTATTACTCTCAATTTGAATAATTTTGTAGCATATTGCTAATCCATTACTCCTTATATTCGAAAAATGTGTCTGCTGAACAACGTAAATAACGCAATGAATCTCTTTGAACTGTCAAAGTTAAACCCATTGCTACTGATAGTGTGTTACGCAATTACCCTGCAGCGACCGGCTGCAGGGTAATTGCCTGCATTCTGTAAAAATCTCACCGTGAAATCATAGGTGAAGTGAGCAGTCAATAGTGTTAATCCCTAGCATTAGTTTACTGAATCTCACTTCACGCTCACTTCACCTAAGTTATCACGGTGAGATTTTTATACATAGAATAGCACTACAGGCCTGCGTTGCCTCGCCGCTCCCCACGCCACCGCCGCCGCAGCCCCGCGCCCGCTGAGTTCGTGTCTGTAGCCTAACACACTAACTAGTGCCAAAATTGCCAAAACGCATTACGTTTTTGCAAATGCTAGTTCTTTCTGTAGGAGTCACATCACAGCCTTAGATAAGCTACTATTGCTCCTTTACGTCTTAAATAGCTTCTGCCCGCAACACCTTGTAAAATTTCTTGAGTATTTCTCACGAAAGATGTACACGTGACGAAAAAGTTGTTATGAAATATTGTGACGAAATAGTAACCTTAGCACTAAGAGAATCTAGTTTTTGACTGAAAAAATATATGGCGCTGATATTTACCATCGCCCAATAAGAACGCTTTTAGTGTTTCCAGTACAAAATACTACAGATTCATTGAGAAATTTAAAAAAGTACTGAGAAATGGCGTGACTAAAGAGTACGTGACTAAAAAGTAAAAAAGGTGAGACATTTTGTTTATTGCGTGAAACTCAATATATTTTAAAGAAAGCAGGATACAATCAACTTTGAACCTTAAACTAGATTATACGAAGGTGCTAATTACAGAAAATTAGAACGTTAGACATACGTCAAGTAGTATTTTTTGAAGCGGCAAAGTCGTTGGTACCCATTGAGACAAAAAGATTTTGTATGGAAAAGTAAATCATGATAGTGACAACTTGAAGCGTTACACAATTTTATGAAGTATTTTCGGTCTTTGCGATATCTAATCCTAATCAGGAGTATATTTCTTCATCCCTTCGCAAATATCTTGCAAGAAGTTTCATCATTTTATTTTAATATTTTGACTCGAACTTTTGGGACATGTTTTTTCCACAAATGTACAACTATTTTGAGAAATACTCTCTTATTCCCCCGACTCAACCCATGGCATCGCATCACCTGCCCTCGCTGTCACTTTATTTTCACTTTGCGATTTTATCGACTCTTTTTCTTTTTGCTCGGCTCCTAAGAATCCCGTTCAATAAATAGCCTATTTCCTCAAGAGTTGGGCTATCAAAAGCAAAAATAACTTTTCAAATCCGACCTGTAGGTCCAGAGATTAGCGCGCACAAAAAGTAACTCTTCAGCTTTATTATCAGTATAGATACCTTCATCTTCTGCCAATCCAGCTCGTTTCTAGCCCTCTGCGTATCATAGATGCGTCTTCGAAGCATATAATTAGTGACGTCAGTTTGAGCTCGTAAGGCATTTCTGGCGCGACCTCGAGCCACGAAAAGTGACTCACGAAGACGTAAAGTATCTTGAAGCTCGTTTATTGCCATCTGTTTCGTTGCTTCGCATTTGTCCAGCCATTGCTGGTTGGTTATCATCCTAGAAGAGAAAAGTTATTGATTATTGTAAAAGGTTTTGATTACAGTCCATTAGAGTAATTAAAAAGTTGGATTCAATTATCCTTTACCCTTTCAGCAGTATTTAAATGTTCTCATTGATCTCTGGCAAATTATGAAATTCTATTTGTCTCGAATATTAACTTCTCAAATTATGCTTGTTAGAACTTCGCTGAAGTTTATTTCATAGCGACTTTGCCTGTCGCCTTTTACAACAAAGTGCACATTTTGTTCACAAATATTTTCCTTTGTTTTTTTTTTCTTTTTCTGTATAACTTTTAGTGTTAGATGAAATAAAGTATAAACGTAAACGGAGCAGGTGGCGTTCTGTAGTTTCAGAGGCCTGAAGTTTGTTTACGAACGTATGAAATAACGAAGTTGAAAACAACGTAGTTGAAAACTTTACCCCGCGGTAAGTAGTGCAGAAAACCATCTAGACTTTCACGAACTAAGTGCTATTATTTACGTCCTTACGCCTACACAAGAAAAAACCATAATGAAAGGCAAAGTAACATCGCTTAGAGACTGCTCATATCTTGTGTTATTAATGACACTATAATGTTGAGCCTTTTAACTCAGGCACAGGTGCAACAAGACGCGGGGGAGTATCATAAATTCTAACAAATTTAATTGTTTAGAAGTACCAAGTTGAAAGTTCCTTCTGCTCAGGTTGTTTTCAAGGAGACTGTCGTCCTGTAAGTTATCCTGGCTCTGTCTTTAGGTTTAGACTTGGTTAGTATGGTAAAGTAATTATTATGGGTAGATACTAAGCTAATGATACCATGAGACACAGTTGTCCTTGGTGCAAATAAACACTTTGCTTGGACCAGCACCCCAATTGCGTAACACAATCAATCAGAATCAAGAAGGATATTGCTAATCCATTGCTTCGTGTGTTCGATAAAAATTCTGCTCATCAACGTAAATAACGCAATAAATGTTGTCGAACTATAAAAAAAACTTTTTTTATAAAAAAATCAGCAGACTTCCAAAAAAACACTACAAAGTGAAAAATAACTTTAATTTTGGAAGTCGTTGTCGTTGGTTCCGCAATTTAGTTTTTTCACACCGACTTCCGAAATTAACGTTATTTTTCACTTTGTAGTGTTTTTTTGTAAGTCGGTTGTTTTTTTTTATAAAAAAGTTTTTATATTTCACTTTTTAGTTATACCTACCCCACACAAATTCATATAACACTACTTGCTATATATCAGTGACAGGAAGCTATTAAATCATTATCAATATAAACTAAGTGGAAAAAAATCGTATTATTGAAGCTAACTCAAAAACTACGCAAGCAAAGTTAATAACATTTTAATTAATATGGGACCACCCCTGAGGCATAACTTACCCATTAAGAAATGAGAGAATTGCTATCGACTGCGTAAACAATGCATACATAATAATATGCGATAGCAGCAATCGCGGTTGTTTTACTGGTTACCTATTGAAGATTTCCGTTGTCTGTCTCCGAAACTCATCACTAGATCTTTACGAAAGTTAAATGAGACCATTTCGGAACAAAAAAATATTTTGCAAATCCGTCCATATATGACGGAGTTATGTTCGAACATACATAAAAAATATATATACAACGTGTAACGTTAAATGCGCAAAACCTCATACACCCCAACTGATTTTTAATTCAATTGACCTATTTCAGAGAGAAAATAAGTCATTTAAAAAATGTAAAGGTTTTATGTGGTGTTTTAGTTTTACTGGCCATTCTGATCGTTTCTTGCGTCTGCGGCGACGCTTTACCGAGGAAGGAGTCGTCACCGGGCCGCTGCGCCGCGCTGACATTGGGTTGCTTGAACTATTAATGAATAGACACGGCAACGTTTTTAATAAAGATTTTTTGAAAAATGTGACCTATATAAAAAAGTGGTTCAATTAATTCTGCTCGTTATTCTGAACAAACGATTTTCAGGTTTTGCGCATTTAAGGTTACACGTTGTATGTATAAACATCCGAATTGATATCCTCCTGCTTTTTGAAGTCTGTTAAATATGAAACCTATTGCTACTGATAGTGTGTTACACAGTTATCCTGCAGGTATCTTTAAGACAGTCTACATATTTAGCAACTTTTTTAGGATCCGTGGATGTCGTATGGTTTTATGTAGAACCGAATTCTACACGGCAAGAATACTCAGAACCGCTTGATATATTATGAGTAATATTTGCCTAGCGTTTGGCGTTATTATTGGTTCAATAAAAATATGACGTTATTTATATTTTCTTTAACTTTAACCACGGCTGAATTTATCCACAATGCTAAGTTATAGGTGAACATAAAATGAAATATTCCTACCTCTTGGGAGTTTTCAAGGAGTCAGTTTTATAAGTGATATTGGCACAGTTCTTGTCCAAGCTCAACATGTCCTTATCAATCTGAAGTGCTTCGTTCTTATCGTTCAAGTCTAATTGTAGTTTGAACTTCACCACTTCCAACTTGTTGATTTTTTCCCAAGCGGACTGGCATCTGTCTATCAGCATCTTCTTGTTGCTTTCTGTTACGCAGAGTTCCTGTAATTATTTTATTATTATTGTAACCGCCACATAAAGCCTGATTACACGATGCTCTTAAATTGCTAGTGGAATAACATAAGTTGAAACCAAATTAAAAGTTGCACCGTCCAAAAGGTGTTTTGTCGCTCGTGTAAATGGAGCTTAGAGAGAATTGCGGTGTGGAGGACCAGCGGGTTCGGTGATAAGATGTCAACTTTGCTTGTTATTTCAGCGGAACTCCTCAATCCCAACAAAGGTTTACGACAAGTTAGCATAACGGTAGCTCTTTCTGAAAGAGTTCTTAAAAAAGATGCTTGCTTTTATTTATGTTTTAAGAACGACAATAGTGTAGAGGCGGATATACTTTTGCATTATACAACGTGTAACGTTAAATGCGCAAAACCTGAAAATAGTTTGATCAGAATAACGAGCAGAATTTATTGAACCACTTTTTAATATAGGTCACATTTTTCAAAAAATCTTCATTAAAAACATTGCCGTGTCTATTTATTAACAGGTCAAGCAAGCCAATGTGAGCGCGGCGCAGCGGCCCGGTGACGATTCCTCCCTCGGTAAAGCGTCGTCACAGACGCAAGAAACGATCAGAATGGCCAGTAAAACTAAAACAGCACATAAAACCATTACAATTTTTTTAATGACTGATTTTCTCTCTGAAATAGGTCAACTGAATTAAAAATCAGTTGGGGTGTCTGAGGTTTTGCGCATTTAACGTTACACGTTGTATATGTAGCGAGTTAATTCCCTTGACGTCTATGACACTCCATATTAAAAAAAAAACTGACGTCTGACATAATTTCTTCTTGAACTAAACTCGCTACTTAACTAATGTAAATCAGTCAGAACTCTGCCAGCATCTGTATTCCCTTCCACATTTAACCCGTCTGCCTTCAAAGCAAGAGTGAAGAGGCATGTTCTGGGCACGTTTGTTCCATTTATAGACCTCATCCATAGCTTTCCATTTGGTCAAGAGCCGGCCCAGTCAGCATTTTTGTTTTTTGTTAATGTGGCAATTTTGTAATCTTATTATTATCTCAATTCAAAACTCTTTAAAATACCAATCAGCAATCCTAAGCAGTCTATGAAAATAGAGGTTTATTTATAAACGTTGCTTAAAGTTAAGTAATGATTAACGGTTGTTTAACCATACTTTTTTGACGTTCAATCGTCTCTTAAAACTTTTAACCCGGCGTGCTTAAGGTAAAAATTTTTAACGCGGAGCATAAGGTGGGTGTGACAAACCCATATGATAAATTAGACATTTATACGGTTTAATATTGATTTTAAATTCTTTTCTTAAAGTTTAAAATATACATATATTAAAAAAAACATATGTATAAATATACATAATATGATGATGGCGATTTATTAGGGTCTGGGTTAAATAAAGGGGGATTTCCCTATTTTGGGACATGAAAAGGTATGCCTTATAAGGCCTTCAAAATATCAAATACAAATGACAACGAAAATCCTGTTTGTCCGACTGCAACAGCATGTATTCTAACTAGTTAAGCCATGCACACACCTGCCAGCTAATTGGGCTGACAAGCGGACTTAACAATCAGCAAATAAGGTACCTATTGTATTTTACCCTTAGCAATTAGCACACAATGCTAGAGGAAAATCTCTATTGTCTTTAAGTTTTGTGTGTGAAAGTTTGTACCATTACAGTTTACAAGTGAATTTTTTGAAAAGGTCATTAAAATGTTTAAACGATTTAGTTTTTTTTTTGGTACGGAGCTGATTCTTTTGAATAACAAGGAAAATAGCGCGATATAACATGTCTTCCCAATGGTGTTGATAAAGTATTTTCTTTTAGTCCTAACTTAAGGTGCTCCCTCACTTGGAGCATTCGCCTGTAATGTAACGTTACAGAGTCGAGCTTTACATTGGTGTGGGAAGAGAACCGAGCATTACAGTATTGTAAAGTAATGCTCAAAATCGAATCTGAAATGTTACATTACAGGCGAACGCTCCAGGTGAGGGAGCACCTTTATGGTATTCCGTATCATTGAGCAATCATTGTGGAGGCCTACATTTTAGAAGAAAACGGAAGATATACAACGTGTAACGTTAAATGCGCAAAACCTCAGACACCCCAACTGATTTTTAATTCAATTGACCTATTTCACAGAGAAAATAAGTCATTAAAAACATTGTAATGGTTTTATGTGCTGTTTTAGTTTTACTGGCCATTCTGATCGTTTCTTGCGTCTGCGACGACGCTTTACCGAGGGAGGAGTCGTCACCGGGCCGCTGCACCGCGCTGACATTGGCTTGCTTGACCTATTAATAAATAGACACGGCAACGTTTTTAATGAAGATTTTTTGAAAAATGTGACTATATTAGAAAGTGGTTCCATTAATTCTGCTCGTTATTCTGATCAAACTATTTTCAGGTTTTGCGCATTTAACGTTACACGTTGTAGATATTAATGACATAAACATAACTTTAGATCATTTTTATCGAAGGGTAAGGCAGAAGTGTACCTAAGGTACATTTCGCCAGTTGATCATCTGCCTAGCCTTTTCCCAACTTTGTTGGGGTCAGCTTCCAATCTAACCGAATGCAGCTGAATACCAGTATTTTACATAGCGCAACTGCCTATCTGACCTCCTCAACTCAGGTATTGGGTAATACGATACACCTCCTTGGTAAGACTGTCTGTCACACTTTCGGGCTTCTGACGAGCCGTAACGACTGTCTGTGAATGACAGTCGGGACCAACGGCTTAACGTGCTTTCTGAGGCCATGGAGGGAGTCTTGGTATATAAAGATGGTCACCCATTCACAGACAATTCCAGACGGAAAACCCAATAACACTGCCCTTCCCGGGAATCGATCCTAGGACCTTTTATTTTGCTGTAGCGCCTGCAATCAGCCGCTTGTTCAGTAAGCTATATATTATTGATTATGATTATTATGTTTTACCTTTTTCAGCTCAGTATCAGCCAGATCGTAAGTCAACTCCGAGCTTCTCCTTCCATCTCTGTTAGATAGACATTCGGAGCAGACAAGCAGAGGGAGATTCAGTTGTTCCAACTCCCTCTCCGTTGAAGCCTTCTCTTCTTTAAGACCGGCCATCTCACGGTCCAGAAGATCAAGAAGCTCCTGGAGGGTAGACCTCCATTGTTCGATCTCATAGACTCTGGATACGAAAAAAAGAATTGTTAGTATTATCTTGCCGTGTTGTTGTTCCTAAGTGCTCATACAAGGTGTAACTTAAATAACGCACAACCTCTTAAGGGGTCATTGTACTCATCATTATGAACAACTTTTACTATGAGACAAAACCGGAAATCGCGAAAAAAAAATCAGCTGTACATTTTGACGAGTTATGCGAACATAAATGTAGGGAACAGCTGATTTTTTTTTCCTGATTTCAGCTTTGGTCCCATAGTAAAAGTTGTTCATAATGATGAGTACAATGACCCCTTAAGAGGTTGTGCGTTATTTAAGTTACACCTTGTATACACGAGCGGCACGCGTCGACGGCAGAGGCAACATCAGCCGTCGACACGCGTCGACGCGAGCCTACGTGTGTATGAAGCATATTACAGACATAATTTATAACCAGTCTATAATATTCCCAGTGCTGGGACTACTAGGCCTCCTTTCGTAGGTGAGTGTGTATGAGTACTAAGTTTAAGTGGACTGTCAATTTTATACCGGTGAGTGGATTGTCGATTTTTACGTTAAGGCCCGCTTGCACCGAAAATATGCGCTTTTATAAGTTCTATCGAAGTTATTACCGTGGACGTCAACGCCATCACGATAACACAGGGATGTAAAATATATGGAGATATATGAAGAGGATGAGAGTTCTAAAATTCCGTCCACGATAACGTTATATCGTGCACATATTTCCATACATTTTATGTACGTGGACGTCCACGGCAGGGGCGTTCCTTTCATTAAAGCCGAAAAGCCCGGCTTTCAGTCAAACGTGAGCCTAACAATAAAAAATTTAAAAAAAATAAAACAAGTAAACTTGTAAATTAACCAACTCAATCATGTCGCAAGAATTGATAAGAATAATAAAAACTGCGCGCCCCGGCCGGCGGCCGCCTGCTATACGTTCGATGCAAGGTTGCCAGGTTTACATACTCGAAGAATAATATTTAAATCCCGCACAGTTTTCATCACGCGCACCGTTGCCAAACCTCTCCAATACCGCTATTGCGAGAACGCAACAATAAACATCGTCCCGTCTCGCTCGCACCAGCTGGCTTCTTATGAGGCTTCTGGACCTGTCACTATTTGTATACAAATGTTCACGTTGTTGATTACATCAGTATGTACTTATTTTCCAAATTGTACTGATTTTTAAGCCTGGCTTCTGATTTTTTATGAATGGAACGTAAAACGAAGCGTGTGTGTGTGTAAATAGTATGAATGAGCGCGTCGCTGTGCAAAGCTCGATCTATGGAATGGAATGATACAATTTCAAATTAGTTCAAGTTCGTTTCGAGCGGTTACTGGTGCATTTTTTGCTTGGACATTTTCTGTGAAATGAAGTGTTGTGATTAGTTTTGCGGTGATTATCTTTGTTTTGAAGTGATTAAAAAGTTTCTTGACATTAAAATGAATTCGGAAACGCTTGCAAATGTGCCTTGTGATGGATTAAAGTATGTGCAATCTTTATTCGGAAAGGTAAATACTTTCAAGTTTTACAGACGAATATAATAATCTCATTACTTCACCTAAACCTACTTTTTGAGTACCTATTTCTCAGAAATCTAAATTACGTAATAGGCATTTTAGTCGAAAATTGCCTTCAGGGTGCCTTTCCGGAACTTTTAAAGATACCTAGCTCATTTAATTGTGATCATTCCTGCGACAAGTTGTTTCGCGGAACGTGTTAAATAAGTATTCACACATATTTAATTAAGAAATAAGTACTCAAGAACAAGAACGGCTTTCCGAATTATCGAAAATTGCAATAGAAAAACAGCTGTTGGTAGAAATAAAACGTTCACCAAATTTTGACGCCGACTGATTACGCCGTTTTGAGTTAGAATATATAATTTTTATATTTTGTAAAGGCTGCTTAATTAATTGTAAAAATTAAAGCAGGCGCCAGGATCATGTTCTCTAAATGAATTGACAAAAAACGGCTTTTATCAAAGCTACTGAAGGTAAAGTAAATCTGTCTAGTAATTTTTACCATGCCTTCCGTGTGCGTGTGTGTGGTGTTTGTCATCTGTCTGTGATAAAGAAACGAAAATTGAAGAGTTATGGCTGTTCACATTGTGAGTAATCACTATCACTACATAGTATAAAACAAAGTCGCTTCCCGCTGTCTGTCCCTATGTATGCTTAAATCTTTAAAACTACGCAACGGATTTTGATGCGGTTTTTTTTAATAGATAGAGTAATTCAAGAGGAAGGTTTATATGTATAATACATGCATAATATATTAGAGAAACACTGATCATTTTAGGGATTTCTAATGTGATGTCGTAAATAAACACATTTTTTTGCGCTTACATTGCAAACGCTGGCTTAACCCTACGTATTGTACACCTTAAAAAGGTCTACAAAAAAGTCCGGGATGGCATATGTCTATCTCTTAGGGATAACCCACAATAACCATTTTTTATCCTATACTTTTTAAGAGAAAGAATGGCTCTAAAATGATCAGTGTTTCTCTACTATATTATGCATGTATTATATGCACACAAACCTTCCTCTTGAATCACACTATCTATTAAAAAAAACCGCATCAAAATCCGTTGCTTATTTTTAAAGTTCTAAGCATACATAGAGACAGACAGACAGCGGGAAGCGACTTTGTTTTATACTATGTAGTGATAGTGATCAGCATTGCACCCGTGCGAAGCCGGGGCGGGTCGCTAGTTATAATTATAAATATTATCAACATCGTAAACAATGTGTAGTTAGAAATCAATCAATAACTTGTACGCCATCTAGTGGCCAGATTGTAATATTTTGCCTATAGCGACTGTTGCGAGCGAGTGAAATATGAACTAACTCTGAGCTCTGTTGTGCCAATAATGTTAATAGATGGCTCTTATACGTCTTATCATATTTTACACGAAACTGATTTAATATGAAAATGAAAAAGTTGCGATTTTGTAAAGGATTACCAATACTTTGAGTATATAATTTATAATATAAGAAAAAAATGGTGCTATTAAAAAACATTTCATTTTAATTGCTAATAGCAAAAACTTACAATTATGAAATAAGAATATTAGTAAGAACTAAAACGAATCAGTCGGTAGGCACAACTTGTGACAGGCGATACGGTAGGTAGGTACTTAGTTTTTTTTTTTTAAGTATGTTGGCTTGCCCTAAGTTTAACCACTAGGCACGCCACTGGACTCCACGGTAATATTGTCACGTTAGAAAATAATAAAAGCGCACAATTTCAAAAATCAATAGGTATAAATCTTACATTTTATTAAAAACTGAGACAGTTATGTCTTGATGTTAAACATTAATTTACAGAAAGGTTATTCATGGTTACATAATACACAAAAAAAAAATGGAAGAAAAGTTAATATTTCTAATCACAGGACTTGAGAGATCATCACAGGGTGACAGTATGTCCGATTGATTTTTTGATACTTATAATTTAAAAAGTACATGACCAAGTTTTTTTAAATCTTCTCCCTAGCCTTTTCCCCAACTATGTTGGGGTCGGCTTCCAGTCTAACCGGATGCAGCTGAGTAGGTACCAGTATTTTACATGCAGCGACTGTCTACCTGACTTCCACAACCCAGTCACTGGGTAAAACGATACCCCTAGGTAAGACTGGTTGTCAGACTTTCGGGCTTTTGACGACCCGTAACCACTGTCAAAGATCCACGAATGACGCCGGAGTAACTTTTAGAAAACTTAATTAACCCACTTTTTTTACACTACACTTCTAGTTTCATTAGGGGAGACCGAGGAGGTTTGTAACAATTTTCACGACAATGAACGTATCTCAGCCGAAAACCACCTTTTTACTAGAAAGAAATAGCTAGTTCAGATTTTGATAGAAAAATAGTACAAATTATCTAGATCACATAAAAAACTACCTAAACTGAAATGAGTTGATATGCCCTCGCTATTAGGAGAGTTGTAAGTAGGTCGTGACTACCGTCATATTCGCTGCTCATCCAGCAAACCATATTCGCTCGCTTCGCGTAAATGTAGCCTTATAAACAGATTATCCTTGCAAGAGCTGACTTCAAAGCCATCGGTTATTTAATTACCCTCACCTGGCGCTAAGGCGGTTGTTGTTATGATAGCTGTCCCAGTTTGTCTTGATCTGGGTCTCGTTGCGGAGCTGGTGCGCGCTGTGGCGTAGATCGAACGCATCAGCTCGTCTGGTGTCAGAAGAAACCTGTTATTCGTTTTTTTTTTTAATAGGTAGGTTAAAATAATAGGTTAACCCTTTACTGCATGATATATTAAATAAGTGACAATTTTTTTTTTTATGCTAATGTCTTTATTAAAGCTTCAGAATTAATTTTAGTGTATTTTTTATTTTTTTATTCATTTTTTTTTTTTATTTCCAAGTGGTATGTGATGATAGACAAAATAGTTGTGTTTTATTATTGCTAATGATATGAAAAACAAACCCCATTAGGATTTCTACGCTAGCTTTTTATTTTTTTAGAGTAAAATAAACTGTAAACATGTCAAACCATATATGGTTTCCTATGCGGTAAAGGGTTAAGATTAGTGGTAATCCTGTTTTGAATTTCAATGCGAGAATTTCAGTTGTTTTCTCAGAAATTAAGTACACGTTTAAAATTCCGTACTATAACGCCTTGTTTGCCAGGCGTGATGTTATGTGTTATGTTATCGCTTGATGGCAGTGTTAGAAATAATTTCCTAAATTTTCGCTCAAATTCTCGGTAGTTTGGCCCACTACCGGGAATTTTGGATAAGCATGTTTCTAAATCCAACCCGAATTTTAAACGTATAAATCGTTTAAGGGTTTGGAAGAGGAGCACTTATAATTATGTAAAATACAATGACCTCTAATAAAAAAGTTTGCTGGACTAAATATGCTATACGAAATGACATTTGTTATTGTGCCAATTCAAAGCACCCCGCTCGAGCTTCTCAGGAACTAAAATTGACACATTATTGCAAATGGTTGTCGTGTTATTTTGGTACAACTCGATGTTTTTATGTAAATGGTGGGATAACATTTTTTTGTGTATTTTGTGTTTATTACGAGATATTTAGAACATTTTGATCATGATTATGCGCATTTTTTTAAGCTCACTATCAAAAATAATAGTTCCACGCACGCAAACGTTGTCATCAACGCGAAAATGGCGAAAATCAAATGCCTTCGTTTTGTCATTGATATTCAGTCAGGTCAGTGGTAAAATAAGATAAAACAAAATCAATTAGAAACTTCTGTGTGTGAAACAGGAGAAGACGCTACAAAAAAACCTTTACAAAAACAATCACCGTTAGATCTATATAAGCATCAATTCAAAGATTTCTGTGGTATTATGGACTATACTTCAATTTTGAGACATGTACAAGTTCATTTAAGAATAGTAAATGTAAATTTCCAAGTCTTATTTGCATAACTGCCGGTCTATTCTGGAAAAATCTCACCGTGATAACTAAGGTAAAGTGAGCTTATCGAGTGAGCTGTGAGTCATGCTGATGCTAGGGATTGACACTATTGACGACTCACTCCACGCTCACTTCACCCAAGTTTTCACGGTGAGATGGTTACAGAATCGCACGGCTGTTTATTGAATCTAAACGAAATTCTATAAAACGTTGTTTAATTTATTTGTTTATTTATTTATATAATATACTTTATTGTACACCACAAACAAACATAAAATAAAAAAAATACATCAGACACTACAAAATATACAATGGGCGGCCTTATCGCTTTCTGCGACCTCTTCCAGGCAACCTTGGAACCAACCTTGGTTGCCAACCTGGCAACCTACCAACCAACCAGCCAACCTGGTATCCTTGGTTGTTTTTCTGTTTCAGAACGAGATACTAGGTTTCTACTTCCAAATTGAAATTAAAAAACCGCCACGTTATTTTTGTTTTATTTATTCGCATATTGCTGATTTAATTTCGAGCCTATTTACGTTTTATGGGAACAAAAATAATTTAGAATTACCCAAAGATGCAAATGTACAGACGCCAGCACATCAAGCTACCCGAAACTGTCAAATTTTCCCAATCAACCTTGAACCTCATACTGTGTGTGCAATAAAGTTGAAAATCTATTAAAGAAATTTGACAGATTGTAGTAGCTTGGTGTGCTGGAGTCTGTACCTTAAACAAAGCTGTTTCAATGTAATGGGTACGGAAAGTTTTCATAAACTACGCCGATTGTTTACATCGTTTCGAACTTTCAACTTTTATAAGTAGTTCCGGAACCAACAAAAGTCAAAAGCTAACTTATCCCTAGATTACTCTCGAAGCATATTGTGAGACAGATTGTAGTTTTGAAGAAATATTTACACCTAACTAACTTGAGAACCGTGAGCTGTTTTGGGTATGTTGATAGTAGGTATTATTATTATTTATTTTTATATTTATTTATTCGTCAAACCTTGCATACAACCTAACCCGAAACAATGCATCATAGGTACACAAGTTCTATAACTATGCCTTCGAGAGCCAAGAGTAAACTTATAATGGCCACTAATAAATGTGCAGCTTCCCTGCCACGGAGTATTTTACTCCGTGTTCCCTGCCTTATCATATAAAGCTGTCACATGCTAACGCTGTCCTTCACCCCAAAACTTTTGACATAAGGTAATTGTTGAACTAAGGATGCCACGGAAAAGCAATCGATCACCAGTGTTCGCTCTACCCCTTATTTCCTGGTAAAAAGCATGGTTGGACGCTAGTAACGTTACACGAGTGAAACAAAGATGTGACGCCTGTGAAAGTTTTTATAGCAATGTTTTGCGTCCGTGCGTCAGGATGATTCTTGTTTTAAATAGGAAGGAATATTTTTTTAGGATTAATGATGTAAAATTGTAAAATATCAACCTTCGAATGAAATAGACTTAAGATATTATACAAGGCCCGCCCCTATCTTAGTGAGGAATTGCGAGTCTTGCTTGTGGAGTCTTTGGTTTTATCTAAGTTAAATTATGCGGACACGGTCTATGGCCAACGGCTACTGTCAAAAACTGAAAGAATGATCCAAAGACTTCCAAGCCTTTCAAAGACTTTCAAGCCTGTGCACGCTTCTGTTTTAAAGTTCCCTTGATATGTTACGCCTTTCCTCAATGAGCACAACATTTTAAAAATGAAAGCTAGACGTAAACTCCACTTGGCGAACTTACTCTTTGGTATTATTAAGTCTCACTCCCCTTCTTACTTATATGACAAACTATCGTGGACAAGAAGACATAAAATCGGTGAGGGAAGAAAATGTTCTCAACAGCTTTCCATCCCACAGCACAAGTCGGCGGCTTTTAGAGGCAGTTTTCGCTACGCAGCTACTAAATGCTGGAACAATATCCCTCCTCCCATAAAGTATTGTAAAAGTTGCTCGACATTCAAATTGAAATTAAAAGAATTTCTTTTAAGTCACCAAAAACATTTTGAAAATGTTCGAGCCGACATATCTGCCATTTAAGCCAAATTATTTTATCAATTTATCATTTTTATTAATTTTATCAACAATACCAATTTTATCGATTTTATTATTATTAGCTTTTCAATTTTAATTTCAATGAGTTTAATTTTTTATTAGTCAATTATTATTGCCCATACTCTAAATGAAAATAAAATCGCATGAAAGTTCGTTTCGTAGTTAAAAGAACAATATAGTCACACGATTTTGTCTTATACGTACTTCCTATTTATTTTATTTCTATGTAGGTAATACGCACATATTGGTTATTTATTTTGGTTTCTCAGTAATCACAATACAACACACACACACACACACACACACACACATGTATGTCACAACATTTTATTTGATATTGTATGAGCTTTTCTATATTATCATATTTAATTTATTCTCTAAATTGATTATAACGGACACACACTTCCCTATGTGTTTGTTATTCCAGCGTATGGCACTCGTGGGTTGCAGCTGAAAATCAGCGTCAGGTGATACACACTGTGTTGTCATCTGACATTATGCTGAGCTGAGGCCCTTTTGGCAATATAGTCTTTGTTTACTGTTTTATAGTTTTAATGTGTATTTATTTTGATGTAATGCCAATAAACGCATTTTCTTTCTTTCTTTCAAATACTTGGGAGCAAATGATCAATTAATGCTCATTTTCAATTCTATACTGAAAACTCGCTAGTACCTAAACACTTGCCATACAATAAGTACCTACATAGGTTGTATGGATGGATGGGTATTGTTGGGAACTTCGTATTTAGATTTATCTATATAAAGGTATAACTATCTATTAACATACCTAATGAACAGAACAAATAGAATAGTGGTGAATAGTGGGAGAATCAAACTCCTCTCTCATTAGCCAATCCCAAAGGAAATACGTTATAGGTTGATTGTTTACTTGATTTATTTGTCCTTCCGGTTACTAAACAACCAACTGTCGGTTTTGTGGCAGTTATATTGGAGCGGAATATGGAAAACACTTTCATCTCGTAAACTATTAATGGACATGATGCAAAAAATGCTTTAGCGATTAAGTTCAGTATGTGTTTAAATAAATCTATTTTAAATAACGAGAAGTTTATTAGAGAACCTGCACGACCTTGACAGCATAAAAAGTTTTCACAAAAAATATTTTTGTAAGACCAGTAAGAGCAACCGTCAAAACAGGGAGACTGGTAGTAGTTTTTTTTTTCGAAGCCGAGGATTGAGTTATATTGCGTACGATTTAGGAACCCTTCCTAGCTGAACTGTAAGTATAAACACAACTTAAAAATTGCTTGTGTAAATTCGCATTTCAACTTGTATTTAGCCATGTAGAAACTATGTACAGTATAATTTCATGGGCAGACTGGAAAACATAAAATCTCAATCGTCGTATACAGAAATATGAGCCCCATCAAACCTAAAGAAAAAGTTAAATAGGTACCTACGTATTCAGACTTTGTCGATAGATATTTGATTGTTCATGAATATTGGTAGGCTTTCGAGACAGTTTACAGTTAGTACCGCAGAGAAATAATAAAACTTTTCTAATTTAGGATACCAACTGCCATGAAATATTACGGGCCTGATGAGATTGTGTTTATAAAATGTTCATGAATCATGATAGGCCAATGGGAGCTTCTGATTTGATTTACTGATGTTACGTCTGAGTTTCAGGAATAAGTAGAGATGTTCTTCCAATCAAATTAATTCAGTTCGGTTAGCGATAGTTACTATACCCGACTGTTTTATAAATAGAAGGGGCTTCTAGGTTTCATTTGGGTATATCCTTCTTTCTTATACATATGTACGGGTATATCGGTGAACGTTTCTGCTATTTTACACGTAAGTTAACATGAAGTTATGTAGAAATTTAAGCTTTCAGGTTTAATTCCGTGGTATGATAAATAATTGGCACAATTAATGGCTACATGCCGTTTTATACGTCATTTTTACCGCCACATGTAAACAGCGTGAGTTTACCTATATTTGTCGAAAAACCACGATCTTATTAAAGAACTTAACATCTCCTGTAATATACCTCCACTTTGGCAAACTTAGAAATAATAAATTACAAGAATTTTTTTCAGACGCAAATATATTCGAATGTTCAAAACAAGTAAAAAAATCTCATAAGATGAAAACAATGCTATAAATATAACCACAGACGAAAAGAAACAAGAAAGTGAAACAACCCTTTAAAAAAAAAAAACTCATAAACAGGCAAAGGTATTTGATGTTCAGTCTAGCCTCTCAAAGGTGTTATTACAACTCGAGTTCACCGTTAATTTCAATGTATCGATAATCGCTACAAGCCACTAATACCGATACCTAGGTACATTGTTTACCTTATTATGTAATACATTCTTGTAGGAACAGAAAAAAACACGTTTAGTTTTAAGACCTGTCATTGTTCAATGTTTATAAGGAACTTCGGCTCCCTAGGCACAAGTCTCTTGTTACTCACAAGGAAGGTATCCCGACGTGTCACCTCCGATTTTTTTGTGGCTGATCACGGACTAGAAAAAAAAGGACTCCGCGCCACGCATATCGAAAGTGAAGCACAGTAAGGGTGCCGGACCGTTTGTACAAACGTGCTTCACGCACACATTTACATGACAGAAAGCCGGCCGGCCGCCATTACGCGACAAGACAGCGTCTTTGTAGGTACTATTTACGTGAAGTAATAAAATAAAATAATGCCATCTTGTGTTGTGAAAAGGTGTAAAAATAATTCTACATATCAGAAAAAGTGTCAAGGAATAACATATCACAAGTAAGGCACAATTTTACTTGTTGATTTATTGTATTTTTGACATTTTATAAAAAGTTTTATATAAAAAAAAACAACCGACTTCCAAAAAAACACTACAAAGTGAAAAATAATTTTAATTTTGGAAGTCGGTGTCGTTGGTTCTGCATTTTGGTTTTTTGACACCGACTTCCGAAATTAAAATTATTTTTCACTTTGTAGTGTTTTTTTGGAAGTCGGTTGTTTTTTTTTATATAAAATTTTTTATTTTTCACTTTTTAGTTATATCTACCCCAATCAAATTCATATAAACACTACTTGCTATGTAAATATCAGTGACAGGAAGCTGCATCTGCGTTTATAGGGTACAGACGTGATGTTATGTTGTGCGATTGCGTAAACAATGCATACATATGCGATAGAAGCAATCGCGGTTGTTTTACTGGTATTAATTATTATTATAATAAAAAAAAATTATAACCTTTGTAGTGAGTACAGGCGTGATATTATGTTGTGTGATGGTGTAAAAAATGCTTAGATATGCTACAGCAACAATCGCGGTTAATCTGCTGTTATTTATTGAAGAGTTCCCCCGATTTCTACAAGATCCCATCATCAGATATTGAAATGGTGACAATGGGACCACACGGGAAGCACCAGCTTTCAAATAAAAAAAGAATCATGAAAATCGGTTCACCCAGTCGGTTATTATGAGGTAACAAACATAAAAAAAAAAAAAAAAAAAAAAACAAAATACAGTCGAATTGATAACCTCCTCCTTTTTTTGAAGTCGGTTAAAAATCATTACTATTGGAACACAAAATCTCAACAGAATTATAAGTGTTGTCAGAAAATAAATGGGTAATTTTCCCGAGAGATTGGGTAATTATTTTTTTTTTGTGTTCTTTGTATTTTTTGTAAGTATTGACGATGAATATTTTTATAGATTTCCTACAACAAATCAACCATGGAGCAGTGATTGGATAAAAATAATAAGAAACTGTAGAGGTGAAGACCATTGGGTTCCGTCGAACAAAAGCGTGATATGTAGCATACATTTTGATACAAATGACTTGTATACCACGAAAAATGGACTACGTCGAGTCGTTACCTATGCAGTTCCAAAAAGAGTAAGATAATAATAATTTTTGTATTAAATATACTTCATCTGTACCCATCATAATATCCATCCGCCTAACCTCTGCCTAACTAGAAGGGGTCCGTTGATTTAACTAGATACGGCTGAATACCTGTATTTTACACGAAACCACTGCCGTCAGACTTATAAAATTTCAACTATATCACCATATAGTTGAAATCTACGACTACCTAGTAATTAATCTTCTTCACTGACTATATAGTTAAATAAATATTTTTACTTAATGTTAGCAGAAACCGGTACCTCCAAAGATTTACTGTTGACTTTTAAGTGAGTAGTAGTATAGTGACGATGTTCACACTGTTTGTATTTTCTTTTAGCTATTGTTTGAGCCACCAGACATCGAAGAACAGCCTGTGGAGCCAAGAATGACTATTCCTTTACAAAGAGCACACCAGATGTTAGTAGTCATCGCGAAACAAACCTTGGTTGGGAACTGCAATCTTTTTAATTCAAACGGAAGATCATTTGGTATCAATGGTATACACGGCACGAAGACTGTTTCTCCTCTGGCAGATCCATTTAGTATTTTAAACACAAAATTTGAAGATCCTAACATCAAAACTGACGGACTTTCATATAAACTTCCATCCCCTATTTTACCCCTGTAGGGGTGAAATTCCCAAAAATCCTTTCTTAGTGGATGCCTACGTCATAATAAATATCTCTGTGCTAAATTTCAGCGCAATCTTCAGCGGTTTGATATATAATATATAATAATAATAGAAGATTTAGGTACGGTTTTCTGTAAAGGGTTTGTATCATCAATTCGCGATGGTTCTTAGATTGGAACGGATTCTAATACTTCTTCGATCGATAAAGAAAGCAGTGCAGGTTATTGACTGTTTGTATGTGTTGTGAAGTTTCTGATTAAATGATTTTAATAAATATTTAACGTTTATTTTCTACAGAACGTTAAATAGTTTTCTTATTATACATAGGTAAAATCTTTACACCTTGCGTGTTTTAGGTAAGTAAGCTTTAATAACCCCCCAACCCCCCATCTTCCTTATAGGTAATTCAAGACAAGCAATTGCATTACGTATTCTACAGCAGCGTTTTCTTAGTCATCCATGCAAATGAATTACTTAATTTTAAGTTTCAAATAGTATACATATGTTTGTAATTTCAATTTATTCATTTATTGAAAATTAAAGAATAAACTGTCAAAATATTTAAAAAATGGGGAAATTTCCATTCATCTGGTATCCCTCAAATCACGCACACATAGATCGGTACGGTGCTTCACTTTCGATATGCGTGGCGCGGAGTCCTTCTATTTTTCTAGTCCGTGTGGCTGATATATGTTATTCTCCATCAAATTTTAAGAGACACGTATTTTTTTTTTTTGCCAACGCGCCTTTTTTTGGGGTTGAAATAGCCCCCTAAACATAAAGACCAAATGGATATATTAATATATCCAATAAATGAATATATTAAAAAAAAAATGGAAAATTAAATGGATATATTTATATATATTAATATCCATTTGGTCTTTTGGAAAAATACTAACTAGAAGTATGTAAAACCCTCAAACTGCCCCGAAAGGCGGTAATGTTTATTATTATTATTATTTTTTTTTCTAGTCTGTGTTCCGTACCTGTAAGCCGTAGAGTCTCGCATCCCAATCGGCCAAACTAAGATGCGGCAAGGGTTTCTCAAACGTCACAACAGACTGCATAATATTTACTTATTAATATCATTCAGTAGATAAAAGATTGAAAATAATTTATGAAATTTGAAAAATAAACATCAGTTCTATGTCGTGTACGTCAAAATTAGGCCGTGGTGAAGCCACGCCACTGTTCGAATTTTAAAATAGTTTGATTTTTATTTGCGGCCAGGACATCATAAATTTTTGAATTAAAAACCTTTTTCCAATGAAATCGTGAAAATTCACTGCATTTTTATTTGGATAGCTAGTTCATCATCTGCCTAGCCTTTTCCCAACTATGTTGGGGTCGGCTTCCAGTCTAACCGGATGCAGCTGAATACCAGTATTTTACATGGAGCGACTGCCTATCTGACCCCCACAACCCAGTTACTGGGTAATACGATACCCCTAGGTAAGACTGGTTGTCAGACTTTCGGGCTTCTGACTACCCGTAACGACTGTCAAAGATCTACGAATGACAGCCGGGACCAACGGCTTAACGTGCTTTCCGAGGCACGGAGGGGTCTCGGTATGTAAAGATGGTCACCCATCCACAGACCAACCGCGGCAAGCGTAGCTTAACCTGATCGATCGACCTGTGCGGCTGTTATTATTTAGCCACGGGCCCCTCGGCCCTCGGATTTGGTTAGCTAGTTCAAACTGTGTTATTTACTATAGATAGGGGAGATCCTTGTACCTTGGGACACCTTGTACCTCGGGACAAGCTCATTGAATCAAAAATATTGAATTGAGAAATGGTAACTAGCGACATCTAGTAACCATTTTCTATAAATATTCAGAATGCATGAAGTAAAGTCGGAATGCATGAATTTGGCGTCGTAGCTTAGATGTGGTATGCTGAGTGATTTTTTCGCCCGATCTTTTTTTTGCAATCCATTTGAATCTGTGTTAAAATCGAAATATTTAGAGGTAAGTCGTTTAACTATGATACAATTCGTTGTTATCTATATTCGTAATCACTTATTTTATTACAATTCAAGAGATTTCCGTAATTCAGAAATTATAACCCCACTTTGTTTTATACAATTGAAATTTGGACCCATTTTTGCAAACAAGAACCAACCCACAATTTGAGTGAAATTGATTTTAGTACATAGATGGCGCTCAAAACACATATTCTATCTTCCCAAAAAAAATGGTTCCTTTTTACCGACTAACAACAGAGATACAACACTGTCACATGCGGAACCAACCCACTTTGGTCAACTTTTAAAAAACTGTTAAGAACTATACGGCATGGTTCCCTAAACACTAGTAAAACTAATTGTTAAACAGACCCATGATCCTTGGTACCTTTACAACTTTAGCATTTTAATTATGCAAACCAGAACCAATCTTATCTATATCTTTTACCAGACGACGCTAAAGATTTCTAGAAAACCCTGTCAAGCACCAACATAGATGACGATATCGACGGCTATAGCGGGCCTATCGATTTTGAGTTAGAAGGCGATAGTAATAATGGTGATGATTTATTTTAAGGGTCCCGCTTCCGTTGTTAATTTAAGAAAATGTTTCGTTACTAATCAATGGCATTAAAAAGTATTTTTATAAAGAATTACTTTTATTTTTAGAAATATCAAAACAATGAAATCTTAGGTCCCTTTTGCAAGAAGGAACTAAGCAACAAAATATGTTTTTGCAAGAAAGAACCAACCAGGTTTTTAACGATTTACTATAAACTACAACTCATAAAATGTATAAATCTGATATTCCTAGATAGGTTACAGTATCCCACATAAGGTTAAGAAGTATTTATTCATTATTATACTCTGTATGCATTTTGCACACTCTGTTTACAAATGTTTCGTTTTCTCGAAACCAACCTGCTGTGGGTTGGTTCTTGTTTGCAAAAATGGGTCCATTTGTACCTCGGGACAGTGAATTTTTTGTACCTTGGGACTGTCCCAAGGTACAAGGTATTGCTTTTTATAAACAATTTATATTAATTTTACATTTTTTATGTTTGTTTTTATGTTTCTAGATGCCGCGAAGTAAAAATAAAGTTACCCGGCCAAAACCAAGTGAACACAGAAGACTGGATTCAGTGTGCAACCTGTCGATTTTGGGTACACGAAGATTGTACCTGTTTTGAAAATTAGTGTCAGAAATGTGGTCTTAAGTCTAAAGATAACCAGTAGTAATGTTTGTGAACAAGTATTTTTTATTATGTTTGTTTAACTGATTAGGTATCTAAAAAGTGATTATAAATAAGCTTTGTAACGATGATTGTTTTAATTACTACAAAATTCTTATATAATGATTTTTCTTATATTTTCAGTGTTTTAAATAACTTTAACAGCTGCTCATTAATACCTAAATTACCGCCATATGTAATATTTAGGTATGTTAGCTGATAGAATTAAAAATATGTTTTATTTTTTAGATGACATAGATTTTGCGAATGAATCAAAATCAAAGCAAAAGTCATTTATTCAAATTAGGCTGAGAACCAGCACTAACTTTTCGAATGTCTAAATTACATTAAGCGAGTCGCCTGCCGTTCACCACTTCCTAGTGCTTTCGCTGGGAAGAAGAAGTGGCGCAACAAACTCCCCAGCAGTACAGAGGTCTGTTCAGTTAGAAAAACTTGCGTTTATACAATAGTAGGTATGCAGAGTAATTAACATAACGAGACACAGAACATTAAATAAAATTATTTGCCACATCTCAGCTAGCCACGCCAAAATACCAATAATAAAAAATAAAAAATACACAAATGTGGTGACCACGGAAACTGACATGGAGTAATCATTACGTACATAGCAAGATAAAGCAAGATTCCACACACAACCACAAGAGATGTTCTTAACAAACAATTATACTAAAAGCCACAAATCCCTGGCTAAAGCCACGTATATAGACTACGCAATCATATTACCTAGTTAACAACATTGTAATTTCAAAGGTAAACCGTTTCGTAATAACAATTTGAACAACCCAAATCCCCTATTCACAAGGCCTAATGCCCAATGAAAATCCTTTAAGAACCCCACAAAGAACCTGCTTGAGCGGTAAGGGGTGAAAAAACCGGCCAAGCGCGAGTCGCATTTGCGCACGTAGGGTTCCGTACCATTATATATAAAAACGGCAAAAAAAATAATGTCTGTTGTATGGGAGCCCCCTTAAATATTTATTCTAATCTGTTTTTTAGTATTTGTTGTCATAGCGGCAACAGAAATACATCATCTGTGAAAATTTCAACTGTCTAACTATCACGGTTCATGAGATACAGCCTGGTGACAGACGAACGGACGGACGGACAGCGGAGCGGGAGTAATAGGGTTCCGTTTTACCCTTTGGGTACAGAACCCTAAAAAGAGTACAAGTCGTAATACTGATTACTTACAAGTTTTGTATCGTATCGTGACTTTGAAACACTTTTTAAAAGTATGTTGGAAAAAGTTTTGATAATATCTACTGGATCAAAGATCAAGATCAGTACAGGTCGTGCTGAAAACCAGGTAGGTAACAGAACAGCCGGTCGATTCTGTAAAAATCTCACCGTGAAATCATAAGTGAAGTGAGCACGTAATAGTGTTAATCCCTAGTGAATGACAGCTCACTCCACGCTCACGTCACCCAAGCTTTCACGGTGAGATGGTTACAGAATCGCACGGCTGTTCGAAGAGCATGAAGAAACAAGATATCGTGTGCGTGTATTATGTAAAACAGGCGTGATGCTATACTATATTGTGAGTACAGAACTCATCTACTTTTAAAACATGTTCACAGTGTTTTTTTGAAACAATGAATTTACAGAAATAGAATTAACTACAAAGCTGCATGAAAATGCAGAAATCATGAAGGCTTCATTTTGCGATCCAGATTATCCGGTCAACTGTTTGGAGTTGGCTTTGTCCTTTGCGGTAGCCATCTCTATGTCCTGCGAAATTCAATAACATGAGGAATAAAAACCGTAGCAGGGAGCGTTCTGAAGTTTTTGCTTACGGGGTCTTATGTCTCTGTACATAATATACTGCTCGTTTGATTTTTGTAGTCAATTTTATACAGAATAAATAACATTGCTAGTACTTGTTTGGTAAATTTTGGAATGAGAGCCAGTCGTCTCACCCAAAGTAATTCAAAGTTACAGAAAGAATTAAAGAAAAATATTTTATTTGGGACACACGATGAAACTGGGACTTGTGATGAAAGAGACCTCACAACACAGGGTATCCTAGTGTGGTGTCCCGTGTTACTCGTAACCAGAATGTAAAGTTTTTTTGAGTTTAATTAAATTATTATTATTATTACATACAGGAAATACAAATAGTAAAAATGTAGCATTTAAAACTAAGACAATTGACATTAAAACAGAACCTCCTTTTTTTCAAGTGGGTTAAAAAAACCTACGCCTAGCGAGGCCAAAAAGGCTCCTATCTCGGCATAATGCTGTGATGTTACAGCATGTCAAAATTGTAAAAAAAAAGTTACTTCATACCACTCCGAACTTCATGGGAAGATGTTCGGGATCTTATACATCCCAAAAAAATATAATCAACTAATCAACTACATAGAAGTGAGGGGTATACAAATATTTCTGCCTACAAATTCCAAGTAAACCCAATACTATATCAGTTGAACAATAACAAAGGACCACTTCCACAAGTCAGTTCATTCAAACTTACGGTGTGTATGCGGTGTCTCTCCACAGAAAATGGGTCACCTCCCATCTTGCACCGCATGCCCTGTCACCCGCACACGTGAGGATCTAATGACGGCGTCAGCGAATGGTATCTGCGTTGAAGAATTTAGGGTCAAACCAATTTGAAAAACGTTTTATTTTTTCGTGCTATTTCTGCCATCAAAACGCTAAGGGCTGATTCCACCAAATATCTTTTATCTGTGGAATAAAATTGACGTCTGACAGTTCTAATAAGGAAAACCTTTCAAAAATTCAAAATTTATTCTCAGCATAAGACTTATTGTAGGTAAAAAATTTGGTGGAGTTCTCCCTTAGAAGATGTTCAATAATAGTACAGACGCCAGCACATCAAGTTACCCTAAACTGTCAAATTATACCAATTAACTATGAACCTTACACTTTTGCGATAAAGTTGAAAATCTATTAAAGAAATTTTACAGATTGTATTAGCTTGATGTGCTGGCGTCTGTACATACAGTAAATTCGTCTTACTGTACCAGTAGACAGTTAAATAACTCATTAATATATACGAACTTGTTTGTAAGCATGACTTATGGCCGTATGACTTATGAACTCGTTATTTAGTTTGTGTGTCAGTTCAGTTTGTTCAACGTTTGTTTAATTAATTTATACTGACAATGAGATGTGCGGTTTACAACGCACTGGGAAGTTAGGCGTCCGCGTCTAGCTAAAATTGTATAAATTGTAAATTGAATTAATAATAAATAATATTAATAAATAATAATAATGTAATTGAAGTAATTGTAAATTGTATTGTATTGTTGTTATTTTGTGTTTGTTGTTGTGTTTTGTGTTGTTGTAATTTATCACAATGCTCTGGTAGTTTTATTGAAGTGTAACTGAACAACATATTTAAGGGCTTCTGGCTTAATATACAATGGCCTCCAGAATATAGTTGACTTTTTTCCTCTTCAGCTTTGACACACCACATTATGATTGAAAATTCTAGTGATCTATATGTTTGAACTGCTAAAACGTTTTTATTGACTAATTCAACTACTTTTGACTTATTATAAAAAAATAAACAAGTAATTCCATACGAGTATTAATTCCATAGAGTACCTATTTTTTTTTAAATCTTAATTTGGCATCACAGCTGAAATGGAAAAACTCAACTAACTTTTGGAGGACACTGTATATTATATAGTTTTGATCTGGTGTCGATGACTGATTGACATCTTGACTTTGAATCAGAGAGTATTTGTTTTGCTAGGTGCTCAGTTAAGCAGTTGGGTGGGTACATCTTGTTTGTCGGTAAGGGTATATATAGGCCACCGCTTTCTTATACCCATGTGACCAAGACATAAACAGGCAACAGCCTTCTAATCTTAGTGAAGTTATGAGTAAACTCCTAATGTATGGTGGCAACTTTTTTAGTAGTGTAATTAGCCATCCATAACATACACATACAGGTGGTAAGTATGAATAAATATAAATAATTGTGAATCCTGTCGGGCACAGCAAAATTTTATTTAAGTCGGAGAGAGGAAAAGCGCTTTTATGATTTTCCTTGAATAAGTAAATCCAACTGCAGGTCATTAAGTTACAAACGTTTGGTTACTAAGCAGTTTTATCATCCAGTGCGTCGCCTGTGTTTGTAGAGTTAGCTTCCACCATACAGACAGAGATCACGTCCTATTTGATTAATAATGGACTGAATCTACTTTCTCTATGACTTTAGTTAATTAAGCGGCGGTTAGAACCACGTTGTTTGTTCTTGCGGATAATTTTACTGTTGTTCTAGTTATGTAATGTTGAACAAATTGCAGAATATTCTTATTTTACCTTAAGTTTATGTTAGTGTTTATTTTTTTCGTGTTTGTTGTTCATTAATGTGTCAATATGAAATACACGTACATATTTAAAATATCGTATGGAACCGACCGCAACGTAATGAGGGTTTCCTGAAATGACGTTCACTAGGTGGCAGCACTGAGACGTCAGGTCCGAGTACCTGTCAAAAGTGTCAAAGCGCCTATATTTTCTTTAGTCCTGACTGAATGAAAAACGAATGAATGAAACGAATGATGAACGTCATCATATATTTTAAATTAATTGTCGAAATGGAAGACCTCTTGCCAAAGTGGCGCCAACTGGTGGCGTAAATTTTTGTGAAAACCCTCATTATAGCGACAGACAACAACACAAGGACACAACTAGGAACACGGGAATCGGCGCCATTGGTACCTATTTCCTTGTTCACAAACTAAACTAAATTTAACTTCAAGACGGAAGATAAATTTTAGTGTAGTCCTATCAAATTAGTCAGCGCCTGACGTAAATTGACGTATTTTTAGTAGCCAATTTTTTAATCACGTCTCAACTTGGAGTAACTTAATTTGACAGGACTAAACAAATATTTATCTTTTGTCCTTTTCTTAATGAAATAGGAAGAAAAAGATGCACTGACTTAAATTTAGCGAAAAATTTTGATAGTGAAATTAATTCTGAACTAGCGAATTTGCAGTAGTTATGTATGGTTTAGGTACTAAATTAATATTTGTTTTATAGGTTAGCATTTACCTATGCAAATTCACTAAACTCAGAAAGACCTTTATTTTTAATGATTCTTCTTTGCAATGTTAGTCTCTCGTTTCCCTTTAGTGTAGCCATTTCCTTGAAGAATATGCCTATCAAGCTGATATAACAAATCCCCCCTAAAACAAGAAATGTTCTCGCTTATGTTTGACGCTGGACATTTACAAACCGACAAAATCCGTCGTAAACTCGTTAAAGAAACATAAAAAAGTTATCAAATGAAACAAAAACAACTTTCATGATACGCTAAAAGTTTAACAACGAAACAAAAAAAAAATCCAATCAGCAATTGGAACTTCACTCCCATTTTTGTTAAAATTCTGAAGTCCCACTACACATTGCTAAAACAAACGTTTAAGCCTTTAAAAGGTTTCCAAAAAATATTTTTATGTTAGTTAAAATAAAAAGACCAAACCTATTTTAATTTCCACGTATTTTACGTTAAAATTAATTAATACGGCTCTATATGGGCTGAAATTACAGAAAGATCATTTACTGGTGTCTATACAAATAAATAAAATTGAAGTGTCTGTTTGTAATTTCCAAATGGTTTTTTACTAAACGTATATTAAGGTACTTATAACAAAAAAAAAACTATTTAAAAATTGTTTGTCTGTCTGTCTGTTTGTTCTGGCTAATCTCCGAAACGGCTGGACCGATTTTGACGTGACTCACTGGCGGATAGCTGATGTTATAAGGAGTAATTAATAAAGGCAATAAATATATATTATAAGTATACATTATAGTAAATAATATGTATCTGTATTATAGGTTTATAACCTATTTATATATTTGTGTACCTAGTGTTAATAGTTTTTTTATTTTTATTATTCCTCTCAACCAAAGCACCTGTCATCTAATCTCTTCACCACCCTTGGTTGACTGGTAGAGAATGCCTAAGGCATTCCGCCTTTGTACCTTTTTGTGCGAAAAGTTTAAATAAATAAATAAAGCCCTTATTTATTGGGTGTACCGGAAAGTTCTGTCGGTTTTTGTAAATAAAACTCGTGGTTAGTTCTTAAAGCTATTATATTTATATTTTAATCAATTACATATTGTCCCTGATTTTACACGTTCAGATACACACTCGAGTCCAAAAACACTACACAAATTTCTACAGGCTGTAGCAGCGTTATTTCCCTTCTGGAACTCATAAAGTATACAATGCCTCAAATGAACTTTATCGTTGGCACTCGTTTTGACACTGCGGCTACTCAGAATTGAATGACAAATTATTGCGCAATACGTGTATTTATAGCCCGTAACCCAGAAATTATGACGCAATATTATTCAATACTTTTAACGTATTGTTATAGAGAAAAATTCGAAAAATTTCTATGTACTACCAAAACCGACAGAACTTTCCGGTACACCCAATATTTATTTAAACTTTTATGTATAAAATATAATTAGCAAAGAGACACATTATTGTTCTCCAACATCCACGCAAATGATTTCGCGGACCCTACAGCTAGTGTCTAAATAAATACGTAGTCTAAAATAACTAAATAATATGCCTAGACAATAGCCTACCCTTTAAAGAACCTAACCTATAATTTCGAGAGAAATATAATGAACTTCAATATAATCCATTGTAATTATAAATAACTGTATCGAACCAATGAAAACCCAACCCATTGGATACAAATTGACCAATCGGGGTTCAACAAAACCGATTTCAAACAGCTATTTGCACGTTCCAAGTTAATCAATGGCTGCTTTTCAACTTTTGTAATGGAGCCTTCAAAAGGGAGAGGAAATTGGTTTACAAAAAATTGGACTTTGTATACTAACTTTATAATATGATAAAGATGAAATTCGGGTCGCTGAGCTGCGAATCAAGGATTGCGTTAGAATTTTTTTTTTAACTCAATTTTACGCTTGTTTCCGAAAAGAAGCAATTTTCGTTTAGACGCTTATAAATATCCTACTTAAACTACACCTTCCTATTTTTAGAACAATTCCTTCTCTTGAAAACTTGCGTGGGGTGAGCTGTCAGTGTCATCCCACTGATGCTAGGGATTGACCAAACAAACTTTTACAACCATAATCGAGATTCTATTACTATTTTTTATAAAGGGTGTCTCAGTAAGAGTGCACTTTTTAAAATTGGAATATTTTTTTTTTTCATGCAAGTTGCAACTCTGAAATTTGACAGCTGTGACCTCTGTTTATTCCGATTATTAAAAATGGAGAGCTTTTCGAAAGAACAACTCGTTATAATTGTGAAAACTCATTACAAAAATGGGGAAAGTTACGCTGAAACCGCTTGCAAACTTCGCCAAATTTTCAGCCGAGAAAGTGCATCTAATGTGTCAACCATTCGAAGAGTGGTCAAAAAATTTGAAGAAACTGGGTGAATTATGGATAATAAGAATCCTTTGCGTCAACGTACCGGTCGGTCTCTTGAAAACATTGCTGTTGTAAACGAGAGTGTCGCCGAAAACCCGAAAACATCAATTCGACATCGTTCTCAACAACTTCAAATTTCACGAAGCACTACGCAGCGAATTTTGACTAAAGACCTCCACCTTCATGCGTACAAGATTCGGTTAACTCAGGAGCTCAAACCAGCAGACCACGGAAAGCGCCGGCAATTCGTTCAATGGGTAATGGAGCAAAGTGAAGTCGATGCCGATTTTTCGGAAAAGTCATTTTCTCCGATGAAGCGCATTTCCATATGAATGGCTTCGTGAATACACAAAATTGTCAAATTTGGGACTCAGAAAATCCTCATGCAATCCATGAGAAACAATTGCACCCACAACGAGTAACTGTCTGGTGCGGATTTTGGTCAGGCGGCGCGATTGGACCTTATTTTTTTGAAAATATGGCCGAAATTGCAGTGACTGTGAACGGTATTCGTTACAGGAATATGATAACGGACTTCTTGTGGCCTCAACTGGACGACATGAATCTGGACAACATGTGGTTTTGAGCAGGACGGCGCAACCTGCCACACCGCGCATGAAACAATCGACTTATTGCAGCAACGATTTCCAGAACACATTATCTCACGAAATTCTGATGTCAACTGGCCACCAAGATCGTGCGATTTAACGCCGTGCGATTTTTTCCTTTGGGGTTTTGTGAAATCTCGGGTATATGCGAATAAACCCGAAACAATTCCTGAGCTCAAATCGGAAATCCAACGCGTCATCGGTGAGATACAGCCACATCTCTGTGCAAAAGTCATGGAAAATTTCATGAAAAGAGTAATGGCCTGTCATCGGAGCCGTGGGGGTCATTTGCCGGATATTCTATTCCATACTTAATCGGAACATGTCTTCTTTACAATACAATAAAAATATCACGACTCTGTCATAAAATACTTGTTTTTATTTTAAAATGAAAAAGTGCACTCTTACTGAGACACCCTTTACTAATTCTTTTGATCATTTTTTATAAACAAAACAAAAACATTACTATTTTGTGGGGTTTTAAAATAAAATAGTCAGACAGAAAATCAGTCAGAATCTCAATGTGGTTTTTTTTTTTTTCTAAACTATTCCTTATATAGCCAAAAATGCGAGCGAACAATAATTAAAATAAAATATTCACAGCTACTAGACTGATGAAAATACGCATCAACATTGTTTGTTATTATTACTTATTTTATGACTTTACACATTTCGGGACCATGTGGTCCCCTGTCCTTTGGAAGGCGTACGAGAGGCCGAAGCCAACTCGCAGAGGCCCCTTAAGAAATTTTAATGAAATGCGGCACGATCTGTATACACTATGCAAGGACAACCCCCGGTTGGTGTAGAACTATTGCAGGATATGGAAAAATAAAAAGTTGTACTATGGGTTTGGGTGGCTAAAGTGGGTTGGTTACCAAGAACTATGGCTCCTGCCTGGCAGGGGGTGACTTGCACACACAATAATGGGCCCGCGGAAACGGTCGCTAGCACATAGTGACGTAGCGACAAGGGGGCAACATGTCCTGAGGTGCTTGAGGAGTGGAAAGGTATTCGACGGCTTTCAGAACAATCCCAGAGCCCGAGTCCAAGATGGTCAAGATCCCTACGAGCACTTACTGGAATACTTCCTTCCCCCGAGCCCGTTTGCTCTTGCGAATCTCCACTCAGGCCGGCCAATAAAGGCTAGAAAGAGTTGGGAGCTCTGATCGTCGTCAGTGTTCACTCCAGCCGGCTAATCAAAGTAAGCCTGAGGTGAGGAACAAGACTGCTCCTGGGAGATAGGGTCCGTGGGGTCGCTACTTCCAAATAACTCGCCACATGCTGCCCTGCGGGTTTCTGTATCTTTCTTGGTCTGGCTCCTCACCCCAGCCCTGTTCCGGCAAGGTAAACTCTACAGGCACAGACATAAAGTTCGGAACGCGTAAGCCCCACCATGACGTCAACGTAGAGATACGGTGGGGGGGTTATTATTATTATTACAAAATAAATAAATAACCATTATCTAACGCCCTTTCCTGCCTCATTAATTTAAAAAGTCCTCTGGGTTGACTTTACCACTTACTATTTATTAGTTTGCAGCTGCCATCGTTTGTATCTGTTTAAGACTGTATCTGTTTCTGTTGCAAATAAATTATTTTTATTTTTTTTATCATTAGTTACTAGCTCGTGACGTTGTCTGGGTGAAATATCGGGCCCCGATCCATCGCATCGCATCGCCCGCCCGCGCTGTTACTTTGTTTTCACTTAGCGTGTTTTCAGGCATTTTTTACAAAAATTGTGATAGCTCGGCTAATATGCATGATATAAATATAATTAGTAGTCTTATAGCACTCAGGAATAATGTATCTTTCTACCAGTGATTGATTTTTTTTTAGAATTGGTACTTTAGTTCCGCAGATTACCCCCTACCTACATACAAACAACCAAACAAATTTTACCTCTTTATAGTATTAGTATAGACAAATAATAACCAAAGAAAACGTGGAAAATGTTTATTCAAATACATACATTATGTTCAATAATTTGACAAAAACACGGGAACAACTTAACGATACGCACCATCACAGTTGTAGATCCCAATAAACGCTAAAATTAACTGCATTCGTGTTAACTTTTCGCCTTATCTACAAAAAACAAACATAAACTCTCGGCAATAGTTCGGAAGCCAGTAACAGTTAACCATGTTTACAGGCGATACGGTCACAAGTGTTATAACCCGAACGTTGGGGTTTGAATTGGGAAGAGGAGCTGTAGAACGCGAATATCTGTTAGAGATATATTTCGCCAAAGATCAATCCAATTACAACTTAACATTGGAGTGAACTAAAAGAGCCTCCAGTAAAAAATATAGTTTAAAAAAACTAAAAAAACACGCTTTAATAGCAAATCGAACTAAAAATCAGAAAATAACATTTAATTTAAATCAAATCAAATCGTTTATTGCAATCCATAATGTACAATTACAGGTGGTAAATAAAGAAATAATAGAAACAATTATGGACCCTGTCGGGCACAGCAAATTTTTAAATAGTAGAGAGAGGAAGAGCGCTTTTTTTAATTTTCCTTGCCACTAAGTTATCATTATTTTTTATCTTAACTATGTATTTTGTATTTTCATTTATTCACTTATTTTATTAATATTTTATATGTAGGTCTATCTATTTATTTAATTATATTTAATATTGCTTATTACTTTACTCGCTTATAAATTGTTCATTAATATTAATGTATTATAAATATTAAGTATTATAGTATAATTTATTTTTGTTATTTTACTTATTAAAATATATCTGTTATTCATAGCTATGTACTATTATTATTGAATTTATCTGTTAGATATTCTTGTAATGTGTAATAACTTTTTTTAATTAAGTATTGCTTTAGTTTATTTAAAAATATACTGGTTTTATTATGTTGGTTTATGTCTTCTGGTAATTTATTATATATTTTTATTGACATTGAATATGGACTAGATGAATGTAGTTTAAGGCGGGAGGGGGGCATATTTAGTCTATTTTTATGGCGCAACGAATAATTTGTTTGTATGTCTCCCCGTGTGCTGTAAGAATCTGGATATTTACGGACTAGTTTACATAATTCCAAGATATAAATACCATAATACCAAGATTAAAATTCTAAAATAAAAATAAAGTTATGAATAGAGAATTAATTTCATTGTAAAAAAGCGTGGGGTGCTTTTTTATCATATTTCTATACTAACTCTACGTTTACAAATAACTACTTACTAATTATATATTTACAAAAATCAATATCGAGCACCCCACACTTTTTTACAATGAAATTAATTTAGGTACTTTTCATAACTTTATTTTTCACCACCCACTAAATAGTAAGGTTTTGACAGCTCAAATACTAGCTTTGAAATTATATAAAATGATCAATAGAATTAGCATAAAGATATTGGGTATTAAAATCTCGATTATGACTGTAAATGTATGCTTGGTCAATGCCTAGTATCAGGTGGGATGACACTGACAGCTTACTCCACGCTCACTTCACCTAAGTTTTCACGGTGAGATGGTTACAGAATCCGCGAGTTGACTAATTTTTTTTATTATTTAAATTGAAGCTTTTTTACCTCACTAATAGCTTGGTATAAACAGTTTTTTAATATTTTTAAAAATTGAAAAGATATGAGCGTTCAAAACTCTCAATTAGACAGAGAGGGAAATACTGAATTGTGACGTCATAGTTCAGTATCGCCATATAAATTACATGCAAAACTTCGTTTTGCGAGAAAGAGATAGACAAAAAGTTTCTATAAGTTATAAGTTTTTTATTTTTCGACCGATTTCAAATTTGATTTCGAATTCTATTATTGTATTACATGTGTGGATATATTATCTACTAGAATATATAGTATTCAATATCATGCAACTACCCAATTGCACTGGTGGATGGCCAAAGTGTTATTTCTATTAGGAATTTCTTAGTAACAGTCTGGAGTTGGTCTGGAGTTGGTAGTTGGCGGTGTGATACCCCCGTGCCTCGGAAAGCACGTTAAGCCCTTGGTCGCCCGATCTCTCTCCGGTCGTGTCACCTTGCGCGTGGTCTTCATGAACAGCGGGGTAATTGCGTAACACACTATCAGTAGCAATGGGTTTCATTTTGACAGTTCAACAACATTCATTGCGTTATTTACGTTGTTGAGCGGAAACATTTTTTGAACGTATGAAGCAATGTATTAGCAATATCCTTCAAAATGATTCAGATTTATAACGTGTTACGCAATTAGGTTGCTAGTTGCGTGATCAACGCGTCATCGGTCAGCTGACGTGTGGCCAATGACCACTCGCTTCAACCGTCCATCAGTGTCGTAGTGGAGTCCTCCACTGCGACGGACGATACTCCCCTAACTCCAATTTAACTAACTGTTTGTCCTGGAGTTTATTTTAACACTAAAAAGTCGCGCTTGCGACCACCGGGGCAGTCAAAACCGGGAACTACACGACAACTCTTCGACTTCGTAACATTCATACTCCAACACCCGACCGACTTCCCCCTTTGAGGAAACTTTGCGGCCGGCTGCTCATGGCTGAAACGCCTCGGCATCGTGCGTAACTATAAATTTCCTTGCTAGTTCCTCGCTGACGCGTTCTGGCATCATGCCAACAGTTATATTAAATGTAGACGAAGCTTTACTATTAATATTGATCGGGCCTTGGGCTTTGTTTTGGCCTAGATCGGCCTTTGTGGCTTTTCCTTTTAGTCTATTTGGTTTGAGTGTCTGAGGGGATAAAGATTTGGTTAAGGAGAAAATTGCTCTATATTATGTATTACACTGATTTTGAGCTACAAAATAAGTAAATGTCACATATTATAAAAACAAGTTATAACTGTAAAATAAAATAAAATAAATAAATAAAACTTGGGTGAAGTGAGCGTGGAGTGAGTCGTCAATAGTGTCAATCCCTAGCATCAGCATGACTCACAGCTCACTCTAAGCTCACTTCACCTTAGTTATCACGGTGAGATTTTTCCAGAATCGACTGGCTGTAATGCAATGTGCGCTTACACTTTGGTAGGTACAATAAAATTACATAATGTTTTAATGATAAGTAAAACTAAACAGGCAAGCAAAAAAAAAAAGAAAAAAAACAAGAAATTATACAAATAAACAGTCTGAATGTTAAAAATTAAGTAGCAATATTCAAAATAGTTCCACGAACAAGGCCTATAAATATATTTTTTAATTTCTACTTTCAGTAGGTAACCGTCTCTTTGTGGTCGAAGCTTATTTCAAATATGGAAATGGAATCATCGACACGAGGAAGAAGTAGGTACCAATATCTCAACATCATGGTTTAGATTGTCAGCTCCGCTATCTACTTGCTGAGTGGCCATTCTTTCCTAAACGGAAATCATTAGTTCGATATGAGAGACCTAGTATTTTCTTATATGTACAAAGGCAAAGCAGTGGGAAAACAAAGGCTGATTTATTTATTTATATGTACCAAGGTAGATTAACTTCTAGTAAATCTAGAGGCAAACTAGATTATGCGGCATCACATTGTTTAGCCAGCCCACAATCGGCTGTAATTTGATAAAATATAAACATATTCCAAAACACTACATAAGACTACATTAGATTTGTTCAGCAGCGGTGACAGCTTGTACCAAAATCATGACAGTTCCGTAACCACACCCGGTCGTTTCAAATTCTAAACACGTTCAGTGCTCAAGTGCTCAAAGTCAAAGGGCCTCTTATTAAGGGCATGACTGTGAAGCATAACTTGTGCTGGTTTGTGCTGAAACTGTTGGTTCTATGAATGATTGAGGTCTATTTACTATAGTTAGGTACTCTGAGATAAGTTGTGGAATCAGGCATTTGTTTGCGAAAATTCATGACGATAAAATATATTTCGTTTTAATCCCGCAATAACTAGGTCCAGCAGTGCGATTCTGTAACCATTTCACCGTGAAAACTTAGGCGAAGTGAGCGTGGAGTGAGATGTCAGTGTCATCCCACCTGATACTAGGGATTGACCAAGCATACATTTAGAATCATAATCGAGATTTGAATACCCAATATTTTTTAAGCTAATTCTATTGATCATTTTATATCATTTAAGAACTAGTTTTTTAGCTGTCAAAACCTTACTATTTCGTGGGTGCCTGGCTGACGGACCATAGAATTTAATTCCACGTAGTTTGTGTGGCGTGATCACTTCACGAAATGTCGTGGATTGGGTCTATAGTCTAGGAAAAAAAAAACATCATTGAGATTCTAAGTTTCTGTTTCTGTTGTTGTTGATGCTGTTTCTTTTTTTTTCGCAATTTTATTTTAAAACCCCATAAAATAGTAATGTTTTGACAACTAAAATACTAGCTTTGAAATGATATATGTAAAATGAATTAGCATAAAATATATTATTAAAATCTCGATTATGATTGTAAATGTATGCTTGGTCAATTCTTAGCATCCGTGGAATTATACTGACAGCTCACTCCACGCAAGTTTTCACGGTGAGATTTTTACAGAATCGACCAGCAGGCTTGGAAGCAGAGTGCAGCACCGCCCTCCCGTTCACAAAAATATGCACATGCAGAAGATTTTTATCATACCATTTTCATTTGGTACTTTGTTTCATAGAACGTGTAAGTATTAGGAACTTCTATAGAAAATTCGATGAACGTCATACGAGTATAATAATATATCATAATATTGGAGCTTTGCTTTATTTTTCGTTGTTCATTTCATGAATTTATTGTTTTCATTTATTTTTCGATACCTTAAGAAGAAGAAAGGGAGGCCTTCTGCAGTGGTACAATATACGTTAAAAATAAAAAAATAACTAAGAACGACTCGCGTTCTCCGGGAAGTCAGCTTCGCTACCAACGTTGCTGGCTGGCTAATTTTAAGAGGACGGACCGCATCTTGCTATCCGACGTTTGCAATTTAGCTTCCACAAATGTAAACAAAATTGCGTTTTTCTAAAATAACTTTAAAAAACTGTGGTTTTATGTTCTGTTTGCGCTACAACTTCAATAATTTTTAAGGCTTTTTATTGGTAAACATTCTGAAATCAACTTAATTCACAACTACTCAAAGTTGATATTTGTTTAATTGTAAGTAACATCAAATGGACACAAGGATTTGAACATCGAAAAAAGTGTTAGTCACTAAACCTCTATCTCCTAGAATTTATAATATTATGTTGCAAAATTTTGTATCCAAAGATAGACGCGATCAGTCATACATTCAAGTGTGCTTCTACAATAAAACTTTGAATTCCACACTGCAGTAAAGATCGTACCGAAGGCAAGTATTATCATAAAATCAATATTCGATATCTACATTTGAATACAAAAGTCTACATACATAAAAGTTTATCATACGCTTCTATTTCACCTTTCATTTCTCTTCAAAGAAGAATAAACATGTAGCGAAAATGGCATTTCATTATGTGAATGTTTTTTTTTCTATATTCTTTCAATTTTCTTCTCTGAGCTACATATGTGATGTATTTTTTAAAATTTACTTTACCATTTGTGTACACACATATCAACAGAGAAGAAAAAACAGAACAGAAGAATACGAACAAAGGTGATGCTTATTTTATAAGAAATCTCTTCCAGCATACCTGCGATAGAACAATAGATATGTAGACAGCGTGTGGAAGAGCAAAGGAGACAAAAAAAAAACATAAAATCGTAAACAATTATTCACATACTAAAACTAAACAAATACTATGAAAATATACTTACATACATACTTTTAAAATAAATATCACTAGAATGTCAATAGTTATAACGCAATCAAAATAATAAATGATGATGTGGTTTGAATATGATTGAGACTTCAGAATAAAAATTGAATGGGTTTTTTTTCGCTTCGATAAAAAGCTATTTAAATAACGTTCATCATTTTTCCCAACTATGTTGTTGTCGGCTTCCAGTCTAACCGGATGCAGCTGAATACCAGTATTTTACATGGAGCGACTGCCTACCTGACCTCCACAACCCAGTTTATACTGGGTAATACGATACCCCTAGGTAAGACTGGTTGTCAGACTTTCGGGCTTCTGACTACCCGTAACGACTGACAAAGATCTACGAATGACAGCCGGAACCAACGGCTTAGCGTGCTTTCCGAGGCAGGGAGTGGTCTCGGTATGTAAAGATGGTCACCCATCCACAGACCAACCGCGGCAAGCGTAGCTTAACCTGATCGATCGACCTGTGCGGCTGTTTTTATTTAGCCACGGGCCCCTCTCTATTTAAATAACGTTGTATCTTAAAAATAAAGCCAAAAATAATATGCTACTGCTGCCCACGGCTTCGCCCGCGTGGATGTCGCACAGGAACGTGCTACCGGGACAAAAACGTACGTTGCCCATGTCTTTATAACATCAGCTATCTACCAGTGATCGCAGACTGCCGAGAAAGCTGAGTTCTTTTTCTAGGCGTTTTATTAATGTACGATACCTAAATTACTTTGTTTTATTGAAATATTAGGTGATTAAAAAAATGGCGAAGAAAAAAAAACCGAACGTTAAAAGAATTAGCGAAACAATACCCAATAGAAAATTTACTTAGAAGTACTTAGAAGTACCTATGTTGAATGGTATGTAAGTACCTACTTACTTGGTTAAGAAATAATTGAAAAAAAATATATAAATGAACATAAACAAAACTTATTACTAACTTATTTATTTAAAAAATATTATTATACGATGAGATATTGCAAAAACATATTAAAAAAAGCAGTTCACTGAGCACAACCATTCCGTATGGTGCCGACCACTCGTCTCACGCGTAACAGTATCTGGTTTCTTTTTATAACTAGTACACATTTTAACGTAAAATAATCTTTTTGGCATTTCTTAAAAAGCATGTGCTAAACTGAACCCGTTTTCGAGAAAGTTCTGTTGCGGAAAAGGGATGGTTCTTTGTCTTGTATATCTCCATCTTTCTCTCACATTAGAACAATGATGGCTCTATCACATTATAATAGAGATAATAAACCCCTATAATGTTCTGTAAAGTCATAAGTTTATAACAATGCCGAAAAAGGGTTTTCTACCTATGACAAAGTCTGCCTATAAGTTTCAAGACAAATCCGTCTTATGTAAGGTTACCATCCGTCCAGTTTTATCCGGAGATGTCCAGCTTTTTGGTCTCCCTTTCGGACTTTACGCGGCCTTGTCATTTGTCCGGACTTTTCGACTTAAGGGGAATTTTTAAGAAAATAAGAAAAAGAAAAATGATAACTGAAAAACTAAGATCGTAAATGTCCGGACTTTTTTGCAAACGTCCGGCTTTTTATCACGGCAGTTTATTAGTCATATTATGCTAAAAATAGTAAAAATATCATAAAATATTAATTTTGCTTTATTTTGCTTTACATATATAGAAAAAACAAAATAAGATGTACAATGGTTAAAAATAAAGGAAAATGTGGGCAGCACACACTGCTCGCAGAACAGATAGCCAAAAGTGCCGAAAGGTTCTGAAGTGGCGACCTGGTACTTGTAGGCAGCGTTGGAAAGCCTCTCACAAAAAGGGCCGATTACCTTGTGAACGCCGCAGGAATACGCTGGATGCGAGAAGCACAAAACCGGTCAAAGTGGCGATGCTTGGGGGAGGCCTATGTCCAGAAGTGGACTTCTTTCAGCTGAAATGATAATGCTGAAGAATAAGAACGACAAAAAGAGGTTTTACACTTTTTGTTGACTAACACTTTTCAAATTTGGAAATGGTAATCCTAGACTTACTTGAGCTATTGCCAGTCCATACTGATAAGGTCTACTTTCGTCTACAAAGTCCTAATTCTTTACTTGCTAGTTTTTATTCACTTTGTATTGTACGGTAAAGAGGACTTAGCACTTTGGGATTTAGTTGGAAAACCAGGACGGAGTTCCCAAAGTAATTAACTGGTGTGTGTAACA